>VBSK01000397.1:0-441687 GCA_006112555.1 Tuber indicum | reverse complement strand
GAAAGCCTCCGAACATATACCGAAAATCTTCAGGTCGCGGAGGGGCGAGGGGATGGCGGAGGGGGGGAAGGAGACCCCGCAGGGCGGGATTCGGGTAGGAACCCCTGGTAGCAGTGTTCGTGATATACTTCGCCAGGCGTGAAGCAGGCCGGCGTGTGCCAGAGTGGCGTCCTCCGTAGGCCGTCCACTCCTGGAGGTGGGAGTCCCTGGCTTCGAGTTTGGTTTGGCCGAGCAAGCGAGGATGGCAGGGTGGAACGTCTCAGGTTCCTCCTCACAGTGGGGCAGATGGTAGGGGCGTCGGGATCCTTCAAGAGGTGTGCGCTGCCAGGTAGCTCTTTCCTGATTCATCTGGTGGATGCGGCCTGCCATGAATTTCCCCAGTCCCATGAAGGGGTGCGGGGCCAGAGTAGGCGTGTAACGGGGGCTCCCTCTGGGAAGATGGATCCCGAGGTTGCGACCGCACCGAAGTATTCTTTCAGAAGTAAGATAAAGATAATCAACAGTAGAGTTGAAAAAATAAACGGTAAAACTTAATATCGTTAAGCCACAGCTTTACTCAATTAAGTCCTGATCTCGAGAGGTAGTTGATTGCCAGAGTAGAGGAGAACTCGCATATACTTAAGTAGGTTTGGTATGCTGCCAGTTACTCCCCATCACTACTCTGCGTTCGCGAGCACCCAACTCCCGTGGGCTGTCTAGCCAACCTCTACGGGTCGGACCAACGATCCTCCGTAGCGAACTAGACCACTCGGTGGTGTTCTAACATCTGCCCGATAGAAGTGTTTTAGCCGCTGCATCTCCAATGCAACCGCAGGAGTAAAAACTCTTCATATCGTGGTCATGCCAGTGGCGAGCTGTCATGCCCGTGCGGATACTATACCAACTATGGAACTCTCTACCCATATACACTTAGTCTTCTGCAAGCATTCGCGGCTCCTGAACATCTATCCGGTTCTACTCATTTCCATATCATTCCGGAAGATAGCCACGTAGCTCCCCCGATAGACCCCTTCGGAGGTTGACTACCAATAGGCGCTACCCACAGTCAACCCTCCTAGAAGTGAGTCTTGTCGTGACCTCAGACTAGTGTCTTAGAGTCCTTAACGATTCTCCAATACTATTACACTTTCGGGGCAACGGACTTCGGTTACCTCGCCTACTGGCCTCCGGTAACCTCACATACTACTCTTAACTTCAAAGTGGTATTACTCCGTCAGTTTTGGTCCGTTTTACACGAAACCACCTGGAGGCTATTCTCCAGGTTCTCCTCTTCCCCCTCATATATCCTGCGGACAGCTTCCGGTCGGACGGACGGCAGTGACGTATACGGTGTTATGGAAGCATCTCCACCGGGAGACTTTTGCTAGACTTACAGCAACTCTTCAGGCTGTAGCCCATGACGCCAGGGACTTATAACGGGGCCGGAGGGGGGTGTTAGCAACCACACCTCCAAGTTACAGCTTGTTCGGAGCTCAACTGGTTGTGCGGGAGTGATCCGCACAACCTGAGAATCGAACACCCTATGTAGTTTCGCGTGACAAACAATCTAGTAACTTCCCCCGAAGTCCTGCGTAACAAGTTACTTTCAAGGTAGGGTAACTTGACTCCATAGCAGGGTAACCCGTGGCCCAAGGCAGGGTAACCCTAGTCCGAAGGTAGGGTAACTGTACCCCGAGTTACCCTACAGAGTAGGGTAACTTTACCTGGACTCTCCGTCGAGTAATTCAGGGTAACTCCCAAATTGACTACTTGGGTTACCCTACAGAGTAGGGTAACCCCCAACCATTACTAGGACCTATGTACCTTTGGTATGGCCTAGCATGCCCGACTGAGGTACCTAACCACCGGTACCTCACCCGGTAGACCTAAGTCTACCGCCAGCCCTACCGCGGTAGTCTCTTGACTCCGGTATGGGTGTAGGTTTGGCTACTTGTAATAGTACTCAGTGGAGTCTCGTTACATCACTCCCCTCTTCTATAAGGCTCGACCCGAGCCGATCTAACGACGTCTTTTATTTCCGCTACTCGGTATATCTACAACCCTATGGTCCCTAGGTTTAGATGGATACCTTTTGTGGAAATCGCTTAAGGCTTGTATACCGGTTCCTTCCAGCATCTCAAACGGCTCCCAAGAATTTTCTTCAGGTCCATAGCCATCCCACGATATCAGGTACTGGACAAACCGATGAGGGAACTTCTGTTTAACTCCTCCATACCACCGGCTGTCTAACACTCCCGAGATAACATAACTTGGCTCGTCTTCCACTATGTCAGGGATAGGGATATCTTTAACCCTTCTCCCGGTCTGATCCTCTCGGTAGGGCTCTAATAACCCAACGTTGAATACCGGGTGGATAGACCAACGCGCAGGCAACTGGAGTTCATATGCCCTAGTACCAACACGTCGCTTGACCACAAAGGGACCAAACATTCGGTGGTCTAGTTTCTCCATAGGCCTCTTTGTACGGATATTCTTGCGATTCAGCATTACCCGATCAGCCTTTATAGCTCTGCCCTCTTCGACATCTTCTAGTGTGGCATATTCTGGAGATGGTAATCGTTTCTTGTCATGCCATTTCCGTTGCCTCTCTTGAGCACTTTGTAATGTTTCCCGTATGTCTTGCCATGTACCCTCCCAATCCTTTACTAACAGCTCCGTACTTGGATGAATCCCCTTATTGTCAGGAACAATTCCAGACCAGTTTGTCCTCGGAGAAAATCCATAGTTAATCTCAAAAGGAGATAACCTGGTTGACTCGGAGGTGGATGTATTATAGGCATACTCCGCTAACGGTAGTAGCGAAACCCAATCATCCTGCTGGTAGGTACAATAACTCCTTAGGTATTGTTCCAGTGTCTGGTTCACCCGCTCAGTCTGGCCGTCGGTCTCGGGATGGAACGCGGTAGAGACATTGAGTTTCACCTCAAGTAGTCCCATTAAGCTAACCCAAAACTTTGAAGTGAATCGAGTATCTCGGTCAGAGATAATTGATTCTGGGAGTCCATGCAGTCTCCAGATCTCTTTGAGAAATATAAGAGCAAGTTCCTTGATAGGTACCTCCGTAGCGAGGGGGATGAAATGTGCCATTTTTGAAAACCTATCAACAATGACCCAGATCTTCGTATAACCCTCGGATTCTGGTAACGCCACAATGAAGTCCATTGATATTGCGTTCCATGGCCTCATAGGAACATCTATAGGTTCTAAGAGCCCAAACTTCTTATGTCTAACTGTCTTTACTCTTTGACAGACATCGCATGACCGAACATAGTCTTCGATGTAGGCCTCCATCTTAGGCCAGTAGAAGTTGGCTTTAACCTTCCCTATTGTCTTATAAGTCCCGAAGTGTCCGGCTAGACGGGAATCATGTTCCGCTTGCATGATCCGTTCCTTTAGCCCTTGATCCTCCGGTATGTACCAACGCCCCTTGTAAAGGAGGAAGTCCTTCTCTATTGAGAAATTAGGGTCAACCTTATTGTCCTTTTGGACAATGGACTTGTAAATACTTTGATAAGTATTGTCCTTTGCTATAGCGACCTTCATGTCATCAAGCATTCCGGACTTCAACCGGAAGCCTTGGCACAGTTGCAACAACTGTGGTCGCAAGATGTCCCGCTCCTGACTATCCAAATACTGTCCCGGACGGAAAAACATCTGTTCCTGACCCAATTTCGCAGAATTACTCCCCCCTTCAGGGCGGTACTCCGAACGCCTCGATAACGCATCAGCCTTTCCATTAAGGCGCCCTTCCCGATAGACAACCTTAAAATTAAATGGTTGTAGGAATTCCGCCCAGCGATGCTGCCTACGATTCAGTATCTTAGTACTATTAAAGTACTCCAAATTCTTATGATCAGTATAAATAGTTATCTGATCCGATACTGAGCGCAAGAGATGATCCCATTCTTTGAATGCTGCAACAATTGCGGACATCTCTTTATCATGCACATCATAATTTATCTCTGCTGGCGAGAATTTCCGACTATGGTAGGCTATAGGATGCCATCTACCATCTTCGCATAACTGTGACAGTATAGCACCCAATGCAAAATCACTAGCATCGGTTTCCAACTTGGTTAACCGTTCCGGATCAAAGTGGGCTAGAATGGGGCTTGCAATGAACATCGCCTTCAGGCGACTAAAGGCTTCATCGTGCCTTGGACCCCATTCCCATTTGGTATCCTTCTTCGTTAAGTCAGTTAACGGCTTTGTTATCTTACTAAAGCCCTCTATAAACCGACGGTAGAAGTTTGCAAATCCCAAAAAGCTTTGAACGTCAACAACTGTCTTTGGTGGAGTCCAAACTTCAATTGACTTCACCTTTTCCGTGGTCATCATAATACCACGATCGGATATACGGTATCCCAAGAATTCTACCTCTCTTTGATGGAATGTAGATTTCTTAATGCTTACACAAAGCCTAGCCTTGCGCAGTCTTTCCATAACTCGCCTAACGAGTGAGACATGTTCTTCGATGGTCTCTGAGTATATTAGGATGTCATCTATATAGGCGATGACTCCTTCGTCTAATAAATCATGAAAGATTTTATTTATCATACTCTGGAAAGTAGATGGGGCGTTACATAGCCCAAACGGCATTACCGTATATTCATACAACCCATAACGACAGCGGAAAGCTGTCTTCCATTCTTCTCCTTCTGCCATTCGGAGGAGATAATAGCCATTCTTCAAGTCCAACTTAGTGAAGACAGTGGCTTTTCCAAGTCTATCACGCAGCTCATTCATCAGTGGTAAAGGATATTTATTCTTCACCGTAATCTTGTTAAGCCCTCGGTAATCAATACATAACCTCAATGACCCATCAGGTTTGGGTACAAAGAGAATTGGGGCTGCGGCAGGGGAACTAGATCTCCGTATCTTTCCCGTTGCCAGCATCTCATTGAGATACTCCCTCAGAATCTTGAGCTCGTTTTCAGACAATGGATATATAGGACCAAAGGGAGGTGCTGTCTCAGGCATTAACTCGATCTTGTGATCATACTCTGAGTGCTCTGGTAACGCATCTATCCTTTGTTGGCTAAATATATCGCCATAGTCCTTATATTCGGGGAGGAGACTTAGGGCAATGTCTTTCCCGTCTTCTCCTGTGAACTGGGCATATCCAAGAAGATATACCTGAGCTTGGTCTTCTGCCAATAGCTCTTCTTCGGTTATAAATTCTAACCGTCTCTGGCCCACAAGGCATCTAGCCTTACACAATACAGACCTCCAAGTGAAGCTGCGTGTTTCCCAGTCTATGTCGGGATTATGTTCATGGAGCCATGACATTGGAAGATAACCATCAATCTTCTTGTCGGACATGTCCGCCAGTTCAAATCTCATGTCATTGACATGATCGCCAATACGCATCTTCAGGGTCTTAGTGTAATGAAGCCCTGAGTTAGGAATGTCATTCCCGCTAGCATCCTTTATTGGAGCAGCAACCTTTCTCCGCACACAAGGAACTTGTGTTTCCTTAGCCCATCGTGTGCTAAGCACTGCGCCAGTAGCGCCACTATCCAACAATAACACAGCCTCGGCTGTACTGTCTCTCGCGCCACAACGCCATTCTAGTCTAACTCGAACTCGGATAGACTTTATATGTTTTGGGGGGCCTGAAAGCCGCGCCTTCTTTCTTGAGTTTTCTTTTAGAAGCATGTTTAACGGAGTCTCTTGCCTTTCGACACAAGAGTGGCCACAACGGGTCAAAATGTTAAGGTTTCAAATCACGGTATATCAATAGCTAGGGTGTTTACTATCACGCCAGCATGATTTCGGGTACTAAACCCTCCTCAGGTAAACTTGATAACAAAATTTCATTGCTCGAATCAAGGCCTGCTTGATGTGAAAAGAACTAGTCTAACAAAAGAAAACAATTTCGCTTCCAATACTAAGGAAATAATCCATCGAAGTAAGGAAATGATATATTCCCGCAGTAACATAACAAGAATACAAAGGAGAAATAAACCAAGACAAACACCCAAAGAGAATTCCCGTGCTGACCCAAATCCTCCACCTGCCTCGTTCCTTCGCAGACCGCTGCGGCCCAGAACATCTAAGAGGCCTGGTCAGTCTATGTATTGACTGCAGGATTTCTCGGGGCATGCTTACTCTCGGAGCCCTTCACATAACTTCCTAGAGTTATGTCAGTGTCTTGTTATTTCGCTGCAAGGAAAGGAACTTACCTATTCCTCAGCATCCGTATCAACCTCCATAATCTCGGGAGATGACTTTCGGATTTCCAATAACTTCTTTGAAGGTGGTGCTTCGATGCGACGGACTTTGTTGTTTGATGCTTCATTGACTTCTGCATCTTCAGCCTTCCTCTTTTTGGTTATCGCTTTAACCCCTTTGGCTGAACTAACAACAGGGTCGGTGGAGAAACATTTCCGCCAAAAGTGACCCGGTTTTCCACATCGTGTGCACTGCGACTCCTTCTTGCGCTTATCGATAAGCGTAGACGGGATATTCTTATGGGCGTTAGCATGCTCAGAATTCCCTTGCTTCTGTGATGGACCAGCAGAAGATAAGGAGCGCCTTGGGTTGGGCTTACCCGAACCCTTTTCCTTCCGTTTCGGTTGTTTCCTCGAGGTTGACAACCTCTCCTCGCTCTTGCCCTGGTTATCACTTCGGCTTTTGGTAACAGTCTCGCTGAAAGTGATATTGTCTTGGAGGGCGTGGCCCGTCTTCCGCAGAAGGTCCATGTACTCGGACACATCGGTAGGATGAGGTGTCTTTTGTGCCCAGACATTCCGTAGTTGGGATGTCATTGTCATCCGGATCTTGTCTTTGATCATCGTAGGGTCCGTATAACCCAATTGGACAATCAGATCCATTACCGAGTCTAAGTACTGGTCAACCTGACCAGGCTTCATCTGCAGCTTCGTCCACTCGCTTAGAGCGCGGTCCCGATCAACATGGGCACCGAAACTTGCCATCAGCCGCTTCCTAAATCCTTCCCATGTACGAAACTCATGGTTGGGATCAAACGGCATACCCACCCGGCGTGCACCATCCTCACTGATGTACCGGTGTAGGCCCATGTACCAAGTTTTAGCGGTATCTTGAAGAAGAGGGATAACCAAGCTGATTTTGTCCATATCTTCCGTGATCGACTCTCGGAAGTATTCGAACTTGATTTCCACATCGCTAATGAACCGCTGAGTGTCGGTGGTGTTTCCTTTGAAGGGAGTTACATCACCTAACTTCGCGGGCTTTCTTGGCTTTCCCCCTGAAGGAGTGGAGTTACCGGCTGGCTGACTAGCTCCAGCTGCCCCACTCATCTGCAAGAAAGCTCGTAGCAACCTTCGTGCTCCGCGGTCATAGCGTCTCTTCTTTTTCTCGCTCCAGTTTGGCTTCCGCCTCCCCAGAAACTCAGAGAAATCGGGTATGGAGTCGGCATCATCGTCATCACTGCTACTGGAGGAACTGGAATCACCCGGGTTTCCGCCAGCACCAACGTTTCCGCCAGGCGGGAGTTGATCTCCGCCGCCACCGGCATTTCTGCCAGGGCCTCCAGAGGGTCTATCATACCCGTCAAAGGAGTCCTCCCTTTCCCCTTGTCTGTCCTCTTGGGGAACCACCCCCGAACAAGACAAAGGCATGGGAGGTGGGTCTGGTAATGGGACAGCTGCCGAAGAGCTCGGAGTAACCCCATACCGACCCTGAACAAACTGCTGGAATTCCAGACAGCTATCCGGCATTGCCGGAGGTCCCACGTGCAAACGTGAACCACAATAAGAACATTTGGGCTTTTTCATCTTCGGACCCTCCTCCTCCGGCTTCCGGTACACTTGACTCGAACGACTGTTAGGACAGTTGAGTGCATGTGCGGCCTTTGGAAAGTGAGGTCCTCCCACGACCGTACAACCAGTGTAACAGAAGGCCGTAACCCCCGGCGACAAAGGCCTTCGGACCCGTTCTTTCTCCGGAGCACCCCACATACCCCATTCACCCCCGGACTTGTTATATTGTCCTTGCCTAAGTTTGTCAAAAAACTCATTTGCATCAGTAGGTTTCCTGGGCGCACCAGGTAACTTAGGCATGGAAGGCATGGGAGGCAGGGGAGCAGGTTCAATGATAACAGGAGCTTGCCCTGGCTTTGGGAGAGGTGTATTCACAGCCGCCTGGTAAGGTCGGTCTGGCACAGGGACATTGGTAGAGGGTGTCGGGGTATCAGTGACTCCTGTCAAGTCTACCTGATCCCGACCAGGTTGCGGAGGTGGAGGAGGGACTCTGGACTTATCCACCCTATGACCACTATCGCCCGGACGAGAGCCTGTAGCAGGGCTAGGAGTCCGTCGGTTTCTCCTTTGAGATACCGGGGCGAGTGCTTCTTCGAGCTGTTCGTGGAAGGGGGAACGACGAGGAGAGACTAGAGCTCGTGGCTGTTGACCCGCTATCTGTACTCCTAATTCAGTCAAGTATGCCTGATATGAGGGATTGGTCAACATAGCGGTTAGGGTCTCCGCAAAGTTGACCGCGGGACGCTTCTCCATCGGAGGTGCCACTGTCATGATCGTATCATTGTCATGATCAATCTGATGCCCTGTACGGGCAGCCTCTTCCAACGCCGCTATCCTCTTGGCTAGCGCACGTGTGTCACTAATTTGCCGTATGAACAACTTCTGTTGTTTCCGCATCCACTCCGTAGCCGCCGTAACCATCTCTATTTTAAACTTAGTCTGCGCCTGCTCATTCCAGTATTGCATCTGGCTTTGAGCTTCCTTCATCTGTTTTGTAACTTCAAGAAGGATGTAGGGTTCCATAACTTCCCTAGTAAAATCCGCAAGACTAAACCCTTGACCTTGCCTTTCTGGCACTACCGGAATCGCAAGCTTCTGCTGTGTAAACGATTCGAATAACCGCGCAGGGTCTTCGACCACAATTTCCTCGGCATCGTCGGGAAGGTCGATATTGGTAGCATTAAGGACAAGTTCAATGGGTTCCCAACCAAGGCCTTTGGCATCGGCAAATGCTTCACGCCGCATGTGCCATTGGTGGGCTGCCGCCGCGGCAGGATCGAAGTGACCGGCTTGGTTCGACATAGTAATTTCCACCCGATGCTTCTGGTACCAGACCAGCGACTCGTACTCAAACTATGTCAATTCAAGGAGGTCAATACCAACAATTCTCAAGAGTAGGTAGAGTTAAGCGAGGTCTTCGCTTAACGATATACTGTAACGGGGGCTCCCTCTGGGAAGATGGATCCCGAGGATGCGACCGCACCGAAGTATTCTTTCAGAAATAAGATAAAGATAATCAACAGCAGAGCGTTGAAAAAATAAAACGGTAAAACTTAATATCGTTAAGCCGCAGCTTTACTCAATTAAGTCCTTGTCTCGAGAGGTAGTTGATTGCCAGAGTAGAGGAGAACTCGCATATACTTAAGTAGGTTTTGGTATGCTGCCAGTTACTCCCCATCACTACCCTGCGTTCGTGAGCACCCAACTCCCGTGGGCTGTCTAGCCAACCTCTACGGGTCGGACCAACGATCCTCCGTAGCGAACTAGACCACTCGGTGGTGTTCTAACATCTGCCCGATAGAAGTGTTTTAGCCGCTGCATCTCCAATGCAACCGCAGGAGTAAAAACTCTTCATATCGTGGTCATGCCAGTGGCGAGCTGTCATGCCCGTGCGGATACTATACCAACTATGGAACTCTCTACCCATGTACACTTAGTCTTCTGCAAGCATTCGCGGCTCCTGAACATCTATCCGGTTCTACTCGTTTCCATATCATTCCGGAAGATAGCCACGTAGCTCCCCCGATAGACCACTCCGGAGGTTGACTACCAATAGGCGCTACCCACAGTCAACCCTCCTAGAAGTAGGTCATGTCGTGGCCTCAGACTAGTGTCTTAGAGTCCTTAACGATTCTCCAATACTATTACTCTTTCGGGGCAACGGACTTCGGTTACCTCGCCTACTGGCCTCCGGTAACCTCACATACTACCCTTGACTTCAAAGCAGTATTACTCCGTCAGTTTTGGTCCGTTTTACACGAAACCACCTGGAGGCTATTCTCCAGGTTCTCCTCTTCCCCCTCATATATCCTGCGGACAGCTTCCGGTCGGACGGACGGCGTGAGCGCATACGGAGTTACGGCAACATCTCCACTTGGAGACTTTTGCTGGACTTACAGCAACTCTTCAGGCTGTAGCCCATGACGCTAGGGACTTATAACGGGGCCGGAGGGGGGTGTTAGCAACCACACCTCCAAGTTACAGCTTGTTCGGAGCTCAACTGGTTGTGCGGGAGTGATCCGCACAACCTGAGAATCGAACACCCTATGTAGTTTCGCGTGACAAACAATCTAGTAACTTCCCCCGAAGTCCTGCGTAACAAGTTACTTTCAAGGTAGGGTAACTTGACTCCATAGCAGGGTAACCCGTGGCCCAAGGCAGGGTAACCCTAGTCCGAAGGTAGGGTAACTGTACCCCGAGTTACCCTACAGAGTAGGGTAACTTTACCTGGACTCTCCGTCGAGTAATTCAGGGTAACTCCCAAATTGACTACTTGGGTTACCCTACAGAGTAGGGTAACCCCCAACCATTACTAGGACCTATGTACCTTTGGTATGGCCTAGCATGCCCGACTGAGGTACCTAACCACCGGTACCTCCTCCCGGTAGACCTAAGTCAACCGCCAGCCCTACCGCGGTAGTCTCTTGACTCCGGTATGGGTGTAGGTTTGGCTACTTGTAATAGTACTCAGTGGAGTCTCGTTACAAGGCGAGTACATGTAGCGTGGAGGGGGCGGGTATTGGGCGGACCATGCATGGAGGAGGAGTTGCTTGCAGTCCCTCTTGAGACCAAGGAAGGTAGGGTCACCAGGGGCACCCGGCGGGAGAGCGGCTGGCAGGAGCTTTTCAGAGGCGGGGGGGGTCATACGCAGATGACCAACCAGATTGACCACTCTGTGGGCTATTGCGTCGAGGGGCAGGTGGCGTCGCACCGGCGGAGAGGGTTCAGGTGTTTTCCAATGAAGAGGCCTGTATCCCGGGGTGAGGCCCACGGTGAGGAGACAGTGGTCCTCCCTGGAGCGGAAGGTTGAAGTTGTTGGGAAGGTGCTGTGGAGTCTCGCCGTTGCCGGGTTCCTTTCTGGCGGGAGGCACACGAGGCGGAGAGCCGCTAGGCGCTGTCGGTGTTCAAGTAGGCATTGGATGGGAGGGAGGGCAGATTCGCAGGGGAGAATTCCAGTGGGGGTATCGCTGAAGCAGTTGGTGACCCACCGTTGAACCGTTCTCCAGAAGACGGCCAGACGGTCCATCATGGCAGCGGAAGGGGAAAACAGGTCAGCGCCATACAGAAGTATGGGTGCGAGAAGGGAGGAGGCGAGCCTGTGGCAGAGGTAGGGCGCCAGGCGCGTCCCGGGGCCTGATAGCCTTTTGACCATTGAGAAGGCCCCTTGAGCTAGGGCCAGCCTTTTGGAGAAGTGTGCGTTGTTCGACCATCGGAGACTACAGGCCGCAGGCTCGAACCAGTAGCCCAACAATCTCACCACCCCCGAGGGGCGGAAAAGGAGGTCATCAATCACGATCGGGAGTGTGCACAGTGGACCTTTCTGTCTCGGGGTCCTCCAGTGGATCAGTTCTGTCTTGGGAATAGAGAAGCTCACCCCCAGCCAGCGACCCCTCTGGGCGAGAGCTTTGACCAGGTGGTGTAGGCGTTGGATATTCCACCTATAGGAGTTCGAGGCGACCGTGACTGCGAAGTCATCGACATAGGAGAGGATCAGGCCACGCGGGACCGGAAAGTGGAGGGAGGACACGTAGATGACAAAGAGTAGTGGCGAGATGGGGTACCCTTGAGGGGTGCCCACTTGAACTGGTTTGAACACCTTGGGGGAGCCTTGAAAGAGGAGCCTGCACTGCCGTGCCGTGAGGAACGAACGCACCCAGGAGCAGAGATACGGGGGCACACCCCTGGAGTGGAGCATGTGAAAAAGGTCGTTCGGGGAAACGTTGTCAAACCCCCCTTTTATATCCAGGAAGAGGGTGGAGACTTCCAGCCTTGGACGTTGCAGAGTCTGGACCTCATGGGCGAGGGTGGCGCAGGCGTCGAAGGTGCTAAGTCCTGGGAGCGAGCCACATTGGTGGTGGTTAAGAAGGCCAAGGGATCTGGCAATGGGGGAGAGTCTGTTGGCCATGACCCTCTCCAGTATCTTGGAGACAGTTTCCAGCCGGACAATGATGCGGAAGGAGGAGGGGGAATCGTACGAGGCCTTGCCTGGCTTGTCCAGCACCACGCCATTGGCCATCTTGAGCGAAGAGGTATGGTGACCAAAGGCCACCAGGGGGGAGAGGAGATCGGTTAGAAGGGAGGGACAAGCCGAATTGACCTTCTTCCAGACGCCATACGGGATCTGGTCAGGGCCTGGGGCGGACGACGGGGATGCTTTGCGTAGTGCCGCAGTGACTTCCTCTGGCTTCAGTGGGGGACAGTCTCTAAAGCGGCGCAGGATGGGAGGACAGTGGGCTGGGGGCTTGGGAGGAAAGAAGTGGGCCAGGAGTGTGGAGTTTAGCTCTTCTGGCGACAAGGCACCCGGCAGAGAGGGGAAGCGTTCTGGCGGTTTGCCGAAGGCGAACCTTTTGCAAGTCCATACGTTCTGGGGTGTTGCACCCTCGAGGAAGTCCGACCAGTGCTTCTTCTTGGCCTGCCTAATGGCCTTGAAGTATGCGTTCCTGGCAGTTTTGGCGGCCCTCAGAGTAGTGCTGTCTGGGGACGAACGGTCTGACCTCGCGCAGGCGTGGTGAACCTTTCGCAGGTCAGTGAGGGCATCAGACCACCAAGGCTTGGAGCGCAAGGACGGCCTCTTTGTTGGGGTGTGTTGTGCCAGGGTACTCCTGATTCGATTTAGGTTGAAATCCAGCCACCTGCCAAGAGCCTCCTGTACCGGGAGCGTGGGCGGGCTGGTGAGTTTGAGGGCACGGAGAGCCTTGTATCTCTTAGGCCAGTCAGTTGCCGACCAGTTGGGGGACACCCCAGGAGGGGATAGGGACGGGGAAGAAAGTGTTGTAGCTATGGGGATGTGGTCGGAGCCCGTGGACGGAAGTTCCGCATTCCAGGTCTCCAGGTAGGGGGTCAGGTGTTCGTTTGCAAAGGCTAAGTCCAGCACAGAGGGGGAGTGTTGCTGCCCAAGCGAGAAGCGGGTGAACACCCCAGGGGTGTTGATTAGGGCAAACGACCTCTCCAGGGCGAGGTCCGCATATGGACTGGAGGCCCTGATTTCATTGTCATGGAAGGAACGGAGGGGGTCTCAGGAAGGGTGATGGAGGTTGAAGTCACCCAAAACTAGCAGAGGGTAAGGGAGGAGGGGAAAGACCTCCTCCGGAGATACCGTTCTCGCAAGAGAAGAAGCAGTCCATAAGGAGTAAAGGTTAAGGACCCGAAATTTAACATGGGACGAAGAAAATAAACCATTAGGAGTGTGTATATCGAGCGCCATCAGGCTGGGGTTGTCAAGGAAAACTGGCACCACCGAGGTGGAGTCAAGAAAGGAGCATAGGACATAAAAGGCCACCTTTGGCCTTTTGTGTGCCGAAAATGGGGGGGCGAAAAACTTAAAGCCATTAAACTGCGGCAGTTTGCCACAAAACATAGGGGGGTCTTGTAAAGCAACAATAGAGGGGGGCAAGGGCAGGGCCACCAAGCTGTTGAATAATGAAAGAAATACATTCCAGCTTCCCAGGCAGTTGTGTTGAACGATGGTGATAGAATTAGAATTCTGGGGAGGGGGGGTGGTTCATGGGAGTGGGGGGGAATACAGTGGTCGGGCAACATTGCCGGGACTAACCCGAGGTGAGCTTCCGGAATGGGGTGGGAGTAGCTTCCTCCTGGGAACGGGAGTCATTGTCTCCTTGGTGACGGGCAGGGGTGCTGGGGAAGGGGGTTCCCTGGGGAGGGCGGAAAGGGGTGGTGAAGGGGGGGTCGGGGGCTGACTCTGCTCTGCGGGCGGCACTATCTCCCAGGTCCAGGGCAGGAGCAAGGCGTTGGGGCCGTACAGGTCCGGAGGAAGGACCCTCTCCTCCATCGTCCTGCGTATCCATCTCTTCTTCACCTGGCGGGGGGGCATCTGAGGCAGGTGGAGGGGGGACCGGCCTCTGGGGGCAGGTCTGGTCGTAGGCGGGGTGAAGCCCTGAGCAGTTGATGCAGGCGGGGACGGAGGTGGGGCAGCAGTTGACAACTGGTTTGAGATTTCCCCCCCTGGGGCAGGTCGGGTTCTGGCAGCGGTGGCTTGCCCTGGTGTGACTGAGGGCGCATATCGGGCAAATGGGATGGTCGACTTTGCAGCGTGCCGCCTGGTGGCCGAAGCCCCAGCAGTTCTTGCACTGCGTGAACCTGTTTGCAGAGTATGCCCTCTCGATGCGGCACCGGGAGGCGTAGAGGACGGTCGTGCCCACCATCTTGTCCACGTCCCCCGGGGCGTCCGTGACGATGCAGGAGGTGTTTGCCTTCGCGAGGCGTAGCTCCTCGTCCGGTACGAGGAAGCGTGCTGATAGGATCTGGACCTCCTTGACATTGAGAATAGTTTCCCTGAGGGTCTGGAGGAGGGCTTCGGGGTCGTCGGGAAGGAATGAGACTGGAAGAGAGTGGATGGCCAGTTGCACCTCGTTGGGTGCTGGGCGGAAGACAAGGTAGGAGTTTTCTCCCACGGGATAAGCCTTGTTGAGGCGTGAGGCTAGGGCTTCGTAGTAGGGTGCGTACGCAGTAGCGGGGGTGGTGGGATCGAGAGCGAGCAGGGTGACAGCACCACGGTCGTTGACTTTGGCTGTGAAGGCCTTGGGGAGGGGGCAGTTGGCCTCTTTAAGAACTGAGGCTGCAACGTCTGGGAAGGAGGCCGCGATGTCACCCCTGTGAAGTTGAGGGGCAGGAGAGGAGCGGGGGGCAAAGAAGTGTCTTTCCGCAGCTGGCAGCGTCCTAGGCACGGGTGGACCCTCCCTACCCGGAGCTGTTTTCGCGACTTGTGCCGCGGAAGAGACGTTTGTTGGACCAGACTTCTTTCTGCCCTGTGGTTTCGAGGAGGACGCGGCGGAGGAGTAGGAGGGCTTGGATTGTGCTGGGGGGGCGTCTGCACTGCGAGCTCCTGGCAGGAACTCGGACGGGTCGGGGTATTTGCCGTCCCTCCACTGCTGCGCCTCCCAGGTCCTGGAGTACTTGGCAGCAAAGGCCGCGGGGTTGCCGTGAAACCTGCCGGTCGCAGTGTCGTAAACCGGAATGTCCGTGTCATACTCGGCGGGGTATCCTGATGGAGTAACCTGGGGTGGGGTGGGGGCTGTTGTGTTGGTGGCTGGTTCTTTACCCTTTCGGGAAGGTCTCAGGAGAGGGAGCGTGGGGGCTAGCGTGGGGGGCTGTGGGGGCGGGACGGGATTGGTTGCGATCCTGGTTGACAAATCCCTAATCGAGGCCTGGAGGGACGCCACGGCGCTTGTAGAAAGACTGGTCATATTGGGGCCGGAGGGGTCAGGGAGGGTGTTGGCCAGTTGGGAGGAGAGGTCGTGCACACCGACGGTGAGATCTCTGACTGTGTTGGAGAGTGTCGTTACCCCTGGGACGAGGGCGCAAACCAGCGGAATGAGGAATGTCTCTCATGAGGAGAAATTCAAGAGGTCTTGATGGGAGGGGGTGGGGAGGTCGTCGGAGGACCAGTTGAGGAGAACCCTGGAAGCTTCTACTAGCGAGGCAATGTTCAGCTGGGCTGGGTGCAGAGGGGCAGTGGAAGAAGACCGTGATGAGGGGTGGGAGGGGGCCTCCTGATGGGGAGCAGGAGTGCCCGAACGTGAGGCAGCGGAGAGGTCCATAGTCCTGGGTAGGATGGAGGTTCCTGAGGCCCGAGGCAAGGCGGTTCGTGAGCGCTAAGGGGTTTTTCACCAGATGCTAGTGGTGTTGAGAGTATGAGTAGAACGTAGGGGCAGGAAAATAGAGGGCGCGGAGCATGTCTGTCCCGAAGGTCCTTTTTTTTTTTTTTTTTTTATCGTCATGTATTCTTTGTTTAGGTACAAGAACTCGCATGCAGCGCTAGCTATGGCATAAACAAAACCTTAATCCCAAAACAAACTTGACAAAAGAAACCAAACCAGTGCCTCCGAAAACACGAACAACCCATATCGCAAAGCAGCCTTAAAGCATAAATATAGGGAAACACTCAAAACTAACTATCATACCGTTTAAACATAACCAAGGAAAGCCCCCGAACAGATACCGAAACGTTCAAGACACGGGGTGGCGAGGGGATGGTGGGGGAGAAGGAGAGGGGGAACCCCGAAGTGCGGGCATCTCAGGGGGAAAACCGGTAGCAGTGGTCGAGATGTATTTTGCCAGGCCGTGAAGCAGGGCCGGCGTGTGCCAGAGTGGATCGTCCTCCCGTAGGCCGTCTACTCCCTGGAGGTGGGAGTTCCTGGCTTCGAGTTTGGCCGAGCAGTTAAGGATGGCGTGGTGGAACGTCTCGGGCTCCTCCTCACAATAGGGGCAAGTGGTAGGGGCGTTGGGATCCTTCCAAGAAACGTGTGCCGCCAGGTAGCTTTTTCCTGATCTCATCTGATGGATACGCCCTGCCATGAACTTCCCAAGCCCCATAAAGGGGTGTGGGGTTAGAGTAGGCGTGTACATGTAGCGTGGGGGGGGCGCGTATTGGGAGGACCACGAGTGGAGCAGGAGCTGCTTGCAGTCCCTCTTGAGTCCAAGGAAGGTAGGGTCGCCGGGGGCACCAGGTGGCAGGGCGGTTGGCAGCAGATTCTCAGAGGCGGGAGGGGCCATGCGTAGATGACCAACTAGGTTGACCACCCTATGGGCTATCGCGTCAAGCGGCAAGTGGCGACGGACCGGCGGCGAGGGTTGAGGAGTTTTCCAGTGGAGGGGCCTGTAGCCCGGGGTGAGGCCCACGGTGAGGAGCCGGTGGTCTTCCATGGAGCGGAAGGTCGAAGTTGTTGGGAAGGTGCTGTGGAGCCTCGCCATTGCCGGATTCCTTTCTGGCGGGAGGCATACAAGGCGAAGAGCCGCCAGGCGCTGACGGTGTTCAATTAGACACTGAATGGGAGGGAGCGCAGATTCACAAGGGAGAATCCCAGTGGGGGTATCACTAAAGCAGTTGGTAATCCATCGCTGAACCGTTCTCCAGAAGACAGCCAGACGGTCCACCATTGCAGCAGAAGGGGAGAATAGGTCGGCGCCGTATAACAGTATGGGCGCAAGAAGGGAGGAGGCGAGACGGTGACAGAGATAGGGTGCCAGGCCCTTGCCAGGGCCCGAGAGCCTTTTGACCATGGAGAAGCCCCCTTGGGCTAGGGCGAGCCGTTTGGAGAAGTGCGCGTTGTTTGACCACCTGAGGCTGCAGGCTGCAGGCTCGAACCAGTAGCCCAGCCATCTCACCACCCCGGAGGGTCGGAAAAGGAGGTCGTCGATCACGATAGGGAGTGTGCATGGCGGACCCTTTTGCCTCGGGGTCCTCCAATGGATCAGTTCCGTCTTGGGAATAGAGAAGCTCACCCCCAGCCTGCGACCCCTCTGGGTGAGAGCTTTGACCAGGTGCTGTAGGCGTTGGATATTCCTCCTATAGGAATTCGAGGCAACCGTGACTGCGAAGTCATCGACATAGGAGAGGATGAGGCCACGTGGGACCGGAAAGTGGAGCGAGGACACGTAGATGACGAAGAGTAGTGGCGAGATGGGGGACCCCTGAGGGGTGCCCACTTGTACTGGTTTGAAAACTTTGGGGGAGCCTTGAAAAAGGAGCCTGCACTGCCGTACTGTAAGGAACGAGCGCACCCAGGAGCAGAGGTAAGGGGGCACCCCCTTGGAGTGGAGCATGTGAAAGAGGTCGTTGGGGGAGAGGTTGTCAAAGCCTCCCTTTATGTCCAAAAAGAGGGTGGAGACCTCCAACCTTGGGCGTTGCAGGGTCTGGACCTCGTGTGCGAGGGTGGAGCAAGCGTCAAAGGTGCTTAGGCCTGGGAGGGAGCCACACTGGTGGTGGTTCAGGAGGCCGAGGGATCGGGCAATGGGAGCGAGTCTGTTGGCCATGACCCTCTCTAAAATCTTGGAGACCGTTTCCAGTAGGACGATGATGCGGAAGGAGGAGGTGGAATCATACGAGGCCTTGCCTGGCTTGTCCAGCACCACGCCGTTGGCCATCTTGAGCGAGGAGGTGTGGTGGCCAAAGGCCACCAAGGGGGAGAGGAGATCGGTTAGAAGGGAGGGGCAAGCTGAATTGACCTTCTTCCAGACGCCATACGGGATCTGGTCAGGGCCTGGGGCAGACAACGGGGATGCTTTGCGCAGTGCCGCAGCGACCTCCTCTGGCTTCAGTGGGGGACAGTCTTTAAAACGGAGCAGGATGGGAGGGCAGTGGGCTGGGGGCTTGGGGGGAAAGAAGTGGGATAGGAGTGTGGAGTTTAGCTCCTCCGGCGATGAGGCTCCCGGCAGGGAGGGGAAGCGTTCTGGTGGTTTGCCGAAGGCGAACCTTTTGGCAGTCCATACATTCTGGGGTGTGGCACCCTCGAGGAAGTCCGACCAGTGTTTCTTCTTGGCCTGTCTAATAGCCTTGAAGTATGCGTTCCTGGCAGTTTTGGCGGCTCTCAGGGCAGTGCTGTCTGAGGTCAGATGGGCTGTCCTCGCGCAGGCGTGGTGGACCTTTCGCAGGTCAGTGAGGGCATCAGACCACCAGGGCTTGGAGCGCAAGGACGGCCTCTTTGTTGGGGTGTGCTGTGCCAGGGTACTCCTGATTTGATTCAGGTTGAAATCCAGCCACCTGCCAAGGGCCTCCTGTAGTGGGAGCGTGGGTGGGCTGGTGAGCTTGAGGGCGCGGAGAGCTGTGTATGTCGCAGGCCAGTCAGTTGCCGACCAGTGCGGGGCCACCCCAGGAGGGGACAGGAATGGGGAGGAAAGTGTTATAGCTATGGGGATGTGGTCGGAGCCAGTGGACGGAAGTTCCGCATTCCAGGTTTCCAGCTAGGGGGTCAGATGTTCGTTTGTGAAGGCAAGGTCCAGCACAGAGCGGGAGTACTGCTGCCCAAGGGAGAACCGGGTGAACACGCCAGGGGTGTTTATGAGGGCAAACGACCTTTCCAGGGCCAGGTCCGCATACGGAGCTGAGGCCCTGATCTCGTTGTCACGAAAGGAACGGAGGGGGTCCCAGGAAGGGTGATGGAGGTTGAAGTCACCCACCACTAGCAAAGGGTGTGGGAGGAGAGGAAAGGCCTCCTCTGCAGATACCGTTCTCGTAAGAGAGGAAGCAGTCCATAAGGAGTAGAGGTCAAGGACCCGAAATTTAACATGAGACGAAGAAAATAAACCATTAGGAGTGTGTATATCGAGCGCCATCAGGCCCGGGTCTGTCCCGAAGGTCCTTTTTTTTTTTTTTTTTTTTTTTTTTTTTATCGTCATTTAATTCGTTGTTTAAGGTACAAGAATAATCGCATGCAGCGCTAGCTATGGCGTAAACAAAACCCCTTTGTATCCACCCCGGACCAGGAGAAAACCCGTACCCCCAGGACCCTCTGGTATGGGCCTAACCGCACACACTCCAAGGACGACCAACTCAGGTGCCCGGCCCGCAGGCCTCACGACTTGAACGCGAAGGGGTCTCGCCTAGAAGCCAGCCAAATGCCCAAGAAGATTCCTCCCCCGAAAGATACCCCTCCCACTAACTACACGTAGCCAACAGAAAGGAAACCAAACAAGCTAGGCAGGAAAGCATAGGGAAAAACTCCACCCGTAAACTGCAGCGACCACAAAAGAAAATAAACTCCCGCCCACCGAACCGCCAGAGTGCCGAATATAAAACCGCCCCCGAAGTGAGCGGCCGGCAAAAAGCCCGAAGGCTGATGCCCCCAACCAGCTGAGCCACGGATGTAGTGCAATACCATGACCCGCCAGCCGAAAACGGAGGGTCTCGGTGCTGGACCCAAGGAGTGGATGTCTGGCAGAGGGGATGCCGCCCAGCAGTGAGGTGCCAGCTAACGAAGGGGGGTAGTAGGGTACCAGCCAGGGAGGGGAGGCAGTAGGGTGCGAGCCGACGCAATCGAAGTGAAAAGTGGAGGGAGGGCCCAAGGCCCCAGGAGAAAACCCGACCGTGAACACCGAACCGTTGCCGTTTTACCGCGTCTCTCATGTAGTCCCTTGTTCTCCGAGAGATAGCGTCACTTCGTGGAAGGGATCCCACCGGTGGTAGGGAGGCGGGAGGGCGAGGGTAGGAAGGCAACCGTGTCTTGAACCGAGCGACTAGGAGGGTATGGCCAAATCTCACCAGGAGACAGACCCCGAAGTTACTAGCCGAGGCGTTCCCCCTCAGGGATCGTGCAAGTGGGGAGAAAGACGTCCACCACTGCCAACGCCGACCGGAAGCGAAGAGAGGAAGCCGACCGTGCCAGAACCAAGCGAAACCCCCAAGCGAGACAGGACTACTGGGCGGGCCCAGATAACTCCCCCATCAAGCGGGCAGGAGAAAAGCAAAGTAAAGGCGGGAGAGGCTGGAGGAGTTAACCGTACCCCTAGGCAGGAACCATCAAGGGGGCAGAGGGAAGAGGGGGTGGGCCACGATAGCCGACCGTGGTGTTGTCAAACTATGTGGCAGGAAAATAGGAGCGACGAAGCGTGTCTGTCCCGAAGGTCCCTGGACCCTATATTTATACAGACTGCTCACCCAACCCTAACCCTGTGTGACTTATAGCTTCGCGTCGCCATATCCTATGACTCATACTCGTGAGTCATGTGAGATCCTCAGTTGACTCATACGAGTCCACAGCGCAATATACCTAAACCAATCATAATCCTCATATCCAATCATGTGCGCGAAGTGCATTATATGTGTGAAACTCATGACTTATAAATATGAGTCATATGCAAAAGTCATAATATCATATGACTCACAACTGTGAGTCATCGCATAATAATAACATCTATGACTCGCAACTGTGAGTCATGTGAAAACCTTATTCCATCTTACCAATCTGCCTTGTCGCAATCTGATTTGTGACAATTATGATAATAATAGCTAATCATTAACTTACTGACTATTGGTATTTTTCCTTAAGGCTACAAATTTCAGAACTTAGGAGAGTAAATGAAATATCACTCTTAGGAACTTAAAACATTTCAACACTTTGTCCAAGTCCCATATCACTCTCAATGTAAATATTAGGCAAAGGATTTGTTTGATTATAATGGTTCTGTTTTATTCCTCCAGACAATTTGACTGTTTCCATCTGCTTCGAAAAGGAGAGAATGCTATTTTCATAGTTGAAATAGTTACTCAATAGAACAGTCTCATTTTTGCCAAATAGGCCCTAAAGCTGCTTTACTTATCTAATTGAAATAAGTAGAATAGAAGAGAAGAAATAAAAGCTTGAATGAAGTTACCTAAGAGTAAAAAAAAAAGTAAAAGAGAGAAAAAGTAGAAACCAGGCTAGAATTTAGTAGGAACACTATTAGCACTAATAAGTACATCAACTCAGTCGACTATGGTATCGATAATTTGCCCCAAATCATATTTAGTAATTATATTCCACTATGCTTAAATTGCCTCTATTATGTTCTTATTATTCTGAAGATGGGGAATTAGGTTGCTAATAGGGCCTTCATTAATTTCCATATTGCCTCAATCAAGTTAATATTAGGAGAGGTTGCTAGCTAGGGCAATAGGAAATTATAAAGTCTATGTTGTTGCAGGTTAGTGATAGTTGAGTGGACATGATGTGCTGAGTTGAGGTATTATCTTATTGAATATATACAAAGTTATAAGTACAGACTAACTTGCCAGTACTCTACCAAAATTAATTGAGTGATAGTACAATATGTATTTGATATTTCTGGACATTTACTAGTATAGTCTTTCCCCAGTCTCCCTTATCCCATATAATTAGTAGGCCTTGGCAGTAATCAATAAAGTATCCCTATACCTTGACTTATTAGTACTTCTTGAATTTTAGAAGTAGGCATAATTCATAAAACTCCTCCTCTCTTATCTAGTAACCCAGACCTAGCCAGAAGCTCAACCAATATTAAAGGCACATTTCTCAGTCCAAATTACTTTAGACAAATCATGGGTAGCCTAAACATTATACATGTCGGCCCATGATAAGTGTTCCTAAATATTAAAATAGACTGAGTTAGTCTAGATTCCATTATATAAGTAAAAGTTAGAAAACTAAGAATCAACTGCTACTCACTTGACTCAGAATAGAGGAACAAGATTCAAATAATAATACAACTCTCCTCTGAATCCAGTTGAATAATTTGAAAGTAAGATAGCAGAGCCAAAACATATCAATTTCTTACAAGCTCTGAGTAACTCCAGGCCTCAACTTAAAGTCTACAAAGTCACAGTTTCTTTAATTTTGTTATAGAATTCAAAGAAATGAATCAGGTATGAAAGTGAAACATAATCGTCAAGACATAGCTCAGGAAGCTGAAAGTCAATACTACCTAAAGCAGAGAAGAAAATTGTCTACTGGGATGAGGATTAAGACTAAAAAATAGCAATAGATGAAGATAATCTGAAGGTGAATATTCCTCTTTAAGAATTAGAATAATTACTCCTGAGATTAAGACATTCAAAGTACTATTTCTTATATAGGAAAGCGAGTAGGTAGAAACTACTTCCTTTTCTTCATCAAAGCTTAAGACAAAATAGAAAGGAAAAAAGAGACAGACCTTCTCAGCAAAGGTGACTCCAATATGATCTTAGTATAAGCTTGAATTATTCCAGTTTTTAAAGTATCAGAAGAGTTTAAATAATTGAATCTTGATATGGAAAGTAGAAATTTCCTTCACCAGAAAAAAAGAATTGATTTTCCTGGCTTGAACTAGTCAGAGAGATAAAGAATTGAGAATAGTGGAATAAGAGGAGGAAGCATGAACTGGAACAGACAAGGATATCTTTGACTGGTCAACCTTAAGTAACTGTTCCATAACTTCTTGTAGGATCTCGTAGCAGGAAAATAGTAATTAGAAAATAAATTAATTATATAGAATTCTTACCTGATAAGTTTTACTAGAAAAATAAGGTATCTTTCTTGTAATACAGTGATGATAGTCTGCTGAGGTTATTGTGAAATACAAAGTATAGCTACAGGTAGTGATGCCTACTATTTAAACTATTTCAAGTTTGGTGTAGGACTTATGGTAGTTTTTAGCTGAGGAGATTACTAAAGCAATAAGCTTTACTCATTATAGGACATAGAGAATAGAGTAGGCCCAACATCCCTGAACGTGGCTATGAATAGGGGTAAGAGGAGGGTGAGCAATATGATAGACTGTTAAGAATGCAACTCCTATTACAGTAGCCGATTAGTAATATGGCCAGTGGATATAGTATTTAAGAGCACAGATCTTATGATAAAAGACAGTATCAACTTCAGTACAGAGTGGTAAGAGACATAGTTCTGAGTTTGCTGACTCAAACCTAAGGTCAGAGATGGAAGTTTGTGAGCGTACCATATCCAAAGACTTAGGATCAACTGACAATTTATTCAAGTTTGAATAAAGTAGAAAGGAGCAGTAAGGCTTACTATTAGATGTAGGTTCTTACTCAGTTATAGATAGACCTATATGAGATGGAGTAGGAGTGGATATTAGACCTGGTGTAGGTGTACTGTAGTCATACTTACTATTAGAGTCTATAATAGTCTCTAATTCTGATTCTGGCTTAGTAGAAGTAGTAGAAGTTGTAGAGGGTGAATTTAGATAAAAGATATCAGAACTGCTATCATTTGAAATCTTAGCATCAAAGAGCTATGTGTAAAAGAGATTTAGACTACCTGGAACAGGAGGGATATGTCCTACTCCAAGGCCAGAAGCAGAGTAAAGAGTTGGAGGTACTAGTATTAAGAGAATATGAGTTGGAGACTCGAGTGAACTGATGATTTATGGTGCTAATATATCAGTAATGTTAGTTCTTATTTATATTCACAAATTGTATATATACTCATGAGATATTACTTGCAAGTTTGAAACTACATACCATTACTACATTTTATACAGTAATCTTCAGATACTTAAGACAATTTTTACTCTCATGATTCTCACACAGATCTAATGATTATATGCATGATCATTTAACTATTTTAGTTGATTATTTACTAGTGTAGATTTAAGTGAGGATACTAGCACGTTAAATCAATATTCAATTCTTGTTACACATGACTCTGAGTTGGAATACTGTTAGGCGAAGACAACCGGTATAGACTTAAGGTTGTCTAGGCCAATCGGGATTCCTTCGTATAGATGGAGATTTGTCTAGGAAGGCTCGGAAGTAACTCGTTTCGTTTATGACTACTAAGAGTGCAAGAAAGCAGAATAGAATTATAAGAACAATATTATATTGTTAAGGTCTCTTCTCCGTTGCTTGATGATATCTAAAGCTTGGGAGGCACTTCGATATTTATATTCTGCGTCTGAGTATTCATGGACTACATCTATCTAATATACAAATTATGTACCTCTTCAAATCCAATGCGTAACGTCGAGTCCTCCGTAAAGGTGCGAACACCGGGAGACCCTGAAAACCATCACACCTTCTTCGGTAATTACTATTTCCTATCTGGAAGACTCACTGGTTACCAGTAGTAATTATCCAATCCTCAGAGTCCTTTGACCTGTAGCCGAGTTCTCAAGTCGAACTATGTTGGCTCCAATAGTCCTTTCTGTTGTCAAGAGGATCAGTCTTGATATGGAGTTGCCTTTGCATATATGCCAGAGTCGATGACTTCTAGTTGCGATAACTCAACAACTAACCAGTGGAATTCATTCCGATGATTCTCTCTTCGTAGAGAAGAGGTCATTCTATTGAATAGTCTCATAATTCCATGGTCAGCATCTCCTGGTTGTCCTATGTAGAGGGGGTGGACCTTCGTGTTGTGTTGGTTATAAATCCCGCAACTGCGGTACACCCCATATCATAGTTGCAACACTTCTTAGAGCTCGTTGGCTTCTTCAGTAGTGTTTACAGGAGCTCTAGACTCTTTCTGATTATCAAAGGGTGGATGTGAATGCGTTGGTTTGTTATTCCGAACCTCCTAATATTTATCTCTCGACCTTGTGCGAAAATGTCCCTTTACTTACGGCCTATGCCAAAGATGTCATATCTTTGAAGCCTAGTAACTCCCTGAGTAGTTGACCAATTGACTTTGTTCCACTTCTCAGGTCTTGTCATTTTTTTTTTTATATCATATATTCATTGTTTAAGGTACAAGAACCTGCATGCAGCGCTAGCTATGGCAAAAACAAAACCTGTAAACACGCGCGTCCCACCTCCGTCTGAGGCAAAAACCAAGAACCCCAAGCCCCTCTGGTATGGAACCAACCGCACATCTCGCCCTGAATCAAGCCTATCCTTACAACACAAGTGAACTCAGTTCTAAGAGAAACCCAAAACAAGGAAAGCAGGAAGCCCAAGGAAAAATTACCCCGGAAATCTCAGCCTGAAGGCACAAAAGAAAGCCTAACTCATACCTACCGGGTAGTGCCCATAGCCCAGCCGGCCGCTAAAAAGATAACGCTAGATCGGGCCCAAGAAAGGACTAGGTGTACCGATTAATGGAGCGACCCCACCGAGGGGGAAAGCTTGACGAGGGGAGGATCCCGACCGACCGGAGACAGTGCAATACCGACCGGAGGGAAGGAGGCCAGGGCTGGGGCCCACCAGAGAGAGGTGGCAGTAAGGTGCCAGCTGGGGGAGCAGTAGGGTGCTAGCTGAGAAGGGTGGCAGTAGGATGCCAGCCGAGGAGGGTGGTAGTAAGATACCAGCCGAACGAGGCGAGGGAGGGAGAGGGAGGGGTAGACCCAGATGCCAAAACAACTATCGGAAACGTGTTCGTGTCTTAACTAGGCGGTCTCCATGTATCCCCAGTGCTAACAGTAGACTATACCACCATAAAGGGCAGAGAGGTGGAGAGAGGTGAATTCAACCATAGCCTGTTGAGAAAACCAACCACCAACCCCCAACTGTGGGACTAACCCGTACCCACCAGCGGGATAAAACCCGGACCTAGCAGAGGGACTAACCCGAACCGACCGGAGGAAAGAAGAAGGAATCCAATGTAATCGCGTACCGCAAACGGTATTGCCAGCCGTCTGTTGTAGGGAAAAAGAAGGAACCCGACCGTGCTGATGCTAAGCGAGGCTAGAGCAAAGGCGGGGAAGGAGAGAAACCCAGCGACGAGGATGCTAGGAAGGAATAATGAGGGGCCCCATGAGGGTAGACCTCAAGAAAGAAAGCAGGAGAGAAGTTTTGCCATTACAGAAAGATAAAAGATGATGGCCTAGTCCCCCCCGTAGGGGGAGGACCAGACGCGAAAAGTGGTGAGAATTCCTTGGTGTTGAGATTTCAATCACTGGAGGTGTAGCGGAGACTGTCGTTGTTCTCAGGTCTTGCCATTTTTTTATTTTTTTTTTTATTTTTTATATCATATATTCGTTGTTAAGGTACAAGAACTTGCATGCAGCGCTAGCTATGGCGTAAACAAAACCGTAAACACACGCGTCCCTCCTCCGTCTGAGGCAAAAACCAAGAACCCCAAGCCCCTCTGGTATGGAGCCAACCGCACGATCTCGCCCCGAATCAAGCCCCCCCTACAACCCGGACGAACCAAGCCCCAAGAGAAACCCAATACAGGAAAAGCAGGAAGCCCAAGGAAAAATCCCCCCGGAAATCTCACCACAAAAAAAAAAAAACCAAACCCATACCCACCAAACCATGCCCATAGCACGGCCGGCCGCTTAAAAGCTAACCCTCGATCGGGCCCAAGAGGACCAGGCGCACCGATTCATGGCGCGGCCCCCACCAAGGGGGAAAGCTTGACGAGGAGAGATCCCGACCGACCGGAGACAGTGCAATACCAATCGGAGGGAGAGGAGCCAGGGCTGGGGCCCCCCAGAGAGAGGAGGCAGTAAGGTGCCAGCTGGGGGAGCAGTAGGGTGCTAGCCAGGGGGCAGTAAGGTGCCAGCTGGGAGAGCAGTAGGGTGCTAGCCGAAGGAGTGGTAGTAGGATACCAGCCGAACGAGCCGAGGGAGGAAGAGGGAGGGGTAGACCCAGATGCCGAAACAACTATCGGAAACGTGTTCGTGTCTTAACTAGGCGGTCTCCATTAATCCCCAGTGCCCACAGTAGATAAAACCACCGTAAAGGGCAGAGAGGAGGAGAGAGGCGAAATCGACCGCAGCCTGTTGAGAAAACCGACCACCAACCCCCGACCGTGGGACTAACCCGTACCCACCAGCGGGACAAGACCCGGACCTAGCAGAGGGACTGACCCGAACCGAGCAGAAGAAGGAGAAGGAATCCATAGGAATCGCGTACCGCAAACCGTATTCCCAGCCGTCTGTTGTAGGGAAAAAAGGAGAAACCCGACCGTGCTGATGCTAAGCGAGGCGAAAGCAAAAGCGGGGAAGGAGAGAGACCCAGCGACGAGGACGCCAGGAGGGAGTAAGGAGGGGTCTCATGAGGGTAGACCTCATGAGAGAAAGCAGGAGAGAAGTTTTGCCGTTGCAAAAAGATAAAAGATGATGGCCTAGTCCCCCCCATAGGGGGAGGACCAGACGCGAAAAAGTGGTGATGATTCCTTGGTGTTGAGATTTCAATCACCGGAGGTGTAGCGGAGACGGTCGTTCTCAGGTCTTGCCAGAGGTCCCTTCTTATATATCCTGTGAACAGCTTTCGGTCGGACAGACGGTAGAGAGGTATGCAGTGTTATTCAGACACCTTCAATTCCGTGACCATATAGTCACAGGACGCAACTAAGGTTGATGTGTATGATGACGTGCGGGCCCCGTTAGGGGGCTGGAGGGGGGTGTTGGAGATTAAGATTCTAGAACTCGGGTAAAGTTACCCTACCTAGGGTACTCCTAGGCTATCTGAATTGGGTACTCCTAACAAATACATACTTTTTCAAGTGTTTCAAAATTACCTTTACAACAGAGAATGACTATCTCTACTCTGTACCATGAATTCATGATTCTATTTTGTATCTTAGTAGCTACTACTTGTTTTATCTTATTTGGATTCCATTATTCATTTTGTTAGTTTTATCCTATTGCTTTAGGTCTGCTTCTTTAGGACTTTGATTGATTTACTTTCACTATAGTATTAGCATTGTTGAACATTTTCCTTAGATACCGCATATAACCGGTACTGGTACTCGGTTAAGGATTTTGTTTTATGTTTTGTTTTAAGTATTGCTTTGATACTTGGTTTGTTTGAAGTATCGTTTTGATACTTAGTTTGTTTTATGTTTTGTTTTAAGTATCGCTTTGATACTTGGTTTGTTTGAAGTATTGTTTTGATACTTAGTTTGTTTTACCAAAGTGTATCGCTTGATACCTTTGATTGATTTCGTTCATGCTAGACATGAACTGATTTGTGTATTTAAAGACCGTCCTATTCCACAATGGAAAGGACAGACTTTGACAGACAGTATTTCAATATACTTGGTTGAACGGTTACTCTTTAGTTTCTCCAGTACACCTCCGAAGCCTCCTTTAGTTCACACAGCTCTCGCCTCCTCTCTGGTAGAGCAGGCCACCTGTCAGCTATCGTACTTTACCTCGAAACGTGATTAGCACTTAGCGAACACGTTACATTTTTTTAACCTCAGCAAGTGGTTAAGAACCTGTCATCGGACTTAGGCCTGATCAACCTATCGACGTCCACCTGGAACGCTAGCGGAGTGAAGCGGCAGAATCACAGTACATTCGGCTTCAGCTTAACCTTAACATAGAGTCATTGACAACCCAAAGTGGGAAGCGAATCCCACGAGAAGGCCTTACAAAGAAGAAGCAAGGCAAGCGTCCTGCAAAGGACTCTCAGGACGACACAACGGAATCCCCACACCATCCAGAAGAAGTCCCTCCTACCCCCAGAAAGAAACCCGCAGTCGAGCCTCCTCAAGATCCAGATTCAAGCAGCGAGTCCGACATGGCCAGCACAGGTGGTGGACCTTCAAGGTCCCGCCCCGCAGATACACATGAAGACGATATCCCATTACCTGACATCAAGATCCACCTACCCGCAAAGTTCACAGGAGAAGGAAAAGACCTTAAGTCCGAAGCCTGCGAGCGATGGGCAACTGAAGTTATACACTACCTCCTCCTAAAAAAGGTTGATATTGAAAAAGCAACTACCGGCCTTTGGATAGTATCGTTCTGCCATGGAAAGGCAGTCGATGCATACCACCAATGCTATAAGGAGAACAGAGGAAACCCAAAGCTTAAAGGCTCCACAGTAATCGAGTATCTCAGAGCCCGTTTCCAATCCTCTATCACAAACGATCAACTGTTCAAACGATTCAATGAACTTCACCAAGTCAACAGGTCCCACGTTAAAAGAATAACAGATGTGGCGACAGATCTTGTGATGCTTAAGAACAGGATGGCGGAAGACAGCATCTCAGACTACATCCTGAAACGAAGGTTCTACAATTACATGCACCCTACACTTCGACGAGAAGTGGAACCACTCCAGGACGAAGATGGCGAGATAACAACCATCATAGCTAGAGCTGAACGAAAAGATGCCATTCTTCATGAAACCAGAGGCTACAAACCCCAAACATCCACCAGCAGCAATAGACAGCCTAGACGAAATACCCCCAACAACTCAGAAGAAGAAACCCCCCGATCCTACAAGAAGAAAGGCAAATCCACTAAAGAATCAAGAAGCCAGAAAGGTGAATGTTTTGAATGCGGTAAAACCTGACACATGGCGAGAAGTTGTCCCACCAAGAAAGGCAAAGGAAAGGCAGTTAAAGTCAAGCAAGAAGCGTCAACAAATCACATTGAACTCCGTGATGATGACGAGCAATCGAGCAAGTTTGAGGAAATTCACATCGGCTATATCGAAATAGAATGCAACAGCACCCGTCCACCGATGGCAAAGCCTCACCCAGCATTAGAAGGAACTATCTTAATCAATGGGAAACAGGCACGGGTCCTTTTCGATACCGGCGCTATTCGACGAGATGTAATCAGCAATACCTTCGTCTCGGCCTATGGTCTACCTACCGAAACCCTCAAACAACCATTAGCTGTCAATATGGCAGTTAAAGGATCTCGCTCCACTAGCCATAAGACATGCAAAGCTACTGTCCAGCTAGGATCAGTCTTGCTACCCCCACAAACAATGCTTGTTGGGAATCTAGCAAAATATGATGCCCTCATTGGGATGCCCTTCCTCAAACGCCATAATGCTACCATCAAGTGTGGAGACTTAGTTATCGAGTTCCCAAACCACAAGGTCAGGGTTGTTTGCAAACCAACAAGTGGAGAACTCCGAGCTGCTGTCTGCGAGACTACAGTGCTAAGCCTGTTAGATGAGTACTCCGATGTCTTCCCTGAATGAATCCCAGAAGAACTACCTCCTATGAGGGAAATAAACCACCATATCCGCCTGAAAGACCCCACTAATCTCAAAGATCAACCGACATACACCATTCCGGAAGCATACAAAGACCAACTCAATTCCTGGGTCAATGAGAACCTCAGGTGAGGAGTCATCTACCGATCAGAAGCACCAGGTGCCGCACCTATGTTTGTCCAGCTTAAGGCAGACGGAAAGCAAATCCGCTCCCTTGTCGATCTCAAACTACGAAATGACAATACAGTTATGGACAGTTCTGCGATCCCCAATCAAACTCAGATCCTGAATGCAGTTGGACGGGCTAGATTCGGAAGCAAGATAGATCTAAGCGACGCCTACTTCCAAACACGGTTAGATCTGGAAAGCGAGCGAATTAATAGTTTCAAGACACCCTTTGGAAGTTTTGTTAGTCGAGTTATGCTGCAGGGTGATATGAATGTGCCAGCCACCTTCATGCGAATTATTGAAAATATGCTTAGCGAGTACCTCCATCACTTTGTATGGATCTACATTGACGATATCCTCATCTTCTCCAATACTGAAGAAGAACACAAGCACTACATCAGTCTAGTTTGCGACAAGTTAAGAAAAAAAATTCTATGCCAGTAGAAACAAATCCACCCTGTTTGCTGATAGTCTGGAGATACTCGGACAGGTAATTGATGATCAAGGGATACATGCATCTCCTGGAAAGATATCCTGCCTGACGGAATGGACAACACCTCAGAATTAATGGGAACTTATGTGGTTCCTTGGACTTGTCAACTACATTTCCCAGTTCCTCCCACACCACGCTACTGTCACTGCACCGCTCACGGACCTCACTGGCAATGCAGAATTCGTTTGGACCCCTACCCATGACCAAGCCTTTAATAACATTAAGGAGTTAATCAAAAATGCAAATGTCATACGACCTATCGACCTCTCCAAGCCAGAACCAATTTGGCTTATTACCGATGCTTCTGATGTTGGTGTTGGAGCTTGGGTTGGACAAGGACCCTCCCATGAACAAGCGAGACCGGCAGCATTACACAGCAGGAAGTTCACTAATTCACAAATGAACTATGGAACCACAGATAAGGAAGCGCTTGCAGTAATTGATGCCCTTGCCGCTTTCAGCCACCTCCTAATGGGAACCACCTTTACCATTGTTACCGACCATCAACCCCTTACCAATCTAAAGACTGAAAAGGTTCCTGGACGAAGAAGAACCCGATGGATAGGAGAAATCAGCAAATACGATGCCAAAATAGTCTACACCCCAGGAAGAACCAACTATTTAGCTGACGCCCTCTCCCGCATCTATGAGAACCAATCACTCCAGAACCCTCCTCTTGTCCATGACCACACTAGACAAAGTGACGACAGTTCCGACAGCACAACCTATGAGGAAGAACCAGTCATGGCTTCCATCAACACAACCTCTCCATCCCCTCCTTTCTCCTATACTATGTACGCTGCGGCAGGAACAGAGCGAGGCCAATATCTTGAAGACGAATGGAAAGATGATTGCACCCTCCACAGTACGCCACCTCAAGACCTTGAACAAAGCACGCTCCATTGGTCCCACTGTTACGAAGATACATGTCCCTTTCACCAAACTGAGATTAAGTTCGGCAACAGACCTACAGGACCATGGAAACCCCCAGTGATCCGATCACCTGCCCCTGTGGGTAATCCAGCCCCAAGAAGACATCAGGAATTAGAATAACTCGAAAGAACGGCACAACTCGACGAAGTGACAGCCTTCCTGCATGCACCATCATTTGCACCACCCTCTTCCATACCCCCGGTAGACTCACGTCCCCTTTATGGTGGACCCCTCCGAGTTTTCAATAATGAATCTATCATCTCAGTTATGCCTCCCACAATTCCTGAACACCGCCGCCAACTTTATGAAACCTTCGAAGAAGAAGAAGAGGCACCGATCGAGCCGTCTAGGGGATCTCTTATCGAAGATGAACGCGATGTCAGAACCACCACAGATGAACTCACCACCGCCTTCCGAAGTCAAATGATCAAGGAATACCACCACGATCCAATCTACTTCAAAGCACTAGATAGCACCAAGCATGGTGACCTCGCAACCTACCAGGTATCTGATAGAATGGTCTATACCGCTACTCGGTACGGCTACCAATGCCTATATATACCGAAGGGCTACATGTTCAATGGCACGACAATCAGAGAATATGTAATTTCCGAAATCCATAACAAAGGACACCATAGTGCAGATCGAAACCTCCGCTATGCCTGTGAATATATTTATTGACCAGAAATGCGACAAGACTTGCGAGATTTCGTTAAGCAATGTGAACTCTGCCAGGCGAATAAGGAGCGTACTCAGTTGCCTGAAGGAAGAGCTCAAACACTCCAACTACCCTCCGAAGTTTTTGAGTCCTTTGCTATTGACTTTGCAGGACCATTCAACAAATCCGCCGGATATGATACCATTCTGGTAGCTGTTGACCGATTCTCTGGATATACATGGCTACAGCCTATGAAGACTACCGACACCTCCAAGGACACATGGAACATCCTCCAGCGAAACCTCTTTACACCCCATGGATACCCTCTGTCTATTGCCAGCGATGCTGACTCCCGCTTTACCTCTCGATTCTGGAAACAGACCCTCACCTCTCTAGGAATCAACCACATCATGGCCGCTCCTGGACACCGTGAAACTAATAGTCAAGCTGAACGCAAGATCAGGGAAGTGAAAACCGGAATCCGGAACCTTATCAATGAACGACAGACCAATTGGGAACCCGCCCTTGTCGAGCTTGCAGCATACCTCAATGCCTTATATTCCGATACCCTTGGTATGTCACCATACAAAGCAGTCTTTGGCCGACAATAGCCCCTCCTACCTACCACCCTTTTCAAGAACTCCTCAATCCCCGACTCAGATGATCACCTCAACCGGCACCAGGCAATACGCAATGACGCTTTCCAAGCTATCAAAGCTGCACGATTCCGAAGCACCACTACTGCCCAGAAGCGAAGACGCAAACATGTGCCTATTCCTGTTGGCGCTATACTTATGGTTAACCGGGACATGTTCATTACTGCCTCCGGACGAAGCAAGAAGCTTCAACCACGCTGGAGAGGACCCTTTAAGGTCTTAGCCTTCGATAAGCACACTGAAAACTATACTGTCCAGATGGATGGACGCATGTACCGCCGCCCTACTGCCACCTTCCATGCCTCCCCTGTTAAACGATTCTACCCTAATGACGACTCTAAGTTCCCTGGACGAAGTCACTCTCGCCCCGCTCCCATCACCATTGACAAGAAAGAGGAATGGGAAGTTGAAGAAATCCGAGACCACCGCCTTTGGCATGGAAATGACCAGTTCCTCGTCAAATGGAAAGGATACCCCACAAGTGAGAAAAGCTGGGAACCGTTAGAAGGACTGGAGCACGCCATGGAAATGGTGAATGGATGGTGGGAAGCCAACATGCCTGACGACTCCCTACCACCAACCATCAACTATATCACCATGTGCTGGTCACCAACTGTGCCAGAAACAGAGCGATGACATAAGGAACTCGAGGCCCGAGATGGTTTCTGGGCCCCACACTTTGAGTCCAAATTTGAAAGCAGCGATGAAGAGAACCAAAAAATGGAGCAGGCTCTTGATGACTTCACCTGAATTGCCACCATCCGAATACCTTAACGATGTCAAACTATGAGGAGATCAATGTGAGGCAGCGACAACAGCTTGTTGGACTGTTGTTGAACTGCGATGTTATCCAACCAGAAGACTATTTCGCTATCCTTTGGGTAGATTACTGTCCTGATTGCAATGAAGCATAGGTGGAAGCTGACCACGAATCTGGTATTCTTGACTACTGTGATTTGTTTTTCTTTGAATCCCGCTGTTATATTAAGGTTTCTACTTGTGTTTGGTGTCTCAATGCCCATAATTGGATGTTAGCGGAAAGCGAGTTTTTCGAGCCTTCTGAGGACTCTAATTTTCAGGACTATTGAAGCTTGATTTTGTTTAAACAGTTGTTTTGTTTTGGGGAATGTAACCGGTACTGGTACTCAGTTAAGGATTTTGTTTTATGTTTTGTTTTAAGTATCGCTTTGATACTTGGTTTGTTTGAAGTATCGTTTTGATACTTAGTTTGTTTTACCAAAGTGTATCGCTTGATACCTTTGATTGGTTTCGTTCATGCTAGACATGAACTGATTTGTGTATTTAAAGACCGTCCCATTCCACGATGGAAAGGACAGACTTCGACAGACAGTATTTCAATATACTTGGTTGAACGGTTACTCTTTAAGTTTCTCCAGTACACCTCCGAAGCCTCCTTTAGTTCACACAGCTCTCGCCTCCTCTCTGGTAGAGCAGGCCACCTGTCAACTATCGTACTTTACCTCTCGAAACGTGATTAGCACTTAGCGAACACGTTACACCGCAGTTATGATCTTTTGTATTTAAAAGAAACTACTGTTAAGGGGTCCTGTTCCTATATCAGTTCACGCGACAGGCAACGATACTTCTCTTATAGTATCTTATGACACTATATATTTCGTACTTATAGTGTGCGTTCACACTATTACTTTTCTTCGTCGTTCTCGTATAGTGTGCGTTCACACTATTACCTTTTCTCTTGTTACCCTTAGTAGTCGTAGAGGCGTTCCTCTTCTACTAAGTTCGTGTAACTATCGTGAGGTAGATAAAATAAAGTAGATTCGTTTTTAAAACAATTAGTAGGAAAATAACTTAGATGGTTGCGTGAAGAACTAACTAACTCGCCTCCGGGGACTCCTTATATAGTCCTTCCCTCAACCCGCTTACAAATCAAACCAAAGGCAGTCTGCCTTGCCAGTCTGCCTTGCGCAGCCCCCTTGCGCAGCCCCATGACCTCTGAATAGATCATGTGCGTGAAACATAACATAAAACATAACATAAACCTAACGAGTCTGTCTTGCGCACAGCCTCGTTACATAGCCTCCTTATGCAGCCCCGTGACTTCTAAATAAGTCTCGTGCATGAAATATAACAAATAAAACCTCAACGAGTCTGCCTTGCAGTCTGCCTCGTTGCATAGCCCATCATAAATCACATGACCTCTGAATAGGTCAGGTGCGTGAAAACATAAATCGTAACATAAAACAAACTTCATAACAAAAGAAACTCATAAACCAATTTTGTAACAAATGAAACTTACTAGCTAACTAATGAAATCTACTATGTCCGATCTAGAATCGTGACAACTACAATCTCTTAGGAATTCAGTCTCTCAAGCCTCACTGAAATACTCTTCTGCATATACTATAAGTTAAGTAGTCACTATATATTTCCCTCAGCTCTGCTACTATTAAGGAAGAATTCCATCAATACTTCTTTTTCTAGTATCCTGATAGTATCTGGGAATCTCTTTAAGATTCTCAAAATATTCTTGAAGTAGGTTACAGAAGTAGTAATATCTGATAGAATGCTAGTGTTTTGTCAACCTATTTATAAAATAAAATAGAAAAATAAAAAACCTAGCATATCACATTTACTTATCTGCCACATTTGCTTATTCTGACTGTGAATGAAGTGAATAGGAGGGTAATCAGCTATTAGTATGTAATAAATGTACATAAAAGATAAAGAAAAGTCAACTTATCCTATAACCAGATAAGACAATAACATATAAGTTTTCTATCTATATTCAATAAAATATCTATGAGATTGATGTAAATATAAACCAACTCTAGTAATGTCTATAGTATACAGGTTTTAACTGAAACATAACAAAGTCAGTAAAAATGCAATATTTATCATTTTTTTTTTTTTATATCATGTATTCGTTGTTAGGTACAAAAACTCACATGTAGCGTGAGCTATAGCGTAAACAAAACCTCAATCTCAAATAAACAAACAAAAGAAACCAATAGCGCCTATCTCCCTTACAACATCTGTCGTCGCACCTCAAACGGTGACTACTCAAGTAAGTAAAGAAACAATAACATCCTCAGCTAGTCAAGGAATATCATCAACATAGACGTTAAAGCAAGGAAAAAAAAAAACTACAAGGCAGCCTAGATGGCCAAGTCAGCTGTAAGGTTAGTCCAGAAGGCTGGCATGTTGGGCAGGAAACCAGTCCCCGTGTGGGTGATGTAGTTAGTGAGCCCTTCAATCAGGTCAACCGAGGTCCAAATGGGTGAGTCTGGGCCAACGTCGGTAACCCCAGGGAGATGGAGTGCCCATTGGTCAGCCTTGACTAGGTAAGTGAGTAGCGCGTGGCGGAGGTCTTCGTCTCCTTCCTCGCAGTGAGGGCACAGGGTGGGTTCCTCCTCCATGTCCCAAGAGCGGTGGCCGGCAAGGTAGCTCTTGCCAGAGCGAATCTGATGTATCCTGCCAGCAGTGAATCTATCTAGGCCCATGAAAGCATGGGGCCTTGTGGTCACTGAATAGCAATAATGAAGAGGAGGCGGGGCTTGAAGAGCCTAGTCCGTAACTAACCTCAACCGAAGCTTGGCATTCAGGGAAGGGTACGTTAGGGGTGGATCAGGGTCGAGGTCCGGGATCAGATCTGGGAGAAGGTGTGAGAGCGCCAGTGGAAAGCTGTCGACGGTGTCAAGCATGAGGAGGAGCGAGTGGCAGAGTGTAACCGGTACTGGTACTCGGTTAAGGATTTTGTTTTATGTTTTGTTTTAAGTATCGCTTTGATACTTGGTTTGTTTGAAGTATCGTTTTGATACTTAGTTTGTTTTATGTTTTGTTTCAAGTATCGCTTTGATACTTGGTTTGTTTGAAGTATCGTTCTGATACTTGATTTGATACTTATGTTATTTTACCAAAGTGTATCGCTTGATACCTTTACTTAGTTTCGTTCATGCTAGACATGAACAGATTTGTGTATTTAAAGGCCGTCCTATTCCACGATGGAAAGGACAGACTTCGACAGACAGTATTTTCAATATACTTGGTTGAACGGTTACTCTTTAGTTTCTCCAGTACACCACCGAAGCCTCCTTTAGTTCTTACCGCTCTTGCCTCCTCTCTGGAAGAGCAGGCCACCTGTCTACTATCGTACACCTCTCGAAACGTGATTAGCACCTAGCGAACACGTTACACAGAGCGTGTCCAGTGGTAGGTGGTACCTGTTTGGTCGAAGAGAATGGTACTTGTCCCAGCCCAATGGGGCATAGCTACCTGGTTTGTGAAGAGAGGGTTTCGTGCCGCCTTTCAGAGGTCGGAGCTACCCACCAGGGGGAAGTCGGGTGGAAGGCGCTCGGCCGCGGCGTTGATGAGAGGTGAGGAGTATGCCAGGCATCGGGCTGCCATTCATCTCCTGTGGGGTAGGATAATGACTATGGACGGCAGGTAAGCCTCGCATGCCAGAATAGAGGTAGAGGTAGAGGAAAAGCAATTCATCACCCACCAAAGGACCTTGTTCCAGTAGGTGGAAATCTTATCGAGAGTGACCTGGGTAGGGGTGAACAAGTCGGCCCCATATATGAGGATAAGTAGTAAGAGGCCGGAGGCGATGCGGCGGACCATGTAGGGTGGGATTCCCATGCCGGGGGGGGAAAGGCTTTTGACGATACTTAGTGCTCCCTGCGCCAGGCCCAGTCATTTGAGGAAGTGTATGGTCGTTTCCAGAGAAGGGGTGAACCAGTAGCCGAGTCATCTTAGGACCTTGGAGGAGTTGAAGAGAGCTCCATTGAGGGCAATGGGTAGCCTGCAGGCTGGTTCTCGGTCTTTCTGCGTCCGCCAATGGATAATCTCTGTCTTGGGAATAGAGAAGACCACTCCAACCTTGGTTGCCTTATATAAAAGTAAAGAAAATACATGCTGAAGTACCCTTACATTTCCCCGATAAGAACCAGTAGAAACAGTAATAGAAAAATCATCAACATATGAAAAAACCACCCCTTGGGGTATAGAAATATGCAAATCTGATACGTAAATCAAAAATAACAAACGAGAAACAGGGGACCCTTGAGGGGTGCCAATGGACACGTCGGAAAATATCTTCAGTGCACACTGAAAGAGTAGCCGGCATTGCCGGTCCGTAAGGAAAGACCTGACCCAGCGAACTAGGTAGGCAGGAACGCCTTTGGAGTAAAGCTTGAAGGACAGAGCAGGGGCAGAGATGTTGTCGAAACCTCCTTTAATGTCTAGGAACAGGGAGGAGACCTTGGAGCGAGGAGATTACCTCATGCGCACTTCTTGAACAAGGGTAGCAGAGGCGTCGAAGGTGGATAGGCCGGCAAGAGAGCTACATTGGTGAGAGTTGATGAGCCCCATGGACCTTGCAATAAGAGCAAGTCGTATGGCCACTATGCATTCTAGGATCTTAAAAACGGTCTCTAGGAGTACGATGATTCTGAATGAGGCGGGCATTGAATAGTCAGGCTTGCCTGGTTTGGGGAGGTGTTAGGTATAAAGAAAATGCACAGACCTCTCGGTAGGGTAACTGCGCACAGACCCTCATTTATCGAAGCCTAACACCCCCCTCCGGCCCCGCTCTGGGGCCCACACGTCCTTAGCGAGATTTCGAAGAGTTGCGTCCCATGACTATAATGTCATCTCAATGAAGCTCACTTCATAATACCATATACGTCGCTGCCGTCCGTCCGACCGGAAGCTGTTTGCAGGATATATAAGAGGGCACCTCTGGGTACCTCTGAGAACCTTGGTGGTCGCCGCTCCTCTCCTCTCTCAGAATCTCCTACCACTCCGCTGCACGTCGTGCCCGAAAGGCCCCTAGTGTGGACTCCCAGACCCTGGCGCGGGCGTCCCGAAATGCCTATTTTAAAGCCATCAAACAAGCTAAGCGAAGGCATTGGGACGACTTCCTCTCCTCTGCGACCCCAAAGACTGTATGGACAGCCAAACGTTTCGCGATGGGACGCCCTCCGGACCGCTTCCCGTCCTTCCCGGATGCTGACACCCCCCTCGCTGTCAACACCGCCCTCCTGACCCACTTCTTCCCCCCCAGAGAGTCCTCCTCCCCCCCTACTATCCTGGGCCCCTTCCGGGACCTTGACGTCCTCACTAAGGAAGAGATCTCCAAGGCCCTAGCATCCAGCTCAGGCACGTCCGCCCCGGGCCCCGACCACATCCCGTACTCGGTGTGGAAGAGGGTCCATGGCACCAACCCGAAAATCCTCACCTCCCTCCTGGGCCCCCTCCTACTTTATGGGTTTCACCCCTCATCCCACAAGCAGGCCAACGGCATTATGCTCGACAAGCCAGGCAAGGCCTCCTATGATACACCAGCCTCCTTCCGCATCATCGTCCTCCTCCAAATACTTTCCAAGATCCTGGAGCGTGTGGTAGCTGTAAGGCTAGCCACAGTTACTCGGGCTCTTGGCCTCGTCCACCCTAACCAATGCGGTTCACTGTCAGGCATGGGCACTTTCGACGCCCTCGCTACCCTCTCACATGAAGTCCGGCTTTCACACAGCATGGGCCTCTGTTCCTCTACGCTCTTCCTTGACGTCAAGGGGGGTTTTGATAACGTCGACTCGGTCGCCCTGTGCGGCAGGCTTAGGGCTAAAGGCGTTCAACCCTACCTTATCTCTTGGGTCCGATCCTTCCTGTACGGCCGGCACTGCCGCCTCCTATACCAGGGCTCCCCCAAAGTCCTCTCGCCAGTCCAGGTCGGCACCCCCCAGGGGTCACCTGTCTCCCCTCTTCTCTTCCTTATTTATGTTTCCTCCCTCCACTTTCCGGTCCTGAACGGAATAATCCTCTCCTACGTGGATGACTTTGCCGTAACGGTGGCCTCGCCCTCCTACAGGCGCAATGTCCAGAAGCTGCAGGCAGTCGCATCCTCTCTCATCGAAAGGAAGGCGCATAGGTGTTGCCTTCTCACTCCCCAAAACAGAACTAATGCACTGGAGAACGCCCCAACAGAGAGGGCCCCCGTCTCCGCTCCCCGTCTCAGTGGACTCCGTCCCCTACAAGCCTGCCCGGGTACTTCGGTGGCTGGACTACTGGCTGGAACCCTCTACTCCTGCGCTTAATCGAGCCACCTCCTCCCACTTCAACAGACGCCTCGCCCTAGCCGAGGCCGCCCTCGCTACAATAGACCGCCTGTCACGGCCGGGCAAAGGTCTCGCACTACACCTATGCCATCGTCTTGCCTCCTCCCTCGTCCGTCCTATCCTCCTCTACGGCAGCGACCTGCTCTCCCCCAACGCCAGGATGCTCGACAAGCTGAGCGCATTCTGGCACCGGGTGCAGCGGTGGGTTACAAACTGCTTCGCTTCCACCAACACGGCCATCCTCCCCTGCGAAGCCTCCCTCCCTCCGATTGACCTCCTGATCAAACACCTGCAACGCCAGGCGGCAGTCCGTTTGGTCTGCCTGCCACCTGAAATTAACCCGGCTTCCGCCCGCCTGGACCACTCTGTCCCAACCACGTCTCCCTTCCGGGCACCCAACTCCCTCCGCCTTCCTGGTTCAGTCAGAGGCCGACACCCCTGGGCCGGCCCCAACTACATCCTCCTCAAATGGTTCACCAAACCGCCCTCCCCGCCCAACTGACGCTACCTCCCGGTCGATGCAGTCGCCCATCGTATTTATTCTATCATTGGCAACCGCAGTGACCCCCTCCCTCCAGCAAACCCTCTCCTCCTACCTCCTCTGCAGGTGGCCCCGCTTGGGGCCCCCGCCCTCTACGCTTCACTCAAGGCCCGATGCCGTGAGGAACTCCTCACCTCGTGGCGCCTCCTCTCACCTCCCCCACCCTACTACCTCTTTGGCCCCACCCTACGCCCGCACCCCTTCATGGGCCTGGGGCGATTCCTCGCCGGCTGGCTCCACCAGATGCGAGCCGGTAAGAGCTACCTAGCTGCCCAACCCTCATGGCACGACATCGACCCCTCTCCCTTGTGCCCTTGGTGCGAGGAAGGGGACGAGACGTTCGAACACGCCCTCCTGTTTTGTACCGCCAAGTCTGCCGCCCGTCGTCGCCACCTCCAGGGGATGACGGATGTCGGGCCTGACTCTTCATTGTGGACCTCGATCCCGATGCTCTTGGGCCTCGGTCACTACCTCACTATCACCAGAACCGGCTTCCCCCCTGACATGTATGCACAGTGTGCCCCCTGCCTGCCCTCTTTATCCCCCTCTCCCTCTTCTTCCTTTCCTGCCTCGCCTCGGTAGTCGTTGGCTGGGTCGCCAAGTGGTCTAAGTGGTGGAAGGTTTCCTGTTGGACTTCGTTGCTTTAGGATTTATTTCCGTTATGATGCTAGTTAGTTAGTAGTTTTCCTTTATAAGTCCTGTGTAGGCAGCGCGTCGGTTATTGGACGCCATCAGAGGACCTGGTTTCGGTTGTTTCTTTTGTTAGTTGTTTGATTTTGGGTTTTGTTTCTGCCATAGCTAGCGCTGCACGCATGTTCTTGTACCTTAACCAAACAATGAATATATGATATAAAAAAAAAAAAAAAAAAAATGGGTACCTCTGAGAAGTCGAACAGAGGAAATCCGTCAGAGGCGCATTGAGTTATTAGTCTTCAAAGTTAGACATCCTAACTACGGGTCAAAAATAACGGGACGTTTTCGGTTCGAAAATCCGCAACTACTCCTACAGTGCCCCACAGGCCATAGGGGATAGATATGACACCAATACCTATCTGAAGGCCACCGTATGTTGGTTGGTCCTGGAGACGGGATCCCTCGAGAAGTGATTCTCTTTGAGGCGAGGCGGACCGAGGGGAAGCTGCTCAGACTCAGAAGACCTAATAGGTGGTAGACATATGAGTGTTGGTGCACCGTCTACGGGGCCTGCATCATGCATAGGTGCCCGACACATACGTTGGCCACTATGTGAAATTGGAAGAGACTACTGGAACGATAGTCAAGACGACTGCAGTTTCAGACAGAAGTCTATTCGGCTCAATAATACGAAGACCGGTCGTTCGAGGATAATAAGGCATCCTATGATAAGATGGTAAAGAATTTATGATGACGAAGATGGTGTGCAAGAATTCAGGGTCAAATGGTATTCGCACTTGTTAAGACTATGAGACGTAGCGTACGATTTTGGAGAAGGTACTTTGTTATAGGAGGATTAGAAGTAGTCCACGAAGGCTCAGACGCGGAATATAAATATCGAAGTGCCTCCCAAGCTTTTAGAGAAAACAAGCAACGGAGAAGAGACCTTAACAATATAACATTGTTTTACCTACGAATCTTTATAAGAATATTTCCTCTATCGATTTAAGTGAGTTCTTAGTAGTCATAAACGAAAAGAACGACACTGAGCCTTCCTAGACAAATCTTGGTCTATTACGAAAGATTCAGGCCTAAGTCTGCTCGACAAATATTTAGAGTCGGCTTCCGCCTAACAGGAGGATGACATCATTGGCCCTCTTAAGGGCCCGTGGATGATAGCCGTGTTCTAACAGTGGGCTAAGAAGCTGCAGCAGGATGGCAGGATTGAGGGCGTTGACCCTTTTCCACACTCCATAGGGGATGCAGTCCGGGCCAGGACCGAAGGTGTTAGAGGACTTGGACAGCGCTCCGGCGACTTCTTCAGGAGAGACTGAAGATGCGTCCAGGTGGGTGTTCAAAGAGGAGAGCGAGGGGAGCGCAGGTTTGGGTGAGAAGAAATGGGCCAATAATGTGGAGTTGAGCTTGAGAGGCGTGGAGGCACCAGGGAGGTTGAGGAACCGTTTGGGCTCTGCCCCGTAGGCCGCTTTTTTGGTCCACTATACTGACTGCGGTGTGACTTGCGCTAGGAAGTCCTTTCAGGACTGTCTCTTCGGTCGCTTGATGGCTTTGAAGTACCTGTTTTTATACTCTTTAAGCTCGGAGAGGGAGAAGGCGGTAGGGTTGTTTCAGTAGGCTCTGGAGAAGGTGTGAAAAAGCCTCCTGAGATCGGAGAGCATGGCAGTCTACCAGGGCTTGGAGTGTGGTCAGGACCTTTTGGTAGGGGTGTGTTGATTGAGGAGAGCGGTAAGGGTGCCGAGGTGTTTCTCCAGCTATTGGTCCAATTCCAGGTCCATGATGTGTGGACCGGGTAGGGGGCAGGAGAATTCCTTCAAAGGGGAGTGGAGGGCGGACCAGTCAGTACTTGTTAGGCATATAAGACCTAGCATAGTGGTAATGTCACATACCTGACAATAGAGGTCAAGTGACTCGATCAGATGGTTGCGGCAAAGCTATATAGGAATTAAGATAATACTTTCTAATCTATATCTCCCTGACCGCAAACCATATAAGACCACTCACTATAAGTGAATAGCCGACCGAGGGATTTTCGATCAATTAGATATGAGACATCCGGTGCTATCAAACTACATCAGAAGTTACCAATGCTCATTCAAGATTAGGTGTATGTCGGACGGCTCCAATATGAGTCCCTCTTAGAGGCAGGAGGTCCGAGGAGAACCACACTTAAATTGGAAGACTGGGGACGCATGAAGCCTTTCTATGATACTGTCGTGTCGAGACTCATGCATGCATATATTAATTATGCACTAGTTCCTGACAACAAACTTAGCTAGTTCTTGATCAGAAGGGACGATTGGAATGATAGTCATTCGGACTACATTTACATACTTAGTCCATTCAAGCCTAGAGATCGCAAAGAGATCATTGGGAGATAGGACGCTGTCTTCTCAAGATAAATATCTCGTCTTACTTAAGGTTGAAGTGGTGTACGAACTTTCAGGGTCAGAAGGTGTTCGCACTCAGTAGAAACTAAAGTTAAAAGCTCCTTGGTACAAGTTAGTATAGGAATACTAAGTACCAGTAGATTAGTATAAATAGGTTTAAGGTCTCCGGGTTAGTTAGAGGAATCAAGCAACGGAGAAGAGACCTTAACAATATAATAAGTTTACAACTACGAATCTTTATTCTTTTATTCTTTACTACTTTACAAGTCTTCCTAGACAATCTCCGATCAAAGATTCAGGCCCCAGTCCGACCGATAAGTCTGATCTCGGCTACCGCCTAACAGTACTGGCCCAATTCGGTCGAAGGTCTGGTTTTTTCAGCAGTGGGGCTGAGAGGCACAATGAGACGGGGAGGTGGTCAGATCCCGTAGCCGGCAGGTCAGCAGACCAACCCTCAGTAAAGGGCACAAGAAAGGAGTTGGCAAAGGAAAGATCAAGTACACCCAGTCTAGAGATGACATCAAAAGGATAACAGGTAAAAACTCCAGGAGTATTCAGTAAGAGATATCTGAGCTCATCGGCTCAGTCAAAGTAGGGGGAAGAAGTAGAATACTCATGAGATGATATCAAGTGAAGGGGGTCAGAGCGGTTGTGGTGAATATTGAGGTCGCCAGCAACCAGGCAGGGAAAATTATGGGCCATAAAAAGAGAATCAGGTGACACTGTTCTGTTACCAGAAGAGGTGCCGATGGTAGAGTAGGCATTGTAGATCTGAAACCTGGTAAGGGAGGAATCAAACAAGCCAAAAGGGGAAAAAACATCAACAGCCATCAAATCCGGTCTGCCGAAAAAACAAGGTAGTAATGAAAAAACATCCATAAATTCAAGAAAAGTATAAACAGCAACCCTGGGCGGGGTACCTGAAACAAAAGGAAAGGCAAATGGCTTGAAGCCCTGAAAAGCGAGCAGGCGGCTTTTGTAAACTGGAGGATCTTGAATCAAAACCAACATAGGAAAATCCCTCAAGGTCTTAAAGCAATTAAATAGGGAAAGAAAAACATCCCAGCTTTCTAAGCAGTTATGTTGTACAATAAACAGTTTGTCAAAAGAATGTGGGGGAGGACTCCCAAAGGGAGATGAGGGTGCCAGGTCACACTCACTCATTAATTTTGCGGGGCAGGAGAAGGAGGAAGGACGTCATCGTCAGCCCATAGGAGGGGGGCTACCGACCACCAGGGAAGAGGGGCCATAAAGGGAGGAACAAAGGGAGGCTAGTGAGGGGTCTAATCCTCAGTAGTATCAGCCTGGCACAGAACCGGAGTGGTAGGAGCGGAGGGGACATCCTGGGAGGTGTCCATATTGTCAGCCTCATTAGCGGCTGTACGGGTACTCTCACAAGAGGGTGGGTAGGGCCTCTTGAGGCACTTGGGGTTGGTCGTGGTGTGTGCTCCTTCGCAGTTGGGGCACTTGAGAGGGGAGGCAGGGTAGCAGGTAGGAGTGGCCTTGACGTTGCCCCCCTTGGCGCAAGCTGGGTTGAAGCAGTGGTGCGCCGACCTGGCATGAGAGCCAGAGCAGAGCGGGCAGACAGGAAGATCCTGCTTACACATGGGCATAGGGTGACCGAATTGCCAGCATCTACGGCACTAGGTAGAGCTTAAGCGGAAGAGAGCCAGAGAGACTTCTCGGGAGTGAGAGTAGAGGTAGATTCGCTTGCCTATTTTAGCAACATCAGCAGGTGCCACCATGACTGCCACCGAGGTGGTGGCTTTGGTGGCGCGTATCTCAGGGTCAGGTTGCAGCAAGTGGGCGGAAAAGATTGTTGCGTCGGCAGCATTCTTAATGCTGCCTGCAAGTTCTGAGGCCATCTCGAGCTGGTCTCCGGGTAGAAACACCAGAGGGAGATTGTAGATAGCAAGCTGGACCTCATTCAGGGCCGGTCGGAAGAGTAGGTATGGCTTGTCCCCGATAGTAAAGGTATGGTTGATTTTGGCTGTCAGGGCCTCATAGTAGGGGGAGTAGGCGGTGGCGGGTGTGTGAAGGTCACGTGCCAGGAGTGTCAGCGCTTCACGGGCATTCACCATGGTAGTGAAGGTGCATAGGTGGGGGCAGTTGACCTCACCAAGAACTGAGGCGACAACGTTGAGTGTGATAGCAGCGATGTGTGCTGCATCCAGGTGTAGGAGGGGCTCAGAACGGGGGGTGAAAAACTGGCGGTTGGCTAGGGGCAGGGGGGACGGCATTTTAGGGACCGCCTCTTTGGTGTACACTGTGACTTGTACTGGCGAGGTGGAGTTTTTCCCTTTGTTCCTGAGCCGCGGACCACGAGAGGAAGTCGAGGTAGCATAGGCATAGGTGTTGGTGGAGAAGGATTGCCGAGGGACGACCGGTTTGGACGTGATAGGAACAAACTCGTAGTTATTATAGGCCCCTTCCCACCATTATATGGCTTCAAAAGAGTTGGGGTAGCGGACTGCGTAGGCAGCGGGGTTACCATACCAGGTGTTGGAAGCCCTGTCGAGGTGGGGGAAGTCAGGGTCCCCCTCTGGTTGGGGGGCTGGGTGTGACTCCTGTCTTCAGGGCATTGGAGTTGATTTTTTGGCAGGGGGCTGATGGATGGTGGAGTGTGGCACTGTAGGCAGTATGGCCTGGCACGCAAAGGAGTGGGTGGTCACGATGCCGCTAAGGTCCTTGAGTCTCGACTCAAGGCCAGCAAGTGACTGAGGGGAGTTGGGAGGGCTCTCAAGCTTGAGGAGCCTTTGGTTGATCGTTTGCAGGCTGTTCAGGGCTGTGCAGACAAGGGAGATGAGAATATGTTCTCCAGGAGAGAGGACAGAGAGGTCAGAATCATCCAGCAAGGGATGGAGGGCAGGGTCGAGTTCCAGGGAACGCCTAGTGTAACCGGAACTGGTACTCAGTTAAGGATTTTGTTTTATGTTTTGTTTTAAGTATCGCTTTGATACTTGGTTTGTTTGAAGTATCGTTTTGATACTTAGTTTGTTTTATGTTTTGTTTTAAGTATCGCTTTGATACTTATGTTGTTTTACCAAAGTGTATCGCTTGATACCTTTGATTGATTTCGTTCATGCTAGACATGAACTGATTTATGTATTTAAAGACCATCCTATTCCACGATGGAAAGGACAGACTTCGACAGACAGTATTTCAATATACTTGGTTGAACGGTTACTCTTTAGTTTCTCCAGTACACCTCCGAAGCCTCCTTTAGTTCACACAGCTCTCGCCTCCTCTCTGGTAGAGCAGGCCACCTGTCAGCTATCGTACTTTACCTCGAAACGTGATTAGCACCCTGCGAACACGTTACATCTAGTGTTCTCGTAGTAGCGACGCATGTCATAGAGGTCAGAGTTGAGGGAGGCCGTGGATTGGGGGCGCAAGAGGGGAATAGACTCTTCCCCAGTAAGGAAAGGGACCTGTGCCAGGGGTGTGGTGGTGCTGGAGCGCGAGCCATAGGGGTGGTTGCGCGAGGAGAAAGAGGGTGTGCCAGCCCAGGAGGACCTACCTAGTACATAACTCATGGCAGGAGGGCTATGCGTGGTGATGGGGAGGAGTTCGCTTATAGGTGAAGCCTAAGCGAAAGGCAAAAATTGGTGTGTGGAGATGGTTGCCACCTAAAACTCTGGAGTTTTGAAGTGGCCGAATGCGGTAATTTTTCAATAACGAGGTGAAAAGAGGGTGCAGGGTATGTGCAATATTTATCATTAAATATATTGAAATGTAATATAGAAAAGAAATTTCAACGATGATATTCTTTTCTGATTGACAAAATCCAAGCAAAAAGCCAGTTTTATTCAAATTGTAGAGGTTTTCTGGATTAATACAATTTACTAAATTGCTTCAATTTTCTGTTATTATAGAATATACTATTAGCTTTCATGTAAATTATTAACATAAAGTAATATAATATTATTATATAAAATACATACTAAAGAAAAGTAAGTATAAATATTTTCAAAGTTTTGAAAGCAGGCTGCTCACTTAAAATCTAATTGCTTACTCCATTTACCTTGTAGTTTAGAATGTTTATCAATAAAATCTTTTACTCAATTTTTATCCAAAGTGATTGTTGAGTTAAGTATTATGTGAATTTGTTGTTGAACTACTACTCCTAATCTTGCTTGAAGAAGTTGTTCAGCTATATTGTATAATCTATTCACTTGTAATAGCATGTACTAAGATGCAACAGTTAGACACTACTCCTTAATTGTTTCTTCCAAGAGTTATCTTTAGTCCCTTTTTTACAAACTCAGACCTTGAGTAATGTCTATAAAGTCAATAGCTAAAGGTTAGATGTGACACAGAATAGGCTCTGTCAGTGGCAAGTTCAGATATACTTGGACGAGTATATTACTCAAATTCTTGAACTTGAAACAATTCACACTCATCAGAGTATTAAGTAATATTTAGTCCTTGTAGGACATAGCAGGCTTGGTGGAAAAGGATGCTGAAGATATATATTCATCTGTTGAGTAGATATTTCTCATCCCAACTGAAGTGTGAAGTGCCCAAACTTCTTCACCAACTGTTTATTTTTTCCTATTTCTGGTTTCACTAAACTAATCACTATTTGTCTCTAGTTCACTTTACTAAACCTAAGTAAGGTACTGGGTGCGCCCCCTGCTCGCTCTGCCGGGTGCTCACATCGTAGGGAAACACTACCAAAGCCTTCGTCCAAATGTATCATACGTTATTTACAGGGAAATGGTGGGAAGAATATTTCTAACTCTGTCTCAACTTTTCCCTCATTTTCATTTGCTCCTATATCGAGATTCACCGTGCACATGAAATTTTAAGCAGGCAGCAAATTTTGGCACATCTTAATGTCCAAGTCTGGGTTTTCGATGTCCTGTGATGCGGACTAAACTTCAAAAGTGCCGAGCTATCAGCTGGCGGAGGTATGATATTCCCGGCAAAGACGCACGAGTAAATAGTACAGTCTCTCATCTGCTGTTCCGCGGTCTCATCCTATTTGTTTCTACGCCTTATCTTATAGGATCGTCATCAGATGGAAGTCGTCATCAGACCGTCAGGCACTTTACTTCTTTCCAACACTTCCAAGTCCCACCATTACTGCTTGCTTACTATCATTGACAGGCTTTGCACAATAATTATTCACTGTACGATACGAGAAACTAAATCTCCTTACAACGAAAAGGCGGCACCTCAACTCTTGGCGTTCTATATAGCGAGGTGCCGTTTATCGCGGAGGTTTTCCCCTCCCGATCTGGCAACCCATTCGGAACAAAGTGGACTCGGAGGTTACCGTTGTCTTACTACATTATCCTTACTTTTCAGCCCAGCACAAGACAAGGATCATCTATCATACTCGAGTACTCGAGTACTGGTCTGGGTAACCCGTAATCATGATGTTCCGCCCCCAACCCCGACGTCGCACCCACTGGCTCGTTGTGGCGTGTCCTGGGGTATGAGTACTGTACAAGGGTATTCTAGGTGCAGTAATACAAGCCACTTCTCCTTTCGGAAATGCGCCCGACTATTTGCTGACACCAAAAACAAAATCTCATCGGGTATCACTCGAGCATCAGAATCTGGTTTAGCCTGCATAAAAACGTAATGGTGCTCTACTCTACTCTATGATGTGGTTGCTGGCTTGTGGTTACTGGCTTGTGGTAGTGTTTCGTCAAGGTTTCCGCCCAGTACCGTGCAAGCAGAATTTTCTGTTTGGCGGAGAGCTCGCCACGTGAAAGTTTTAACATATGGTACTTGTATACGCGGGCTCATCTACTCGAGTACCGGTATTCTCCCCAGAGGGCATGCGGAAGCAGTTCATGAGCATATCTAGACGACGCCTCTTCCCTCGACCGGGTTCAGGCTTATATCTCTTTCTTCCGCTCCACATTCACCGTCGCATTAGTCTACCAGTACACAGTCCTCTATCGTCAGCTTATCCTACGCTGCTCGAGCACATGTGAACTAGGAGGTTATAGTGCGAGTCAAAGTCATCGAACCCGACATACCACCCCCCCCTATAGACAGTTTTTGGGAAAGCCTCCACCGTGGTACCGGTATTATACCGCCCGAGCTTAGTAACAAAAGAAACATGCCCTGGGTTTCCATACAGGACACTGGCTTTCGATGCTAGCGCCCACCTATCCAGTAGCAAAGAGCGAGAGAGCTCTTAACTAAAGGTTCACACCGCTACTCGTACTCGTAGATGTCAGGGTACAGGGGTTTATTAGGCGAAATCTTCAGAGGAAAGAAGGAAAGAAGAAGTCCACGCTAAGTTGGCCAAGTTGTCTGGGGTTTTGCATAGCAATGAATTTGGCCAACTCCATGTCTATATGTATCGGTATATAGAGCTGTCAATAAAAATTGAGGAACTTGGAACGACAAACTCCCTATGGGTGGCCCTCTTATTGCTTTATTAGAATTTGAGGATCGGCGGAAGGGATTTATCACGGTTATTTCTAGCAGCTACTATAATTAAAAATGGGAATTTTGTATGGAAAACCTGGGGGGGCACATTTACCCCTGTTTTTCCGGGATTATGCTGTGCTGCACAGTACTGTACTCGCAGGGCACTATACCATACGGTACTGTACATTGCCCTTTCAGACTACAGTATCATACTCACTATTATCAATTTCAAAAGAGCCCAACCTCATGGGGACTCGAGAATAATGAAGGATGGTAATGAAGGATGGGGTACTCCAGGGATGGGGGAGAGGTAAAGATTTCTTCACCCTTCGTCATAAAAACTTTCGTCGTTCAAGGGGACGAACGACAGTCTCTCATCTTGTGGCGGTAGTTAGCTGCCGGTACTTCCGGTCTTCACTCCGCAGTTCCGGGTGCGTCAAATTCGGGCCTCATTGGGAGGGATCCAATTTCGGAGAATTGTGGTGCCCTGGTCCCGGCAGCGCTGCAGTAAGGTTAATACATACTATACCAGTACTCGAGCACTATACCCGAATACTCGAGCACTATACCCGAATACTCGAGTAGACTCTGGGGAGGAGCTGGGGACTAACTGAAAACACTGAAATGTTTGGCTGGCCCCAAAGGGAGATGGGTGAACCCTTTATTCTACCACTATCATACAGTACCAGCAAAACTAAGCTATGGACTATGGACGGATGGCAAAGTTCGGCGCACCGTTGAAATTCATCGTGGGGGCAGGGGCTGCTGCGGGCTACCTGAGTAGGTAACTAAACCGCCAAGCACCGTTCTCTCAGAACGGTATGAGACCGCGCATTACATGGTGAGGAAAAGGGAAAGCCGTTATAATATCACTGTAGAGTACCGGTATAGTACCACCATCCACTGATTTTTTTTTTTTCCATCCAGCCCTGTCCCTGAAGCTTAGCACGACGAAACCATGATAATGAAATGGGAAGGCTCGAAAAAAACGGTTGATATCACAAGGGGACCCTCGCCTCACCGGGGTGGGCCGTCTCCTGGAAGGGGGTAATAAAACCTAGCCATCACCTCCCGTCCCGAATTCTCAGTTACTTCATCAAGCCGAATCTTCGCCAGTGGATCTGAAGTATACCATTCGGAACCCAAAAGGTCACCATCTATCCGCAATGGGGTCCGGGGAGACGATTTTCTCCGACATCGAGAACTTTGAGGCGGATTCAAACGACTCAAGGAAAAACGCGATTGCACCGAGTAATATCGACGCCATAGTTCAAGAGAACAAGTCATCGCTGTTGAGCAGGAATTCGTTGAAGCTTTACTTTTGTCTTCTTGTGAGTTACTTGGTTTCGACCATGAACGGATACGATGGCTCTCTCATGTAAGTATCATTGACGATTTCCCTACCCGCTCCCTTCCCTAGTTCTCACCCTTAACTATCACAGACCCGTATTAATTCATTAATGTAAAGGGGCGCTGTGAATGACATGGAACAGTATCAGAAGTCATTTGGTCTGAACGGTAAAGGCTCCAGTACTGGGATAGTTTTCATCATCTACAACGTAAGTATCTTGCATAACCAGTCCTCAACTTCCACACGCATCAAACTAACGGAATGAACGCTAGTTGGGACAAATCGCCGCCTTCCCAGCGATTGGGTGGCTCGCAGACGGATATGGAAGGCGCTGGGGTATATTCGTTGGTTGTGCAATTGTGGTTGTTGGAACCGCGGTGCAGTCCACTGCCAATGGCTGTGAGCATCCAATTTTTTTCATAATGTTTTTCAATGCCAAGAAACAACTAACATCTTAGCTAGTAGGACAATTCCAAGGGGGGAGGTTCATTCTTGGATTCGGCGCGGCGATCGCTTGTGCTTCCGCCCCAGCGTACGCTGTTGAATTATCTCACCCAAAATACCGGGGCACCCAGGCTGGCCTTTACAATGTCTGCTGGTACGTGGGTTCTATTAGTATGTGCTCGTACTCCTACCGGAGCGCTCGTTCCCAAATCCTAACTGACCCAATTCCCCCTCATAGTTGCGGGATGGTGCTGTGTGGGTACCAATCGCCACATGAATAACTCGTGGGCATGGAGGACTCCGACCGTCGTTCAGGGAGCCATCCCCGCCATAGTTGCTATTCTTATCCTCTTCATACCAGAATCCCCCCGTTGGCTAATCGCCCAAGGCCGGGACGAGGAGGCTATCGAGATTCTAGCTAAATACCACGGCGAAGGCGATCGCGACTCCTCGGTCGTGCAGGCCGAGTTCCGAGAGATGCGTGAGCAAATTGGAACCGAATGCTCAGACAAAATATGGTGGGACTACCGCGACCTAGTAAACACTCGAGCAGCCAGATACAGACTTGGTCTCGTCGGTGAGCATCGCCCCGCATCCCAGCGAATTACATGGAGTCGCTAATGGATTACAGCCACTGTGGCCTTCTTTGGTCAATGGTCCGGAAACAATGTCGTATCATACTACATGCCGACAATGTTCCAGCAGACGGGTATCGACTCTTCGGACACCCGTCTAGTCCTCAACGGAATCTATCCGGTATTCTGCATGTTCGCAGCCATCTGGGGCGCAACCCTTCTTGACAAACTTGGTCGTAGACCGATGCTCATTGGGGCCACCGCCTTCACCGTAGTCTGCTTCTCCATCATCACGGCGGGAACGGCTGTCTCGTCGACTTCAAAGGGTGCTTCGTACGCTGTTATCGCGTTCATCTATATCTTTGGTATGGTATACTCCTGGGCGTATACTCCTCTACAAACACTCTACAGCACTGAGGTTCTCGAGACGAGGACTCGCGCTAAGGGTTCTGGTCTCAACTTTTTGTTCGTGAACATTGCCATGTGCGTGAATATCTTCGCTGCGCCGGTCGCCATGGAGGCTATCGGGTGGAGGTACTACATTGTCTTCATCGGATGGAACTGCTTCGAGGTCTTTGTCATATGGATGTGGTTCGTCGAGACGGCAGGGCACACCCTCGAGCAAATCTCCGAGATCTTTGAGAGTAGAAATCCAGTCAAGACGAGCTTGGAGACAAGGAAGAGGAACAGGGTTCGGAACAGCATTAATATATGAGTATGATATATTATGCTTAAATCCGCGTTAGGGCTAGCGGTCCCGTCGGAATTCTCTTTTTGATTTTTCTCCTTTCTTTTTTTTTTCCTTGCCATGGTGCATTGCATGATTATTGGTTGCAGATTGTGTTACGAGATGCTCTAGAATATTTGGTGACTAATTTTTTATATTATGAACATGATTACCGACTAATATTGGGTGACCCTGCTCACTTGCTATTTGAGTCCCCCATTATGCGTTATGCACAGGAGTATAATACTGTGCAACTTATCAAAGGGTGCGATCTAACCATCCGATAAGTTAACCTCTTTCTTCCCCCCGCCCTAATCACATACATCCGTCGACAACGAGGCATTCCTATCGTAGCAGGCCGGAACGGAAGAAAGAGAAAAAAGGGCAAAACGGGAATAAACGGATATCTCTGAAAAAGCTTGATGCCAGATCTCCGATTGCCGGGAGTTGGGCGTCATTTGGCTGAGGGGGTGCCAACTCCCCCAGGGATTCAAGGAACATGCCGCACGTTAGGGGGCCGGGGACTGAGTTACGGCAATCATATTACCCTGCCAGCGGAAATCACCACCTCAGCCCACGATAGGTTTGATTCGACAGGTTCACGGAATTGCGAGTGCCGGCGCCATACCAAATAATGGGTCATATCATACCATGCCAAAAAAAAAAACCCCTATTCTTCTCATCAGCTCTTGTTTCCGGGCCCGGTGATCAGAGGCTTATTGGAGATAGCGAACCCCGAGACATTTTACGCCGTGAGAAGAGAAGTTTGGGGTGTGGCAAGCCACCAGGGGACTGGGGGGGGCGGAGCATGTGCCGGCTTGTGAAGAATCGACCGTACTCGAGTACCGGCATACAGTATTGTAGCCCCCAACGTGGCCATGACGAATATAAGGCAATGAAGAACGGGGGGACTCTACCGGCATTTGGAAGGCAAAAAGAAAAGTGAGCCCATCAAAGTACCGGTAGGGTAACAAAAAAAATTTATTCCTGATCCCTGTTAGTCACAGTCTTGAATCTTACCATACCGATACTCGGAACGAAATTGAAGTCACATCCGATATGAGTACCAACCCTTTCCACCCGCGATCTACTGGTACCCTGTCGTGTCATAGCGCAAAGTTGAACGCTTTTCACCCAAGGTGCCTGCCCAGCCCCAACCCATCCCCGGAGGTCGCCGGGGGTTCTTGGCGCCGGGCTTCCCGAAGCGAGCCCTAAGCGGTTATTTCGGCGGCCATCTCCTTGCCCCACAGGATTCTTAGATGGACCCCTTCTCAGTATATCGCTTTCCATCGGCTTCGTTGTCGGTTTCGTGAAGTTTGTGATTCCGGAGTATGTTCTGCATTGCAGGTGAGTTAGCGAGGGATTTCTTGGCATGTGGAGTGGTTGTCTAGGTCCTCTGGGATGTCTGTGCATGTCTATATCGGTGAAATGGCCTTCTCGTAAACGTTGTGGGTGTGTGCGCGGAAGGGAACCATTCTGTCGTATGGTAAACCCCCCTTCTTTAGAATGCGAGAGTGAAATCCTGCCCCGCAAAGCAAAGGCTTGACTACCCTTGAGGGGTTTGGGTTTGAGAACCTGTTTGTCAGGAAACTGTTGTTTCAAAGGAGAGACTTTTACTTGCAGGTCTGTCTCTCCGCGCAGACGCGTAGCAGCTTGACCGCGAATGGGAGAGAAATACCCGTATTGTTCGTTTGGCATCGTGTGGTATCCCGCCTTCGTAAATATATCTAGCGTTGGATATTGCCACGGGGCCCTGCAGAACCCGCATTGAATGGGACCTTCTGGGAACATGTCATTTTATATACAAAGCGCCAGTTAGCGTATGATACATGTGCTGCCCTAGAGTGCTGCAGAACGAGTTCCTATCCAGGCGGTTACAGCAAGGATTGTCAAGGCAGTGGCGGGATTTGAGTGAACATGATGCCCCAGTTCGGAATCACCACCACTCAAAGGAGCAGGAATAACACGACATACCGCAGTTGAAGGAGCTCTTGATACGTCGCGAGCCGTGCCCCGTCATATGAGTATCGCGTGTTGGAGATCGAATATAAAGCAAAGAAGGAGGGGTATGCGGAGATATGGGGAAGTACAAATTGGCGGAGGAGAGAGTCTTGACTCCTTAAATATTTATATATCCCTATATGCGCCATAGAGTACTGTACTCTACCAATACGCATAGGGATGCTCCCCGATGCTTCCAGATGTTCCGAGCCAGGCTGAACGTACTTCTGTCGCATTCCAACATCGCTAAAGGTTGGCTTCAACGCCTTGCGAGTGATCGCCGATGATGACATTTGGTGGGCCATATTCCAAAAAGGTCCGTGAAGTGTGAATTATGCATGGGGGATTGGGGCAACTGAGACATGCAGGTGTAGGTATGATAGCCGCTTCCACATCCTATGGTGTTAGGCAGAGAGCAGTGGCGTTTTTCCCCAATGACAATTATGATATCATAGTTGGGCGCGCCGGGCAGGGACTAAGTGCGTAGGGTTTTTGAATACAGGGAAACCCATGATAAGCACCATAAGGTATGACCCAAAAATCCCGTAGGGTAGCGGCGTTGGTTTTGTTGTCTTTATACGGGCTGGCATTGGACACCCGGTATCAAGGTGTCTGGTTAAGTTTATCGTTTGGTGCCACAGTCTTCACCGGGGGCAAGACGAAACTGGGCGGGTGACGAACAGGGGTCAGTTTGCCAGGAAATTTTCCTTACCCTACCTTTCCGAATTCACTTTTTGCCCATAAAATACCGGTACCCCTGTTCAACACCCGCCCAATTCCGTCATGCCCCTGATGAAGATTTCCGTTTGGCATACGGTAGGGCACCGAGTATAGGGGCCGTTCGGGTGCAGCCGTTCCGTTCCGTTTTGCGGCTGTTTGTGCTGTAAAACCGATCGTCAAACGGAAGTAAACGGTCAATTTGTATGGGGCAAGGTAACAGAACGGTTGTTTCCAAAAAGACCCTTAGGGATTGGTTCCTGGCATGGCTTTTCTGGTGCGTATTGATGGCAAACTTTTCCCTTGCTTCCCCGAAGTTTCTGTAGAGTTCCTGTCATTGACGGAATGTCGGTGCATTCCTTGCGTTCGCTGTGGTTCGTTGGCTTATTTGTTTTCCAGAGACGCTAGTTGCTTTGGAGATAGGTTATATATGTCTCTCTTGAATGTCTGGATCTCCATTCTTCCTGCTCATTTGTGCTTCACCCACGGTGATCTCGCTTGTACCGCGGCCTCCATTGACCCAGCTCTGCAGGGAGCATCATACTGGTGCGTGAAGTTGAGGTTTGGGTTGCGATTGTGGTCTGAGATCCCACATCATACGCCTCTTCCCTCTACGGTGCCGCACCTGACTAAGTGGAACCCTCTCAAGTCTGAATTGTGAGGGCATTCTACTGTAGTACGGATCGGTTGCCTCTGGGTTGGGAAGGAACTCGATGTGGTGCACGGCGCATATCCGCGGCGGTTACCAGGCCCATTACGATACGAGGAGAGTAAGCAAGTAAATTTATTGTGCGAAAGCTTGCTTGGGGTGAAACTGAGTGTTGGCAGTTGTGCGTCTTAGCCGCGGGAGACCACGCGACAACCTGTGCTTTTGAGCACATACGAAAAGAGACAAAGTGGTCTCCGCGGGTCTTGGGAGCTGGATGAAATGATTGGACAGAGTCTGTAGCTTCCCTGTTAGCGTCACGCTCGCCGCCGCCCCCTTTACGAGTGAGTACTCGAGGACGTGTTTGGCAGTGTGTGCGTCAATCCTGTCTGTTCCAGCCTCGCGAATCCCCTCCCGTCTTGGCAGTGGCTGTCGCATATTGCTGTATCATCACACTTTGCCTTTTACCCCTTAGTCCGGCGGGCGGCGCTCTCCCACCCGAGAAACCTGGTTAGGAAAATAACGAGATCTGGAAATTATCATTCCTTAACTAGAAATAAATTCAAACTGGGACATTTAGCGCCCATTTCCTGGGCCCACTGGACGGACTAAGGGATAAAGTATCCAGACACCCTGACATCAGTTATTAGTAGCTATATTCGCGACGAGTGTCTAAACACTTTATAAATGGCCAAGTAAGAAGCCGCCACTCTTCTCCACCCTCATACCGGCCGGCCGGTATACCAATATGATACTGTGCTGCGTTTGCTCTGACACTTTGCCTTGAGGTCTCAGTTACTATTCTAGGCCAAGTCCTGTCTCAGGTGCAAATTCACACTCCCGTTTTCATGCAGCCACTCTCCCGACTCCAAAATGGACTCGCTCACCCAAGTAATGATAAGTTGGTGAATATCATTGCCCGCTTCTGAATTCTGGATCTGGAAAAGATGGCAAGCCATGTGTCCTTTGATTGTTTTAGGGGTACCGTACAATGAGATGGCAAGCTATGCAAGTCCCTGGATCACTAAATATCGAACCGGTTGTTCCTGTGCCGGTGGCGGTACCGTACTGTACGTGTACCGTACTGTACGTGTACTATGATACTGGCACAACACCAAAAGGCGTTCCAGGAATAAATCCAGGGTTAGGTGAAATATTTAGGCCTCCCATGGGGGCTGGTAAGGTACTACCTCCTTAATATATGGGTGGCAGACAAGTACCGTACGCACTGCTTTACGGATGAATATTGGTAGAAGAATAGTATTTTACACTTGCTGCACGAGAAAAATCCCACCAGCCTTCCAACAGGATCGCACGAGCAGAAATACTTTGTTAGTGTGCTACCCCAAGTCTTGGGATCCAAATGAGATAACTCGAAATCAGGATCTCACATTCTGCCAGCCATGCCGATAATAGTTGAGCCCCTTCGACGATTTTTCGAACAGTTCGACTTTGAGAGATACACCTACGACCCGGATGCACCTGCGCACGAAGAATTTGATCGCCTCTGCGAAGCGCGGCAGTGGGGCTCCTCGAAGATCAGACGCTACAAGGCTGAATTCTTGCTTGCGCTTCCTGAAGAGCAAGATCCCCTTTCTCGATTTTTCGAACAGTTCGACTTTAAAAGATACACCTACGACCCGGATACACCCGCGCACGAAGAATTCGAGCGACTCTGCGAGGCACGGCAGTGGGGCCCCTCCAAGATCAGACGGTACAAGGCTGAATTCTTGCTTGCTCTTTCTCAAGACCAGGATCCCCTTTCTCAATTTTTCGAACAATTCGACTTTGAGAGATACACCTACGACCCGGATATACCCCCGCGCAAAGAATTCGATCGTCTCTGCGAAGCACGTCAGTGGGGCCCCGCGAAGATTAGACTTCACGAAGCCGAATTCTTGCTTGCTCTCGAGGGTGAGCAGGGTCCCCTTCCTTCATTTTTTGAAGAATTCAACTTTGAAAGGTACACCTATGACCCCGATATACCTGTGCTTGAAGAATTCGATCGTCTCTGCGAGGCACGGCAGTGGGGCCCCTCCAAGATTAGTCATCACGAAACTGAATTCTTTCTTGCTCTCTCTCGAGAGCTGGATCGGAGCGGAAGTTCAGTTGGCATCGAAGTCATAAAGTTTTTCAGAAGATACGAATACTCACTATTCACCTACGACATAGATGAGCCTGTGCAATCCGAATTTCAACGTCTTGTCGGGCTGAGGGGGTGGGGGAACGCGAGACTCTCAAAGGTCACGAGAGAATTCAATGACGCGGTGGCATTGGATGCGAGGGGGCAATCGGCATATAGCGCCTCGGAGCCTACAACTTCTGAAAATCCGGGGACTCTAGGGGAAGATCTTCTAGCGGATTGGCTGAGGGCTCGGGAGTGCCCTGGGTATGAGTACTCGGGTGACCTGCCCGAGCTTGAATTCAAGAAACTGGCTGATGTCAAGAGACGAGAGTGGTTGCGGTGTCAGCGGTTTGCACTTGGGAGGGACACGAGCATAGAGGAGCGTCGGCTGTGGAAAGTATCTTCCGAATTCGAGTCATTGCGCAATGGGTTCTATGCGGTTGTAGAGAGGGTATTCAATTTACAACTCGGTAATTTCTGCCGAATTACCGGATTAACGCCCTGGCAAGTATTTGTCGAGCTATACGGCAATGGACAGCAAGATGTGGGAAAGCAAGACGCAAAAACGGTACGTTCCACAAGGGACCCAATCAGGGGATTATAAGTTCTACTAATACATCTTGTTTTAGATTCTTCACAGGGTCTTCATCAATATATTCGATTTTCTGGATGCCTTCGGGGAGACTCTCAAAAACCCACGCACAACTAACGGGAAAAAGGCTTTGCGCAAACTTAAACCACTCGCCAGGGAGTTGCAATTTCCGAGCAACTTGATGCTAGGAGTGTACAGCGCTCTGACGAATCGCGTATTCCCCCTCGACGCGGTCGATAGACAAGGGACGCTCGTTCTATTGCTTCAACCTATAAAGGTTTATTTGCGAAGTTTTGATGATGTTATGCGCGAGTTCGAGGAAGAGGCAGGATATGAACTGCAAGAAGCGGAGGAAGAAGGGCGGGTTGGAATAAGGAGGTTGCTCCTATCAAGAGAATGGGATTCCTTGGATTCTCTATAATCCGAGCTGTCATCTGCTCTTCTAAAACTTCGAGGTTGTATGATTCCAGGATAGTGCGCTGCTGTTGATGAGGGAGGTGCTCGGGGCAAGGGTGCCGTGGGTGGAAAGTTGCGGGGATGGTTATGCGTTTCTCTCGTTATCTGGGGCTGTGGAGGACATGGTGCGCTCTGTACGATACCTTTATTTCTGTTGCATTAAGAGGGCTGTCGGGAGGCGGAGGCCGGCGTGGGTGGGTGGGAGACACTTTCCGGAGTCACATGTTTAGAATTACTTCTGTCTTTCCCGTTAAGCTACATGTTTTTTAGGTCAAGAATAAGTGTTATGATACTTCTCACTCTTCCAATCAGATCATTCTGGTCATAGTGCTCGGGCCGCCGGGCTGAGGCCGCGTTCCATTTTTTGACGCTGCGCCAGAGAAGAAGGAACGACTCTAAATACGACAATCACCCCGATCATATGCCCTCTGCCAAGAACATACCTCTTCCCACCAGCCCCACTAACTCACGGATACTAAATCCCACGGCTTAGAGAAAGCCACCGTAGGCATATTCGCAGGCCACAAGAACTTAATGGGAACTCCCGAAAGTGCAATGGAGAAGCCATTGAACAGGAAGCAGACAGTTTTGCTTCGAGATTTGGTGTAATTTCGGTCGATCCTATGGGCATTGCCATGGCGCTTCTAATGCGAAGGAAGTTGCTAATTGAAAGGCCGCAACTCATACCCACGATAGAACTAATAACCCAGTTGAGATGGCGATATGGCAGCGGGGGACGCCGATTATTCATAAAATTTGTTATATTGCTGATGGCTGGGACGGGACTTCGACATATAAGTTTCCGGGTGCATTTGCAATGGAAAATTTACTGATATTTCTAGCGTACTACCTCCCACTCCACCGTTTCCGGAGAATACCCTGCATCTAAAGCTTGCAGAACTCGCAGCCTCAATGCTATTAGCATCGCTGCTTGTTGATGTACACATGTTCATCAAAATAGGTACTTTATTGCGGGAATAGCCCTCGGTGGGCCAATTATCTCCCGCGTAGTCCCCTGGCACAACTGAGAACTTCTCGGACTCTGAATGCAAGCTCCTCAAACCCACTCATCTGGCTGGGCGCCGACATAAGGGCAATAGCACCACCCTGAAGGGCGTCTCTACTAATGCGCAATTAACGGTAAACCTCCTACGTATCAGCTTAGCTAGTAAAGCCACTCTTTCTTCAATACCCCACTCGGGATTCCGAGTGCCTAATGCTCTAGCAAGCATAATCATAGATGAAGTCAAGCCAGGAGGCACCCGCCACAGACGTCTCCCTAGTAGCAGCACCCGACCCGCAAATAGTCGAGCAACACAAACATGGACACAAAGAAAAGGACAAGAAACACACTTGAAAGCGCTTTCTCAACTTCTCCAAGGGCACCACAAAAACCGATGTCAGCACCGACCTGGGCGCCGGCAAGTCGAGAGCTATAGCTAGTTCTGAAAAAAAAACAAAGAACCGCCTCGGCGTATTCCGAAAAGAGCAGGAAGCGGACCCGACTGGCACTGTAGAATTTAAGACCAGAACTAAGGACTGGGGTACATCTACATCATCACTTCTACCCCTTGGCCGTGTGTGCTACAGAACAGTATTATGAGAGGGGTCGATTGGGAAAGTTGGATTTCTTTATTTCGATTACGGGAATTATTGAGTTGAAGAAGATTGATGGATTGGAAGGGTAAGTTGATTTTTAGGTGGTCGGTGGATGAGGAGGTTGTGGGCGGGTTGGAAGTTGCGACGAGAAGAATGGGAGTTTGAGGGTGCTGACGGCTATTCCGCTTGGAGAACTGCTCAACCGGTTGGCGGCAATCGGGGGACAAAATCGGGGGAGCTGGTGATGTAGTAGATCGTTGGCCCCCAGACAGGTTTTCCTTGGGGAGAAAGTTGTATCATACTAGTAGTTCACTAGACTTCGAGACATCTCAAAGATATCACGTTTAGCCCTCAAACTGTAAGATATCCCGCACTTCACTTACTCAGCCATTCCAAAAGCATCCGGAAATCTCGGTGTTTCTGAGGCTGAAGGCGTACGAATATTTCCGGATATTGTTAGAATGACCGTATGATACCCCCAATGAAACCCTATTCTTTATTGTCCGTCGCGATTAAAACTTAGGATCTAGTCCACCGGAATCAGCCGAACCGTTATTGATACAGCTCCTATTAGATTAGGGTCTGTTTGGGATGAAGCTTCAGTGACACTTGTTGAAAGATCGTATCCTCTATTACAGGTGTCCGTGTTGTGTGTGCGACGAGATCACTAGTATGATAGATAATCTTAGACACAGTTCTTTAAGACCGGCGCTTCTACTAACTATAGCCATTATCGATAGTACTCCCAATTCGTATCTCTTATGATTTCCCATTAGCTCAAGCATTCCTCCTCCACAGGATCAAATCCATGTCAGTTTATCAGCGGACATATTGGATCTAGATTATAAGTATACCCCTTGTGCCCAAAAAACAACGGGTTTCATGCGATGCTACTACCGACGAACTTCGTTGAGTGACCAGCGTTTTAGGACAGGTATGATATCATAGAAGGCCGTGGTCATGGCCCATCACTCGCGCTCATCAATTCCATTTGCTCCATTGATACAAGGATTCCTTTGCCAAATGCTTAGTAGAGGCACTGCACACTTCCGTATTTCTTCTTTGCTGAAACTCTGGCTACAATTGGCACATGTTATAACTCTTCTCCTTCTTATGGATATCACTGCTCTCGTTGTTCGTGCCGCCCCTTTGTCGACTCCGTCAGGTACTTCGGTGTGTGGGGAGTGTCTGGGAAACTGTGAGCATACCGTATCCACGGATACCCGATCTAGTCCCCCTCACGGTAGTTCTCTATCCGAGGATCTACCTCTGAATTACCATTGGGCACCTTCTGCCGGCTAACATTCTTCCGGGATGGGAGGTCGCGAATTGCTATGGGGGATAGGTACGGTGGAAGGAAAGGGCGGGCGAAGAGGGCGTACTAGAGATAGGATAACTTGGAAGACAGCAAAAAATCGGAGGCTTAGATAGACTACCGGGCTGACCATCATAGATGATCACTCACACAGACTATATGTATAGAAGCATCCCCAAAGAGAAAGCGCCCTTTGTACCTGTGACGGGGAAATATACCTGGTTGACCCGGTTCCAATAACATGACTATTTACTTCAGAATACTTTTATCATCAAAATAGGCTACTGTGCAAACAAACTGCTTTCACAGTAACTAGGAGTGCTAGTTCTGTATTTACTCATCACGGGGAATCCCGGAAAACGTTCTCCATGGTGATGCTCCTCTACCATGCGCGGAAATGTCGTGGGCAAAAGAGAGAGTCCTATGGCGAATAGTGGGTGAACTTTGGCTTGTGTTTTGGTCTATTTACTTCTGGGTTTTCGAATCATGTTTTTTGATTGAAGTGTCAATGAAGCTGCGAGCAATCTTTATTATCAATTCCTTCTCTCCTTCAACTATATTATTTGATTTTCTGCTATTTCACATTACATTTTGTCTACTATGCACGATTAAGAACGCCGATAACCCCTTGTATTCAGATCTAGCAATGGCGGGATGAATTAGCGCCTCCCCGTGGGAACCCAGACCCGTGCCGGATCGGTTCGTGGGAAAGACTGTGGACATAGAATTCGCCTTTGCGAAAAGGGTTCTCAGATTTCAAATCAGATCTCAAATTTTACTTTGGGTGATACCGACATGGGGTTACCGCCGGATAGGTTAGTAATGCAGCGCCAAAAACCCGGATATCGTGTCTCCCCGGTTTCCCCCGGCCCGGCCCGGGGCGCCACCAGTCTTACCCCGATTACAAATTCTCTCCCGCCCACCTCATGATGAATCCAAGGACCTTTCCTTCTATTTTGTATTTCTCTAGGCCAAGAAACTTGTAACAATCCTCGGCGATTATTCAAGATTTTCACCTTTCAAGCCTCGTATAGAACCCCTGGCCTCGTAGTCATCGAGGATAATCCTCGCGCGCCCTTACCCGCACCAACTGCGTGAGAAGTACCTGCGCCAACCAATACCCAAATAGCACGATCTGGATGGAAGAGTGTACGAGTAGAGGGGTCGAGTGCAATGGGGAAAGGTGAGACAGGTATTGGTAGATCAACCTCGTTGCTGCTCCCAAATGAACTCGGGTGGATCTGGTGTCAGAAGCTAAGGTGATGTCATGACACTTGGCGGTGGTAGTTATGCTAGTGAAAGATGGGGCAGTGTAACACAAGGGCCATGTCTTGGGATGCGCAGTATAGAAAATCTAGAGGAGTGACTTGAGGGGATGTCTAGCATGGATTTTTATCCTTGTTTCTAGCTCAGCGCAAGGCGGGACCGAAATGTCTGGTATAAACAATGTTTGGGTAGGAGATTGGATCAAGGCCATGGCTTACTGGGGAGCTTTAACGGATATTTGGCCTTAAAGGTGGTCAAAATGAGCGGACGTCTTAAGAGTAGACCCGCCAAATAGCTCGTGAACCTGCTCAAGCAGTGCTGCTCGTGGGAAGTCCTTTCACCTGTATGAAGCAAGTGGAAGCCTATCTCAACACCAGAAACCCTTTGAATTTTAGGCCGCCCTTTATGCTGTACATTTAACTGACCTACAGTGCTTAGCCATGAGTTTCCCTAGCCTATTGCACTTTATGATATAGCGTAGGAGTCGAGTAGGCTAAACTCGAACGCAGAGGTCATTGTCATCATACGGGAGTAGGTGGAAGAGCTGTGGTCTCGGAAATAAAAGTTACCTGCCTCCGGAGGTTGCTGATGGGGGTTTGTTTACCGGCAGATAGACATCCAAATGCCCAGGCAACGTCTTGATCATAAGCTAACAAGCAGGGTTTATGATGAAACTCAGTGCTTATCGAACAGTGTATTGACGGACTTGGAAGGATATAATTTACTGCACCGACGAACCGATCCTTCTATGATGTTCCGTGCATACTAACCGTGCCAAGGTTGTGACGGAGTCACAACCCCCGATTGCTCGCTTGCTCGCAATCTTGGGCACTCTCGAAGAGAGTGCCTAACAGCTCAACGATAGTAACAGCTCAACGATACTTTCAATTTGTATGTGAATTTAAGAAATACAAACCACCACCAAAATTCCTTGATTCTTTAAACACCCTTCTGACTTTCTCATACATTGTTTTAAGTCTTTGCAAATAAGTCTACCAATTCTTTTCCTCTCTTTTACAACTTTTAATTTTGTGTGGTGGGAATTTTTTTTAGATTAGGTGTGAAAGTGTCGTTGAGCTGTTACTATCGTTGAGCTGTTAGGCACTCTCTTCGAGAGTGCCCAAGATTGCGAGCAAGCGAGCAATCGGGGGTTGTGACTCCGTCACAACCTTGGCACGGTTAGTACTCGAGCGCAAGTCTCATAGGCAGATTTTTGGTCTGCATACATCAAACTTCACTTGCTGACAAGCGCGGCTAAGTTATATATTCTGCAACGAGGCTCTTTGAGCACTGAAAGGCAACAGCCGTATCCAGTGCCCAATCGGAGTTCCTTTGACTAAACTGCCAGACCCCTCAGCGAGGCGGCACCCTCAGCGAGGCGCGGCATTTCTTGGCATGGGTTGTGCATGTGATTTTACCTGTTATGGACGAGGACCTTGATTTTTTTTTTTCTCTTCTCTTCTCTCAATACTCGTATAATAACCATCAACACAACAACCTCAGGAGAGCTTGTCTACTTCTGAGGTTTACCTCCCTAAAAAAAACTAAGCAGCCAATCCAAAGACTCCTCACTGGGAGCAGGGGCTCCATCAGCCCCTGCTCCCTCTCCCAAATTCTCTACTCCATACCCCCTCCAAACAAATACTCGCTTTGGACTGCAGGACTTCCGAGTCCTGCACTGGCAAAATCATCACTTGCAGCCATGGGATTCCCAGCTCCGGGAATCTCATTGTTGGCGGCCCCGGGACCCCTGCCCCCGGAGAAGTCATCGCTTTCGGCTTCAGGACCTCCAAGAAAATCTTCGCCTCCTACTCCTACATCGAAGGCCAAATCTTCAAGGTGTTTCTGGACCTTTTCAACCTTCCGCCACGCATCAGATATCTGATGTGTAAGACGACTTTATTCCTCTCGCAGGGTAGCACTTGTCTTGCGGCATTTAGGTAACTTTCCCTCTTCTTCTAACTTCTCTGTCTCCTTCCTCTTCTCAGTACATTCTGCTAACCTCTTACTTCTTACAGTAATCAAATTTGATGCATTGTTGTATTTCCGCTCAGCTGTTTTACGTTCTTCGGTCGATTGGGACTCAAAAAAGCAGGCAATATCGTCACGATTGATCCAAGCCTTTCCTGAGGTAGGTATTCTTGTTCGATTTGCTGCTCGTTTGTGGTGGATAACTGCTAACTGTTGCTTCAGATTGTGAATTTGCCGCTCCTTTTCCTCTACCTCTGTAAGTCCCCGATTTGCAGTAATAGCCAAGTTGCTAACAATTTTCTTTAGTCCCCACTCAAGGGGATCATTGGCTGGTAGGGTGGCAAGTGCAATGAGCTCTTGCTTTTCAATTTCTACTCTATTCTGCGGCACGTGCAGGCTATCGATTTCTTGGATGGAGAAGGTACTCAAGGGTTCAGGTGAAGGTAGAATAGGATGAGGGTCAGACTGGCTTTGAACCTGGAAGATTGAGTTGCTTGTAGGTGATTTAGATGGTAGCGCTTGAATTTTTGCGAGTACAATATTCCGGTTGACAGGAACAAGGCCTGTATTGCGGAATCCACTTTTGATATTGCTTGGTGTGAAGGAAGCTCTACGGGCTATCATGAGAATTTCATAAAAATTCTCCTTTGATACTCCGTATTCATGTCTTTCGAAACGACGTGTAAGTTCCTTTTGGTACTGGTGTTTATAGGGACTGAAAACGCAAACATCTAATGGCTGTAATCGATGAGTTGTATGCGGAGGTAGGCAATAGGGTATGATCTTTTGTGAAATACAGAAGTCAAGAAATTTCATATTAACGTGACTGCTGTGTCCATCAAAGAGTAAAAGCCAATACTCGTTTCCCGCTTTCTGTGAGGTGATACTGTCTTTTTCAAAGTTTCGTGCTAAATACTCCAGTGCCATTGCTTCATCGGTCCACCCATTATGTGACCGTCCAAAGAGAATATCTTCCGGTATGCCTCTTGTATTTTTTAACCATTCCGCAATAAACTCCTCAGCTTTGAGTATGATCGTAGGCTTTAGTGTAGTTCCATCGGCGCAAATTCCTTCAATAACGGTAACAAATTCGCGTGTCCCATCTATATTCTCATTAGCACTAGTAGTACTATCTACGTTGATAGATTTAATATAAAATAATAAAAACCTACTTTGTGCACGATACTTCAACTCTCCATTCTCACATGGATTTCTAACAATTTCTAACACCCTTTCTGACTGCCCTAAGCCTAATAAAAATCCAACTTCATCAAGATTATAGGTATTTTGTGGTGTGATTTTATAATCTTGTACAATTGATTCTAACTATATAAATTTAATTAACATATATTTAATAAAGCAAACTAGAAAATAAAAAACATAAAAAATAAGAAAAAATAAAAATAAAAATAAAAACATAAAATAAAAATAAAGAAATACCTCATCAAAGAAATGATTCATTAATTGCTAATCATTTCCACGAATATTGCGAATGAAATCCAATTGTTTACTGAAACGGGACTTCACTTCCGGATGTCTTTTCTTAAAACGTTCCTCCCATCGCTTTCCCAGTGTCTCTTGAGGATTTCTCTTGTGTACGACAGAGGTGGCAATTTCATGTAATTGCCATACAGTCGGAGGAAAACCCAAACGGCAGCGGAAGTAACATCGGTCAATAACTGCTCGCTCTTCTTCCGGCAAGAGCTTTTGCCTTCTCTGACCCTCCTCCTCCTGATTCTTTCTTCCCTTCCGGCGATGCATAATCGTAGACGGGACTGCTCCTACCATCCCCGCAGCAACGGTAAGGCTTGGAGCTGTTCCAATGGTGGCCATTTCAATGGCCATTTGCTCTCGAATACGAGCTGGAATTGTAGCCTGAGAGTTGTTCAATTCCATTATTAGAGTATAAAGTATGAAACGGATGGTCTGATTATGTTGATTCTGTTACTCGACGTTGGGATGACATGACGAAATTCACTTCACTAACTATATTACTAACTATTTTGACTCAACTAACTCTATCTGAATGCCAAGGTATGCCGCGCCTCGCTGAGGGTGCCGCCTCGCTGAGGGGTCTGGCAGTTTACTCTGCTCGAGTAGAACCTGTTTGTGGTTGCCAAGACCCCGCCACAGCACCCCTCCGCCAGCGAGGACTCTACGAACAGGAGTGTACTCGAGTAAAACATGTAGGACAGTGCTACTTGTACTCGTACACTGCACAAATGCTTTCAGAGGGCAAAAGACAACTTCCTGGTCAGGGTCATAATACTTGTATTATTATAGACGATGTGAAGCATCGGTAATATGGTGTCGGAGCAACCCCACCAAGGACCATCAGAGCCTCGAAGGGAAAAAGCGGGGCTTGAGTTATCTACCGTACGACTCATACCGGTGGCTTAGACCACCGCCTCCACGCGGCAATGACTTGCTTCCAACGTCATGACAGCGGGCCTTGCGCGGCAAATCCAAGCAAACATTTCAACCCCATCAAAACCCCGAAATCACCTTCCACTCCGTGAACCCCCGTTCCCCTTTCCCCTTTTCTTCCCACCGCTGCTTTATAGTAGTGCCCTGTTTATCTCCGCTTCTTTTAATCTTTGGGCCCTTCGCTGTACGGGGTTGCTCCTCGGGATCACTTCTAACCCCGATATCTCTTGGCTTGTCTTCATGGCCGCTCTGGTTGAGGCTCTTAAGTCACTCTCGCCAACCAGCGTTGACTCCTTGCCACGTGAGGATGACTTGGAAGGCTATTTGGCCAACTCTCTTCGCGGTGTCAGGGTTCTTATCTCTTCCTTGCCACCGAGCGAAGAAGGGGTTCCGACTGGACTCGGGGGAGTAGAGGAATTGCAGAGGGAATGGAGGCCCATCAACTTGTCCGCGAAGGAGAACCCCTTGGGAATCCAAGTGTTCAAATTACAGTCCAGGGATGGGAAGGGGGCTTGGTTTGCTCGGAGGAGTGTGCATGCCGGGATAGGATTCAAGAGATTTAGGGCAGGCCTCGAGAGAGAGTTTCAGCAGGGTGATGGCAAAGGCGTTAGGGAAGAGAGAGGGAACGTAAGAGGTATCGGGCGCGAGAGGCAAGTTGAGAGGATACTGTGTAAACTTGGTCGGATTGAGGGTGCTTTTCTTCCCCTCTCTTTTCCGGAATCGTGTTAATAATGATCTAGTGAACTACTTGTCGGCACAATTCCCCGGGCCTTCGGCTCCTAGAGATTTTGTAACCGCATGTCTGACATCCTCCGCAAGCCCAGAATATCTATCGCAGCAGAGCCAACCCTACGATAGCCTCCCAACCAAGTCCCGGCAATTCACGATGGTATCGCGTCCACTGACTGACCATCCGGAGTGTGCCGAACGCCAGGGATACGTGCGTGGACAATACGAATCGGTCGAATTCATCCGAGAGATTCCCGCAGAACAGAATCCACGCATTAACCGTCGCGACGGGTCTGTTCTGCCCGTGGTGAAGCGGGTTTGGAGCGTACCAAACCTGTTGGAGGATAAGGGGCGAGTTGACCACGGGGGAAGAAAACGGGGACAGACGATCGCTTTCGCTGATGGTGCTAAACCGGGAGATCGCGAAGAATACACACCCAGAGGCAGTATAGATAGCGCGAATATGCCGGCGGAAGACCCCGAAGAGAACCCCGTGGAATGGATTATGATCAGTCGTTCTGATCCCGGTGGAAGTGTTCCCAGGTGGATGGTAGAGCGTGGCACCCCCGGATCTATTGTCAGAGATGCCGAGAAATTTCTAGATTGGGCCGAAAAGCATGAAGATCTAGCAAATGACTATCTAGAGGAGGAGGAAGCGATGGAAGCCGATGCTGGAGCCAGCCTGGGTGGATCTGATGAGCTGAGAGAAGGAGCGGTACCTGGTCAGCAAAAACATGAGGAGTCTAAACAGGATATCGGTGCGCTGGATCTGGATTCTTGGGGAGGAGAGCGAGCAACAGGCGGAGGCCTAGTTTTTTCAGCTGTCAACACCCTTTCCACTAGTGTAGCTGCTGTCGTGCCCTCAGTAATATACACACCGAGCACAACAGTAGCCTCCTCGCCTGCTCCCCCTGGAACCCCGACGCATTCGACGGGTTTCACCCTCGGCAACGACGCCCCGGACGATAGATCCGATACAGAATCGCTAAATACCTTTACCACCGCTATCTCAACAGGTTCATGTACAGGTAACATATCCCCACCTTCCTCTTCAGCATCATCAATTCACACCACCCCGTCAACTACCACCAGCCGACGCCCCCATACCACCCACGAAGAAAAAGCCCTAAATCGTCTTCTTCGCGAGAAGTCAAAGCTATCAGCGAAGTTGGCGAAGCAAATGGAAAAGGAGGAGCGGAAGCGATCGAAAGATGGAGAGAAGGAAAAGAAACTGCTAGAAAAACATTTAAAAGAGGTAGAAAAACGCGAGGACCGTTATCGCAAGGATATAGAGAAGGCGAAGCGGAGGGAGGAGAAACGGGAGAGGAAAGAGGGGAGGGATAGACGAGAGATTGGGGAATTGAAAAAGGTGGTAGAAGGTTTGACGAGAGAGAATCTGGACTTGAGAGCGAGAATTGAGGAGTTGGAAAGGAAAGAACAGAGGGCTACCGGTAGTGAGAAAGTGCGGGAGGATGTTGCCGCAGGCTCTAAAGCTTGATTATGCCTTTCCTTTGTTCCTATGTTTTCGCCTTTGGTTTGTGTATTCTACAATGGGTTGGGCGTTGCGAGATGTGGATGGCTGGGTAGTCTATATCATACCTTGTGTGCTAGTATAACTTGACGGAGATTTGATGGATGAGGATTTGATGGATGAGAAATTGAGAAGTCGTACTCGAGAACTCGCAAATCGCGTTTGCCCGATGTTAACCGAACGGTCGTGAGTGGTCTAATTGATGAACCTATTGGTGGAGTTGTGGAGCTTTGTAAACCACTTGTGATTGGTTGTGTGGGTGCCCATGCTTGATTGGACGGGTGAAGGGTCGGGAAGTGATGTATCAACGCCCGACCAGCTAAATGTGGCGATGGACCTAGGCTCTAGGTGCGGTATTACTCTTACCCGGTGAAGCATTGCCTTCAGACTGGATTCCTTGGAATATTCTCCATAACTGCCCTGCTATTATTACAGCGCCCGACTGATATTTCAGCGGTAGATGCAGGTACAGTTGGCAGTCTGCGCCACTCCTCCGTCAGTCCCTCCATCAGCTAAGCTACGGTAGGTTTCTCTGGGCAGCCGCAGAGAAGGCGGGGTTCGGTTAGTGGATTCGATATAATTTATTTATTGATTCGATATAATTTATTTATTGAAGCATGCATGGATGGGGTCTACCACTGGTAGTCTCTGCCACGATCATCAAAGGTCACTCATGGCGGGTGTCTATTATATTATTGGCTTTCGGCATCGGAATACCATGGGGTCTGCGTCTAACTGGGGTAAGGGGAGGTTCACGGATTGGAATAAGATGGCATCGCAGTTATCTAGAATAACGCTCTAGCATGGCAAAATGAGGCATGTTTGAACCAGCAAAACAAGCTCGAGACATAAAGAGAAAGAGAGAGAGAGAGAACAATATTGAAACAATGTCGGCTGTCACTTCAAGAAATGGATCCACATCCCCTTTTCATCGATTGAGTTCCTGCCAACACCAACCTGCCCTTCAATCCCCAGCCTCAACGCAATCTCCACAATGCCCGGTCCCCGATCCCTCAGCCTCTGACGCTCAATATCTAGCGTCGGTGACTCGACGAAAACCCACGGCTTGACAAGCCCGGGCACACTAACCGGTGTATCAACCGGCAAGCGTGCTGTGCCGAATACCTGCACAGGCGAGGAGTCCGTGATGCTGGAGTAGAGGTCCAAGTACGCCGCCTCCTGCCCGTCCGGCACGAGGATGGTGAACTGCGCGATGCCCTTCACGCCGCTGAGATGCGTGGTGCGCTCCTTCGTCACATCGACGCGTAGGTTGCGGGGCGTGATATCATGGCACCAGAACGGGATCTCACCGCGACGACTGACACTACGGGGGGCACCGACCCGCGCTTCACCCTTAGGGAATGTCACCTTCCAGCGAACGTCTTTCCCATCCTGCGTCCGCTTGCACCCGCCCTCCACCGGCTGGTCGTAGTCGATGCCTAGCCCGCCGGACTTCTGGTGGATGCGGCCGCGCAGGCCGGCGTAGTCGAAGGTGTCTTTGGGATTCGTCGTCAAGGCGAAGTCGATGAAGCCGTACTTTTTGTGGCCCCAAAAGTGCCCGCGCCGGAGGGAGGGGTTGTCGTCTATGAAGGCCACCAGCTCCAGGTATGTGCCGTCCTCGAAGATTATTAGCTTGTTCTCCGTCTTGCCGTCTGAGTTCCGCCCGCCCGGGGTTAGGGTGAAGTTGTTTGTTATCCAGGATGGGGGGTTGTGCAGATCGGCATAAGGGACCAGGATGACGACATGGTCAATCTGGGCTGGGGCCATAGCGGCGGTGGTGATGTGGAAGGGTAAAGAGGGTGGAAGAAGCCCCGGTAGAGAGCCAAGGTAACTGCGGAAAAAAGGAGGGGACGAGCGAAGTGAATTATCAGGGGATAGCCAGATTATATGGCGAATGTCTTATAAAAAAAGTTATACAAATCAGGAATGGAAATGGAAAGTTCAGTAATCCTTTGTCTTCGAGTTTGATACCAGGCCGTGAGGGTGGGAACCGGGAATATAATCAACAACACGAGCACAGTAGAGCCTCGCATCCGATCGCATCATTTCTTCCATGGATGGTGTTAAGCGGGTCATTATCGAAGGGATTTAGATGCGAAGGTCGTGTCCATGGACAAACTTGTCCAAGAAAACCGTCACCGCGTGGTGAATTTTTGATTGACGAAGTGTAGTGCAGTGGTCGACGTGCAAAGCGAGAACAGCGGCTATTAGCCTCCCGGTTCCTGGCTGGTGGCTGGCTGTGAAGTAAGTGAGGGTGAGGTGGAGGATGCGGTGGGTAGGTGGGTATGATAGGTAGGTAGGCAAGGAGGACTACATCGAAGGGGTTGGAGCGGATAGTCATGGTGTCCCGACGTTAGGGATAGATCAACCAACCAAAGTCTAGCCTTATGACGCCTTATTCCCCAACTCTTTCGCGACATCCGCAGTCATGGGCTATCTTTGGCCATGCGCGCATCCACGGATACATACTTAAGTCCAGGCTAAGGACAGCGGTTTATCATCCTTCCGCTAGCATGCCATCTTAACCATAAAATGCGGAAAAATAAAAAAATCCCTTGCCAGCGAGACCTACGTGTCCGAACAAGATTTGGGTTATTTAGATCTCTAGTCGATTCTGAGAGCGTGTCTCTGCCGACTCATTGAATCTGATAAATTAGAGAGGTTCAGTGGCAGTGGATGTCGGCCGATGGTAAGCAAGGGGGACCTTCCGCCCAACACCTCTCTTATGCCCGGCATTTGCAGCTAGGGTGTGGTACGACAGGAAGACTTGCAGAATCCATTCCACTGACCGGTCATCCAATTTTGTGGGGGGGGGGCACCAGCTATATAGTGATATCCTACTGTCTTCGATACCAGGGTAATCATCAAGACGTGACAAATGTGCAAAACCCGACAGCACGTATACAACCGGAGACCACATGACTGTTACTGCACCCACTGATTTGCCTGAGCTTGGAAATTGTTCCCATCGAAGGCGATTCTGGAGCATGTTGAATAGATAAAGGGGGAATCGCGTGTACCGAAACAGCCTAGGTGGGAGGGGGGGTACTCTTGAGGTATCACGTTCAGAACATATCACACTTAATCACTCGTAGTTTCACTCTACAAACTCCCATTATACATTTGATCTGGAAGCACCCGTAGTATGTGGAAGTCCTTTTAGCGCTCCCTTGGGTTCTTAGAGAGGGCGGTGGGTGATCGGGGAAAAAGTATCCACCAAAGCAACACACCTGCAGAATTATATCACAGGTCCTTTCGAGATTGAGGATGGATTAAGCTTTCGTTGCATCCCTGGCTTCTAAAAAGCAAAGGGATATACTAAATATGGGGAGAGACGCCTCTTTTTTTCAAAACCCGCACAAGCCACTGGGAGCACAAGGGGCCAAAAAGCCGCTGAAGGTGAAGCGCCGGGCCAACTGATCGGATTATGAGCGAAACTGATGAGGAGATTTGTGATAAAATCTCATACTGCTATTGCGTGGGTGTCCCATCGGGGAGAGGTAGGCTGTCGGGGCCGGGGCGCTGGGGTACGGGTTGGGAGGCCGTAAAAACACGCGAAATCCACTATCCCTTCCAGTCGTGTGGTCCGTAGCACAGAGACAACAACTCCCGAGCAGCAAGCAGCAATAGAGCCTTACTGGTACGGCACAATGAGATTAGCCCACTACACCTGTGGGACCCCGTTCCGGGGGCTCATGGTCCTGTGAACCTATCAACCTGAAGCCATCGTGGGGCTGACGGGGCAGATCTCAGCTTATAAGCGGATGATAGATTTCATGAGTTTTCGAAGTAGTGTTAAAAAGGCGGCCCTCCTTATTTGTACTGTGTTGTACAGATAGGAAACCGGAGAGCAAAATACGTTCCGAATCCGTAAAATACCCCTCTGCCGCGGAAATGTTCGGGCCAATTTGAAACATTGAGCGCCGGACTATTTGGGTAATCGTGATAAGAAACTTCATTATCCAAATGTTTTTTTCGTGCTCAGAATACCGTAGAATCCTTCCGGCTCTCAGCACTGCTACGATAGAAACTTGAGAGTGCCCTGTATATTTACTCACCATTGTTCAAATGTGCAGTGTTCAGCATTTTAAATGAGCCTGAATGTCATAGCAGCCGAGGGGGTATTGTGTTAACAAAACTAAACGAACATTAACGAGGAATAATAATTTTTATCATAGAGGAAGCCACAAACCACTGGGGACCCCCCGTCACTCGGACGACAAGAGCTGAGCGTGATACCCTCCTGTGGTAAACTTGATGAAATTCTGCAACTGAATCCCATGTGGTTTCATCGACATTTCTTTTAGGTGGGTTCTCGTAATTTAATGTTCGATGCATCGTAAAGTCCCGGCAGTCTTCAACTAGAGGATTGAGGAAGCTATTTACTGGGGTAAAAAAGCTGAATATCCTCTATGGAATCTACCATTACTGCCAAGTAGATTGGGGAGGATTCCCCAAAAAAGAGTCGTCCCTGTCCTGCTATCTGGGGCCGTGGTTGATTAGGGTACCGGAGGTGTTTTGGGGACTTTGCGGATGCAGGAGTACAAATAACAACAACCCTCCCTAATGAATTCACCCGATTGAACATCAGCTAAAATAATTAATTAAATAAAATAATGCTATGCAGTGGTGGTTGACACTGAAAGTCCCTAAGTAAAAGTCTTGGTGAAATGATAAATATTATTATGGTAGGTGAATACTTTTGAAAAAAGGCAACCTGAGGACCATATAGTTTTCATCACAACGTCATCACTAATGTCACCACTAATTTAATAGCTTAACCAAGTTGAGAGTGGCGTGATATCATACTTGCCTTTTTGTGGGGATATTTTTTTCGGAAGATCTTATCTTCCTCTAGAAGCTGGTAGCTGATCGTAACCCACCCATAGTTCGAAAATTTCCCCACCAAAGGCTCCAAAAGGGTCGCAATAGACAACCTCTCCTATTATAGCAGACCACCCCTGCTATCTCAGCAAGCGGAAAGGGTAATAGTGCAAGGGACTAGGCTTCATTGGAACTGGAGTAAACAGGTGTTATCGCAGAAATTCACACTTTATGCCTCAATCAATACCATTGAGCAGGGTTTGAGAGAGAAGGATATTAAGAAGTAACTTAGAAAGGAGGGAATCATCGTACCTCTAGTGCCGCCGGGCAAACCTGGACACCTCAAACCCGAAGGGCTAAGGAAATGAGGAACAGACCGAATCCGATATTAGGAACTTAATCGGACAGAGGTTGGTTGAGGAAGCCTATGATAATAGGTGTTGACCAATAATAGCGTTAGAGAGATATGCATTAGGGACTGGTGGCCCCAGGGGTGGTTGGAAAGGAGAACAGAGGGGAGTGAAATATGGAATAGGAAATCTGGAAGAGAAGCGATGCGGACGGGACCCGGGATGAATGTGCATGCGTGGACGGACGGTGGAGGAATGATCGGGGGCGGTCCCCCTCTACTCGAGTACCCGCGGTAGATAAGTATCCGAGCCGGGGACCAGTGACAAGTTCTAAGACCTATTTTGGCGCGATGCGATGTGGAAAAGCATCATTTTATTGAGAGCTCGATTTTTTCCAAAACTCGAATCCCCTTGACTAGGGAACGCAGACACGGCAGGGGAACCCATATCAATATAGAGCTGCCTTACCTATCGCTGTGGCGAAAAAGAAATCTCACTAGGAGGCTTGGAAGTTGTGCCATAACCAAAAAAAGTGCAGCGTTGAAATATTTTACCTGCGACAAAAATGATAAAAAGTTAGAAAAACACACTTATTGCGTGCTAAACAGGGCCTAGTAAGCTGGGTAAAGGAAGATAAAAATCTTAGGCCCTGTTTGGCACCACGACATTTGACTGGGTTTGCATGTTTTGCTGAGTGCAATTTCAGAATAGTGGTTTTGCAGTTTCGAAGCTGCAGTTTGGGAACACCTTGGTTTAGGGCAACGCTCAGTTCAATTACCCTACTTTAACACCAGTTTTACTTAATTAATACTAATTAATTGGGATTTAACCTTTTCTCCTGGTTATTAATTTTCCCCTTCTTTGACCTCAACTTCATAATTTATGACATCATACCCTAGGTGCCCAGCAATCCATCATGCTCAAATGTCGTGGTGCCAAACATGGCCTTATAAGTTATTGTTAAAATATATAACCCAAAGTTTTAAGACTTCTTTTGATCTCGGTTGACTCTTTCTCAACCAGCGAATTTATTACAGCTTGGAAAGCTCAAAAAGAAAATATGATGATACTCTCCAATAAAAAAAACCGCCATTTTTTTGTGGGTCACAGAATAGTATAGTACCCATTTACAGGCTTCTGGAGAAACAAATGGTGTAAGAGCCCGGAGAAACACCACTTTTGTCGGAGTTCCAAACGGACCTAAAATCAACAAATCATCATCGAAGTGTGCTCTTGTTTCATTCAACAAGGAACTTCAGGATAGAACTATATCAGGTAGCTTATGCGATAGCAGTACTAGGGTGCCAACCATAATATATTTGCAACAGACCCCCGAGCAGAGTGACTATAGTGATTTTTTTGTGACAGTATTATAGCGGGAGCATGGGGGCTTGGCATTTCATCCCACAAGGCGGGCCACCCTAACCCCCTTACGATGTTCCAAATTCAGTGCGTAAGTAAGATCATGAGAGCTTTTGTGCTGACACCAGCTCTAAGGTTCCCAAGTATCATAGTGTGAGGCTCAAAACTTGGTCTGTGGGTTTTTGAGATACCGTAAGTTACCTATCATACTTGAGTTGGAGGGCAGTGTTAGTTAGACAGGATTTAGTTGAAGTGACTGTTGTGGGTTAGTTTGGAGGTTGTGGGAGTAAAGGTTTTCCTGTATATGGAGAGCCCTCTTGACCTTTCTTTCTAGTCATCGACAATGAATATGAGACTTTTTGATCAGCGGAACAACATATACGAAACGAACTTGAATACGAACGACTTTACGACAGTGCAAGTGGGGATCAGACAAAGGACAGTGCTATTCCACGCCACCCACGACGATCGTTTGCCTTTATTTTCTTTTCTCTCCGTTGATTATTTTGTTTGTAAGAACCTCGACCGATCATCGAGCTTTACGATTTCTTTTCTCGATCGGGAATCACCCTTTCAGTAGGGAGGGGAAAAGTAGGGTTAGGGAGATTGGTGGAAATATCAATTGAATACTTTCATTTATCCTACTCAAACGCTGCTGGAAACTCTTGATTTAAGTGAGCAAAAATGGTGCAGCGGTAGAGCGACCGGATTCCTCTGAGACTTGGCCAACCAAACGCCGGATGAGGGACGCTGGAAAGGACAAAACTTTGTTCTCATTCTCTCTAATTAAAATAGCTGAAAAGCTAGCTGTATATTATAATATTATTATACAAGATAAGATTTCATTGATCATCCTACGGATCACCACATGTTTCTCTTTGCAGCCGCGCGTGTCCTCATTCGCTTGACAACTCCCATGATAACAAAGGAAACATATCTAGGGAGTCTCCCTAGATCACCATATCTCCGACGTAACCTACCTCACTCTCGAGCAATCAACAGCACTTTTAATACTTCTGCAGCTAACAGCAACACCCTCGCTTCCTTCAACTCTAACAGAAGGGGCTATCGATTGGGGTCTTAGGATGCGTTTCACGTCCCTTGAAGGGGGTCTTCCTGGTATTTTTGGTTTTTATTTTACAATTGCTTCCGCCTGCATGCGAGTGTTCAACGCTCAATTCAGTAATAACCTCAGGGTTAGGGATTTGTCCACCCATCTGATTCTTTCGTTCATTCTTCAAATTTTTTTCTTCCGAAAGCAGCGACCACGGCACTTGAGTCACGACGCTAATAGGATCGGTTGAGGTCAGCAGCTCCGCCCAATAATAGATTACGCCACGGTACCCCATTTGGTAACCACGGTCCAGGGAAACCACGATCACCAGCGCTCACTCGACGAACCTGGTCCAGAAGAAGCACGGGAAAGCACACTCGTTTGGCTATTTTATTTGTTACCTCTCTTTCTCATTGCCCAATCCCTAGGACCCTCCTTTACTACTGCTCTAGGGATGCTAGGGGTGAGGGGTGCGGTTATTGGGGGCTTGGAGCGTGGTATGAACGCCCCTACCAAATTAAGTGACATCACGGAAGTCTAGGGGCTTGTATCGAGGCTGGCTGTTAATATGAGGTGCTAGCTGGGCTGTGAGAGAATAGAATCAGTGGCGAGAAGGGACGTTCCTTAAAACTTAACGCTATGAACGAAGTGACCTTTTGAGTATTACACAGAAGGTGTCAAAGCTCTCTAGCGGTCAGAGTTTCGTTTGGTTGACTAGAGTTTTTCGTTGGGTTGAGTGGGGTTCAGTGGGTTGGGTGGGAGACCGGTCTCCCCTGGGCTAGGTTGGGTCCGCTAGGAGTGAAGATCGGGGCACCCAACGAACCCGACAAATCGTTGGAGCCTGGTTTTGGATAGGGTGCGGGATGGGTGCGGCCTGAACCCAGTGTTTACAAGGAGGCTTATCGAGGGTGGGAATAATGTAGTTGAAATAGTAGTCGGAGTAGTGGGATTCTAGAAAGGAGAGGGGAGATAAGAGTCACAGTTGGGGCAAAGTTGAATTTTTGTTCAAAGTTAAAAAAGATAGTCATTTCCCTTGAGGTGTTTTTCCTGAAGAAGTCTCCAAAGAACATAAGAAACGTGCTCAGCCATGACCACCGGTATAGCAGAGTGACCAAGCAATAAACCTCCTTCTGCGTACAGCCCATTATGTCCACCACCTAGTGCTGTTTCCCGGAGGAACTATTGCTGCTTGTTTTTTATTTTTCTTTCCACATTATCGAATCAGTAGCCTTTTATTGTTACCGACTCTGTAGTATGTACCCGTGATACGCTGTATTCAGCATTCGCTAACAGCTCTTAGCTGGCAAGGGCTAGTGGCATCACGGCGGTGTAAATAGACCTCTGATACCGAAGTACCCCAAACATCACCCTCTGGCTAAGGGAAAGATATTTGGGATAGTAGATGATCACTTTGGATGGGATATCGGTGCATATGGAGCTCAGATTTTCAGTGGAACTCGGTGTTGGCGCACGCGCTGAGAGCTCGAGCGACTGATAATCGATGAGTCGGAGTATCGGCATTTCACTAATACCATGGGTAAGTACAGTACCTGTATAGGATTGTGTACTCAGACCCGTTCTCTGGCTGTCTTCCACAGAACGGACCTGACTTCTGAGAAAAGTAGAGGGACTACCGGGAGGCAAAGACTTCTTATGTTCGTGTTTGGTTAGCGCGGAGGCACGCAATTGGTCGAAGTCTAGTTTGCCAATAGGCAATACCCTACCCCTTGTTATCCACTCCTGATGGAAAACATGGCTTTGCGTCATACTGTCTCTTTGTACTCCTTCCTTAAGTATCCGCTGCAAGCCTTCCAATGGGCTGACCCTGGCTGAAAATGAGCCAATTGACCCGACCCAAACCAAACGAAGCTTCAACCGAACTCAACCCAACCCAAACTAACCTTAACCAGGATTAGCCCAATGAACCCACTAGGTCTGTATGTGAAATGAGCTGATTCAAGCATTAGTGTATCATATTCCAGTGTCCGCAGGCGGCCAGGCCTTTTGAAAGCCTGCGGGCTTCATAGATACCTAGCGGCACCACCTGGCTTTCGGCATCTGCCATCGGATTAGTAAATACTTCTTTAGTGTGTGGCAGACATCTTCAGATGAACACTAGTATCTGAGGATATCTGAAGATGCCAGCAGATGCCTGAAGATGCCTGAAGTTATATATAGATATTCGCTAATATCCATGCAATACCTAAAGATATCTGCAGTCGGCTCAGCTCCGGGATATGCGAATTGAAATCAAAAAAGTAATATTCCCACGTTCCCAGCCCTGAGAGCAGTGCAGATGCAGAGAGATTTCCTATACTCAATATATTCCTAACGTGTGCGTATATCACAATGTCATGTGAGCAAATATTATTTGGTTATGATTAATTTTCGTGCTATTTTCCCTACCACATCAGTGTAATTACATCACAACTGTAAAATACCTAACTATTTTTGTTATAGCCCCGCCTCCACTATATCCTTCTCCTAGTACCCTTCACCTTCACGATTCTGCATGGAAAACCATTTCTTCTCTTCTTGATTGCAATTTTCAAGTTGGATATAACTATTTAGACGAGATTGAGATAGTATACTGCATGGGGATCTACACTAGGTGGTGCACAAAGCGGTCATTCAACTACTATGATATATGCAATGGCGGTGAAGATAGAAATATCACATGTGGGCACAGAGGCTGTCGACGCATACTCGCTCAATTGATACCAATTTGTACAAATATCCCGAAAGCTCTACAGAATTACAGCTGTGGCATCGGATCGCTCGGAAGCCTGTACATATCTGCAGTCCGTCCAGGACAGGCCAGATGAGACCGGGAAGCCGGACAGTGGTAGACAATCCGGCCAGGTCGGGTTTCGGAAAAGCCTAGGCTGGCCCGGTTATGCCCAAGAGGGGACCGGACTGGCCGCTTGCGAACACTGGTGTGTTCTAGTGCTTTAGATATCCAATAGCATCTAAAAATGACACAATTGATAACTAACAGATACCAGATTCAGGGCAGGGATATAGCAATAGGGTGGGTTGGAAGCACCTCCTTAGGCCACGCATGTCAAACAAATCAACCACAAATTGAAATCAAAATCAAATCCGCTGTATTCTATCCCTAAAGTAATATATCTAATTCGCCAGCCAAGCGTTCTAATATGAGAGAAGTCTATTCAAACGAACGCTTCAGTTGATGTAAATAAAGACCAACTAAAGACCAACTCGTAGTGATTATAAATCAGTTATCAGGTATTGATTTCTGGGAGTTGAAATTGAAAAAAAAAAAAAAAAGTCCAATCAAGGTTTGATCTCACCTGAATGTAATTCCCCTCAGCCCAAGCTCTAGAGGTCCTCCTCTGATTTCTGACCCTTTTTCCTTCTCAATCCTATCTCCCAGCCTTTTTTTACTATTGATCTAATATCCCGAAATTCTACGTACAGAATACCTCTACATTCAAATATAAAGCTATGTTCTTGCCCTGAATAAAACCCCCCCCGCAGTCTGCCGAGCATTTCATATTCTGTCACACCGGCCTCATCAGGCTTTCCACTGCGGCTGGGCCCCCGCCGAGAGCTGGCTCGGCTTCAATCAAGCTTGTGCCGGTTCAACTCCAGTTGAGAGCGTCCTCTAGCCAAAGTATCAACATTCGTTTCTCTCCCCACATGCTTTTTCCGAACCAACACTCTTTCTACCCCACAAATATCCACCCTATCGTCATGTCCTCCATTTTCATCGCTATTCTTGCCATCTTGGCTTTCGTCCTCGCCGCCACTAATACCGGGGTGGCAGAGCCAACCTTGATTGATTCCCTATTGCTCCACAGCCCGAACAACCTGCCCATCACGGATTGCAACTCAGCCTGCGCCCTAATCACCCTTCCCAATGAGTATGGCTGTTCGTTATTCTCCAAGCTCTGTGGAGCTGCTGTCCCGGATAAGTCATGCATCAATTCTGGACAACTGGAGATGAGAGTGAAGCTTTCGGGCCCCGACCCCCACGATACTACCATCGGATGTCTGTGTGGCCCTGATGGAGGGTGGCAGGAAACAGTGAGATCTGAAGTCTCAACTGAAGGTGTGTTTATTTTTATTTTCCTATCCCCACAAGCCAGGATGTAAACCTCAGTGTGTAACCATTAACTAATAAATCCCAACTAGTAACCACCCAGTATAACCGTTCACAAAAACCCACATCTACCGGTACCGGTACCTTACAACAAGCACAAACAGCCACCTCTGCCCCACCCAAGACCTCCGAGGATACAAAACCTGATGGTAAGTCCCCCAATGTGACCTTCTCACAGATAAACCGCCAAAAGCAGAGCCCACAAAATACAGCTTTCCCAAAGAAGATACTAATCTAGAGAGTGTATTCGGGAAGCAGGTACCACTACTAGCGCCTATCCGGCAAGGAAGTTTTTCCTAACACCAGCCGCGGCTGCAGGAATTTCAATAGCATCGCTGATAACACTCGCGGTTTTAGTTGGGATCGGCCTGTTCGTATGGAGAAGGAAGGTAAAGAGACGGGATATCGAACCGGACTTTGACAGCGTTTGGGATGGCCAGCAGTTTCCGAGGAACGTTGCTGTGATAGGGAAACGGTTTAGGTAGACTTATATTTGATAATCATCTCTAATATATTTCTACTTTCAACTATTTTCTCCGCACCCTTCTCTTTTTCCTTGGATTGATGCCCGATGATTTTAGTCGAGTCAGCGACCAGTAGATACGAATTTACGATTGCTGCACGTACTACGAGTACTTGTAGGTTGTGCTGCACTATTACTCACTCGGAACCCCATCTATGATTAAAGCGTGTTGGCTATCATACCATTTGAACTGTACAGTAATCATACCAAATTCCCTGGATAGTGTCCACACACCGATACCTAGCACCGCCGCGTGAGATGCATATATGGCCTACGAGTAACTTTTGACTAGTTCTGTTGACAGCTTTCGTAAAGCTAACATTATGTCCTTAGCCCACATGTATTGGCCCCTATGGAACTTTGAAGCACCGGGGTTATTATCTATCAGGAAAATTCCTAAACATCTTAGCGGAGTAGCCTGCCACAGCACTCACCAATTCAGAGAGTGTGGGTTGTTGTAAAGCCGCATAAAACCCCCAAGTGCTACCAAAAGCAGGAAACCGTGCTTCGCGTTTTTTCCTAGAAAATAAGAATGACGTTCCTCTGGCTTGCTGCCATTTTCTTCCTCGTGGTGGGCATTGTTCAACTTTGAATGTGGTTGCGGTCGCACCCGGAGGTTTAGGGACAGACATCCACACCTCCCGTTGAATTCCCTGTGCCTTTCACCGGTAACACTGATGTCCCACCATCATCCACCATCGCTTACGCCGTATCACATGCGTGCAAGGTTAGGGTTAATTCCCAAAAATTACATCAACAAGCCCCCTCCCACGCCGCACAGGCAAAACCATGAATCCCAAGCAAACCCGACGCCCCCCCGCTCACATTAAGAAGAAAGCCTGCCAATGTCCTCAATGCAATCGTCGTCGATGGCCCCGCATCCACCCAAGGTTGTGATAACCTTGGCAGACGAGGGCCAAGACCCTACAGAGGTCGCAACCCCGCGGAAAAAATTTAGGGATAGTGGCTGGGAGATAACATTCGCGACGGAAAATGGGAAGGTAGCGAAGGCAGATGAGAGATTGTTATCCAATGGACTATTCGCCACCTTTTTGGTGAGTTGGGATTACTGTCTCCTCATGAATGTCGTCCCGTTACCTCAGGGCTGAAAATGTGATCTCTTTTAACTTTTAGGGCGCAAGCAAAGCGGCTGCCGCGGCTTATCGCGAGATGGTCGAGCGCGAGGCACACAAGAATCCCTTGGCGTGGTCGATGCAGGGATTTAGTTTGGTTCCTTACGGTACGGCGAAACCACCAAGTGAAGAAGGTTGGTCCAATGTATAACGGACTGACTAAGTAATGTCCAGATGCCGTTCTCCTACCTGGAGGCCATGATAAGCCAATAAGGCAATACCTGGACTCCGAGTCTTTGCATCTTCTCCTGAGGGAATACTGGCCATTAGTTAAAAGATCTAGAGATGCAATCACAAGCGATGGTTTGTTACACGAAAACCAAATTACCTTGGTATAATTTACAAGTATGATGCTAATTTAGTGGGAATCCAGAACCGTCAAGAGTTGTCGGGGCCATTTGCCATGGCGTAGTAGCCCTATCAAATGCTACCCACCCGCCAGCAACCGGATCTACAGACCCCGAGGGGCCAAGTCTACTCCATGATGTTGAAACATCCACTTTGCCCTACTGGATGGAACAAGTTGCCTGGGTCGCATCTCAGGCATGGTTCCTTGGTGGCTATTACAAGACCTATGGAGCTAGTAGATCCTGCGCTTCCGATGTGAGCTTCTCCGGAACCACCTGAATACCCGCGCCATCCTGATTAACCGAATGCAATCTTTGTTGCAGGTTTCGAAAGTGCTCAATAACAAAAAACAGCAGTACAAATGTGGTCCATTAAGCCAATCGTTAGTTGTCCTGCTAAACTCTTCAATAAGTACACTCCATTGCTAACGATTACATTCCACAAGCCCATTCGCCCACGTTGACCCCAACTACCACTATATATCCGCCAGATTTCCCGGGGATTCTTGGCTTTTCGCGGAAAAAATGGTGGACGAAGTTCAGCAATGCCGGAGCAACTCGAATAATCAACTCTAACACGTCTATTATAACTATTACATAGCCCATGAAAATAAAAATGAAGCAATCCAAACAGTGCACCTCTCATATACCCCCCACACTCCGACAATTTCTACAAAGACAGCGACTTAAGAATGTTGAGGACTTTATAAATTTCTTCCATTAGTAAACCTTGCATTAGGCAACTTTCTACCCAAGCGTCTCGCTAACCCTGTCGCCCCAGATGGCAGCGACCTCTTTTCCTTCTTCTCCTTACCTCCGGACACCCACTTCTTCAACCCTTTCCATTTCCATACCGTAAACCTCTTTTCCCCATGTCGATAAGTATTCCCAAATCCGGGAACCCGGGTGTGCAACTTACCCACTTCCTTGATCTCAGCCCTACACATATGGCAAGGAAAGGATCTCGGGCCGGGATTGAACACAGTCACCCTAGACCTCCAGAGCGCCTTCGCGCACGGAGCGCACAGAGCATGCGAGCACTCCCGGAACTGCACACTTATTTTCCTACGCAAACAAATCCCGCACTCAAGCTCCTCCGCTAGGGGGTATCTGTAAGTACTCACATGGGTGATGGAGCTCATATCATCGTCATCGCTCTCGCCATCGTAATACCCACCAAGCACGCCTTCACCCACCGCGAAATCCCTCCTATCAAAGCGCCCAACGAACCCACCACCACCACCACCACTCGACTCTTCATCTCCCCCCTCCTCCTCCTCCTCCTCCGTACCCCTCCCATCGAAAAACAAATCCCTAACAAACGCACCCGGCCCCCTCGCGCCCAACCTCGCCCGGTAAATCCCCCCTTCACCGATATGCGCTATGCCCAAGGCCCTACCGAACGCTAGGGCGTCTTCCCATCTCCGCAGATACTCCGGCGATTCGTCGCTTTCTACGTGAGATGCTGGATTGATCCGTATGCGATAGGGTCGAAGCGTCGCGGGATTGCTACTGGATAGGATATTACGTGCGCTGGAATGTTCGACAGGGATAGATCGGAATCTGCCTGCTGGGGTTCCTGCGGGTGCGGTGGCCGATATTGTGGGTATTGGGCTGTTTAAGCGGCCGCGGTGATGGAGGTGGTAGCTATTAGGTGTGAAGCGCGGTAGTAGATCGGGAGTTGGTGGGCGATGACTGTAGTTAATTGTTGGGATGGCTGTTCGAGGCATTGATCTTACAACACAAGTAAATCTATAATGCGATATTGTAGTGGTGGAAGTCGCGGTGAGAGCAGCGAGTAGGTTAGTAAGAGCTATACTGTACTGTATCTGTTGGAAGAATCGGGCGTTATGGGATACAATATTCAGTGAACCCCAGCTCCCACGAAGAGAGAGGTTGCATTTATAAGAGTTATAATAACTTTATTCTTTCAAGATGAATGAGCGATAGTACTAGTACATTGTCATGATGCACAAGAAACATTCACACAAGGCCACAAGCCACAAAATCCCCAATGAATGTTCTAAGAAGTTTCCGAAACGCAAAACAAAGCAACCACACTTTCACCAACCAAACTCGAAAACCCACCACCAACCACCAACACCACCACCACCACCACAATCACCAGAGCAACTGTGAGGAAAAGAAAAAAAATTCCCTATCGTGTTCCCCGACCCGGCACCTCTTGGCCTCAACCCATTCCAATATATATATTATATATATAATATTATAATAATAATATTATGATATGCACCGTACTCTCTCACCCTCACCCCCCCCCACATTGCCCCCGCCCCAAACCCCCAACCTTTAATCCGCCGATAAGGGTTGTGCCCAGCACCAATGCAAATCTTGGCTCCAACTTGCTTTCTTTTTCCCACCACCGCGGTTACCCAAGTACGTGACTTAATTTACTTGGATCCAGTGACTATCTATCATGCAACATCACTCGCTGCCACGTTTTTGCCAGCTAATACTAAACCAGTTCCACATAATATCATGCCCGAGAAGATCGAATATGCGCGTAAGCCCGGAAGGACAGGTGTTATTTCATTTCATTTCACTTCTTCTCTTTGGGAGTATCCGGGATGAGGGGTGTTAGGTTGCCATACCGGTAGATCTTGCACGGAGGAAAGGGGGGGTGGATGGGTGGGTTGGGGGGCTCTTTACCATGGTCTGTAATTGCCGGGTGCCGGCCGGTTGTGGTGTTTGCGTACCGTATTGGTGGGAGCGCAAAGTGCTTATATTCCAGGACTAAGGAACATGATGCGGTATATAGCGGTGTGGTGCTCAGTGTGAAGGTTGCGGTGAGGGGCGAGTAGAAGCCTGCCCCCTCGCCCGGCCTAGGTTTCTGGGGGAGGGGGAAGAGTGAGGGGAGAACTGACAGATCCGAAACCCAAAACTGCACGGATGAAGTGGTCATTCCCGTAGAGATACGGCACCGATCCTCTTACCAGTGAGGTCTAAATCGGGGGTGGATGGAGTGGGGGGATATCTAATCTACCCTCTTCCGGTCCAACCTCTCCCTCCCGCTCAGACTATTACTAACCTTTTCTCCACATGTGAGACTCTACCATCCATCCATTCTTCTCCAGTGGTGTTGTCATTATCGCAACTGCACCAATTTACCAACAAGTTGGTATGATAAGCACCATCTAGATGTGAGTAATCAAGCCTTTTACCATCTAACCAGCTAATAGGTAAGTAGCCTATCATGTGAATCATTCTCATACTGGTACTTACAGCCTTTATTCCCTCCAATTCGTCAAAACACAATTAAACACCATCCTATCCCATCAAACCAGACCAGAGACCAGAGACCCGCAAGAAATAACCGTACGGATATCACGAGGCTCAGTCATGTACTCGCGCTGTGCACAAGACAAACCCGTGATCCGAACGATGCCTCATGATTGGCCGCCATAATCCCGAAAAGCTGTTGGCGAATCGCAACGATTCCCGGACAAAAAGAAATAAAGAGCGCCCTCGGGTACTGTACTGTACCTACGGCAGTAAGCTACTGCATCCCCGTTTCGTTCGTTCGTCCTGCTAGATATCACACGATGGCTAATTATGCTGGAGGAGAGAACAGGTTTTTTTTCATCTTTTTTTTTTTTTTTTCTTTTCCTTTTCTCCCCTCTGCACCTGAGGTATTTCGCTCGTTGAGCTTGAGTCCATTTCCAGGATTAACTAGCATATCAGCAGACATTGAAACCTTCCAACCACCTGTTGATCCAGAGAAGTGTGGGGGGGTCCTGTGAATTATCATATCTCAAACAAACCCCGATAAACAACTCTATCCGCCGTTACCATCGCTAGACCCATTGGGAGGGGGGGATTGCCAATGATGATCGACGCTTCGCAAACATTACTCACCTAGAAGAAATTCCAGTCTCCAATAAAGTGCGAGAGGCTAGATGCTCTTCATTTTTTTTTTCACAGCCCCCCGAGTCCATCGTCCCTCGGTAGATACCGGTACCGTCTCCTAAAGGTACCCAATCCCGGAATCGGGGACCAAACACCCCCGAGAGGGAGTGGTGTTTCCGGACAAGACCCATTTTGGGCGTGGAAAGCTTGCTGGAGTTCGCTGGCTGGTGTTCGTCAATTTGTCAATTCACCCTTCTAAGCTTATTGTGGTTAGGTGCGGTGGTCTCCGTTGCCTAGCCCGATGGCGACTTAACGGGATTTTACGGCACCATATCCCATAGGATTTGCCCTACCAAATCTACTCTGATACTTTACTACAGCTGTGTACGAGTACTGTACTTGTACACATGGCATACGCGCGGACGACTTTGGAGTGTGGGATGCTGGTACGGTATTTCGACTACCCTCCGCTACTGCAACCTTTTCCCGGTCCTCTCTAAGTCACCAAAGCCAAACCCACAACCCCAGGACGAGCATTTACGATACCATACCCTCCATCACGCCCTCAAATCGCAAAACGTAACCAGTCACCCACTGCCAGCTGCGTTGATACGCCATCTTCACTCTTGTGTAAACTTTCTCCCTTCTTTCCAAACGCTCCCCTTCACACCCCCCAGCAACGCGACTAAGTCATCGTAATATGAGCCTTGACCACCGGCATCTCTTATTTACAACGCACAATACTCGTACCCTCCTTCCCCTCCATGCCATCCGCCACTAGCCCTGCCGCGGTAGAAACCAATCGCCGGGAAGACCGAGCTTACCGCGCTCTCCCCTTTCCATCAAGTTACGGCATTCAAGTACTCGTACTCGAAGTTCCAGGTCGGAACCTTCATAGAGGGGAGGGTGTGATGACATATATGACATATCTGTCTACGACTTGTATGCTAGGTGGCGAGTTTTGATATAAATGTGACTGCCGGTACCGGTACTTTGATATCCGAGTACATTAGCACCAGTCCGGTTACTATCTGGTCCGAGCTCTGTCCCCACACCCCACTATGATGATATTGTACGAGTACGAGCGTGGCCTGGTGCTATGACGGTAGTGACCCGCTGTTATTGCAATTGAGCTATTGTGCCAGGTCGGCCGGGTTGAATAGAAGGGGTAGAATCGATACTCGTATCATACACCGAACTGAAATGAGCGAAAGACCGCTTGTCCCTGCGAATAAGAGAACATTTGGCCCCAGCCACACTACGGGTCAACGACCCGGACGAGACCTTCTGATACACTATACTGTCTTAATGTTCAGTTTCACTTTTTCCATCCATTTCGTTTTTCAGGGCGATTCATCGTAGGGCAAGACAAACCGACAACCGGTGCGAAACAATTCACCCCCACTTAGGTTGCCTATGAGACTTTCCTCTTACATCTTCTCAATGACAGAAACCCTCCCTCCCCCCTTCTATCCTTCATCCTCATTCTCCGGATCACTGCAAACCACAACAAACCAAGAGGGCAAGAAAGTATGTCCCCCACTACAGCCCCAGTCCCAGGATATCACAAAAGATGGGCGAGCAAGAATGGTTCCAGGGACCACTATCGAGATTCGCTCCCAGGCCATGTCTACAGAATGTAGACGTCAAGATATCAACCAACCGCCCCTTATTCGTATCGTACGGGAAAAGGGAAAAAAAGCAACCCTCCTCCTTCTAACTTTTCCGCCCAGTTAGGATCTGCTATTCCCCCCCGGGGCGTCCTGATTAGTTGAGTTTGATAAGTCGTTATCTAGCAAGAAAGCAAAGTGAGGATGTACTGTACTTAACAGTACAATCCGCCTCTAGTCCGTACTCGATAATCTCTGCGCTTTCCACCCCCCGTGTAGGTTCCGGCTACTTACCCCCCCTCCCCCCACCGAGCACCCGAAACTGCACCAGGCCTGGGCCCTGGCGGGCTTGTGCCGTGCGTTGGATGCAAAATGTACCAAGGCAGTAATACTCGAGTAGAGAGTATGGAGCAAGATGAAAATAATCCATGCAGTGTCTATAGTCCACAGAACCTACCGGGAGCCCTCCCTGAGACCCGAGAGTCCCCGGATGCGGCGACATCACATACTAGAGGAAGAGAGGATGGGCCAATTGTGATATACGACATTGCCAGTATCCGAACCCGGGTATGTACGTACTCGTTCACGTCTGCTTGCTCATAGCAATATAACACACTCGCCATCGATGGTAACCCTACTTCTTACTTTCTTTCCTTTTTTCCGATAGTAATCGCTCCGGGGAGAAGGTGTACGAGTACTCGTGTTAGCCTATACCTATACCAAGCATACTAAAAGCGCACGGCCGTTTTTTTTCTTGCAAAACGCTCCCTCTTTTCCAACCTTCGTATCATCCAAGATACCCTCCGCTATCTACTCAGTGGCATTATTCCTATCCTGGAGCTCCTCTAAAACCATGCACGTACTTCGATCCCAATAGGCGATGTTTTGGCCGCCTTCTTGGAAAAAAATAAGGCGGTGAATACAGGCTGAAATCATGCCTACATGCTTTTCTCTGCCGATACCCATGCTAGGGGTGCCTACCTGCTAGCACAGTATACGAGTACTGTGATTGTACCTGTGCACAGACTTTGATGGGGGGGTCCCTCTTTCTATCCCCCCTTCCATGTGTTCGAGAATTAGTAGGAGTTTAGTCTTTAGGGTAATGGTGTTACAAAACGGCGCTAGTATGAAGAGCACACACAGTTAGGAGAACCAACCAGTTCCCCTCCCCCTACTCACCGTAGGAGCACTCCAAAGCGGCTTTCACTTTCGTTCTTATGGGTGCCGCCGTACGGGCGTGAGCAAGGAAGCAAGCTAAGGTCCGAAGGTTTCCTTGAACCGTTTTTTTACTTTATTTCGCATTTTTTGGCTCCAGCGACCAACCACCTGAACAACATGTCAGGGTTTTATGGAAATCGGACCACCTCTCCAGCAGTATGCGGGAGTGCGGGAGCTCTCATAGGCATGTCCCCTATCTTGCCCAAGCCTTTAGTTGGACCTTCCGGGATCGGGAGCATTCCCTAGTCGATAGCGGAGTTAGTATCGCCCCTTTCGGTCGATAGATCTAACCTACCTCACAGCATCTAAGCTAATAAAACTCCAGGATTTCGCCCGCTATATTATGATCGATTTTCAAAAAGAAAAATTAAATGAAGTAAACCACCAAGTTAGTTGTACAATGCGATTTATCGTATTAGGAAAAGGAGGTCTAACAATTTCTGAAAGCCGTGGAGCGGCGCCAGCCATCGATTGAGGTGCTTTATGTACAGTACTCCCTCGAAAGTATAGATTTCCCTCCTTGCTTCGATTTCCCCTGTCCCTACCCCCGTTCTAATAGCGGTATCAGGGTGACATTTGTGATGTATCCTCCAGAAGAGATTTCCATATGAGAAACCTTTGAGAAAATTGGTATTGCTCCGATCAGATCTGATGCCTACTTTGTCCCATTTGTGGAGAGGGGGGATTAGAGACTGGACCAGCCATAGGACAACCGTCTTCCTGCCGCCGATTATCATTTTTTTCCATAAACACGACAGATACGGTGCGCAGAATAGAGGTATGGATACCCGCAACTGCAGATTGTATTTGTAGCAGGTAGGGGTAAAAAAAAAAGAGAGAGAGAGAGAGAGAGGAGAGGAGATACCCCCAAAAAAATGGTAGGCGGAATGTTCAAAGAACAATAAAATAAGAGATTCATCACACGTCGGAGAGTTACTGATGCAGTGTTCGAGCGCTCCAGTCAAGAGGCTTCCACGGCTTTCGGTTCCAAGACAAAGGAGGAAATTTTCCTGGACAGCCGTCAACACCACCCTGTCCAAAGAAGTGCGCTCATGTCCAAAACCCTGTAATGTGGGTTTAAATTTAGCATGCAGCTAAAAAAGCCTTACACACCAGTACAGGGCTCTAGAAGTACGACGGAACGTCCGGTCTGCAGTGTGACCAGCGACCAATCCAACTCATGGTCAAAGCATCGCGAGGGCCTTTTTCTTTCTAATTAACATTGACAATTTTTAATTTTTAACATTTTGGGAGTGTGCCCTCGTCTCCTCCTCCAACCTCTCAAGTCGCACCCATCGGTAAGAGGCCTTGATAAACGGGAGGGAAAGAGAGGAACGAGAATGGATGCATGATATGGAACCTAAGATGGATGCGTGCATGGACGCATGGACTGATGGTAGGGATGGCTCTACTGTAGCGGACGAGTAAAACGACCAACATCCTCAATGAACGAAAGTGGATCCAAACAATTCATTGGACCATCGATTATTCGCTCCTACACCAGATCAACCTACTATTGGATTCACATACTTTCTCAATTGGGCTATTCAATCCTTTAGCTGGATGGGAACGAAGCCACGTGAGATACATCTGTTTGGGCCAATCCAAACCTAAGTTATAATCCCTCCAAATCCTAATGTCTTAAACTGGGCCAAGTAAGAGATGAGAAGGGGAGGGAAAAAGAGCTGCTTGCTTCGGTGGCAATACACCAGCCTCTCCCGTTATGCACATCTCGAGACACAACTGCCAGCTGCTTCTTGCAGCTATAAAAAAATAAAAAAATCCGATAACCTGATCCTTCAGAGGCTAACAAGTTCTCACGATGATCCCAATCCATCTGTGCAGCAGGCTACTCCATCTCACCATATGATACTTTATATCTAGATCATTACTGCTGCCTCCGGTTTCGCCTCCCCTATGAAACGTGAGGGATGCTTTCAAGTAGCCCTAGTCCAAAACTCTCCAGGTTAACCCGAGATCGATTGCGAAAGGCGGACAAACTGGCTGCAAAATGGAATCCCCTTGCAAACACCAATAGCCCCTTGCTAGTTAATCTGCAGTGGGCCGGCTGACATTTAAAGCGCCAACGTTTACCGCAATGGTATGGCACCGCCCATAGAGTTTTTTAAGTGTGTACTTTGAACGTGACCACCGCGCATACTGGGTGTCGGTCAGCAATGGATGCCTTGCGGTGAAAGGAGCAAGACTTATGGCAGCATCATGGACTGAGAAAAAAGGGAGAACAAGACAAAAGAGGGAAAGAAAGTGAATAAACAATTGAATTGGATTGAACACTCAGGTTGAACTGCAACTGAGGGTATACAGATGAGCTATATTGCTCTTCCGAACTTGCACTTGAGTGACAACAATTTCTTGCCATTGTCTGTAGTCCCTCCAAGTTAGTTGTACGAGTGTTGTGCTGCACTGTATGCACATGGCGTAGTGAATTGTTAACACCCCCACGAAATTCCCCCGACAAGTTCAATTGGACGGTCGCCATTCGATTTGAGGGTTTCCACCTATAGGGACAACAGCCGCTCCCGCGGGACCCAACGGTTCTTGAAGTTATGATACTATCCGGGTAGAGAGAGTGCGGTAAGGAAGCCCTCTCCCCGACCGACCTGCTTGTACAGTACAGTACAGTACAGTACAGTACACACATGCAAAAAATACACGTTAGGAGACAATGGATGGGACGGGTCCTTTTCTTCAGGGGGTTTTTTTAAAAAAATAAAATAAAAAAAACTCTTCTCCCCTTCGGGGCCATAGCTAAAGCGAGTTTCCAGTCCCAGCCCTTCCATCAGGAATCTGATCTGCGAATCTAGTTTTTTTTGATATTTTTCTTCTTTTTTTTTTAAAAAAAAAAGGCTTGCTGTATCCATCCTACCTATGCTCTTCTTCTACCTGTATGGTTTCCGGTAGGCACATTCCTAGTGAATGCTCATCACCATGCGCTGACCCTTGTTTGGTGGCTATGATTCTAGCTATCCGGATCCCCGTATTCCTCCTACTTCAAAGCTATCACGCAATTCAAAAAGTGGTGTCCGGGTACAACTAAAACATGGAGACTGATGAAGCGGTATCTCCTACTCATATATCATAGCTTCCTCATCCTCCTCCAAACCACTCTAACAAACAAACACTATCCCTCCATTTTCCCTATCCTTCTCGCTATCCCAACTGCTGCCAATACGGTTCCAAAGCCCCATTTTCCCCTCCAAACAAACATTTTTCTCAGTTGAGCAAATAACTACATACACCTTCCATTCGCGATGCAGCTCACTCCAGACATGAAGAGTTGGGTGGAGAGTAAGATTGAAGAGCTTACTCTCGAAGAGAAAGCCTTTCTTCTATCTGGTGTTGATATCTGGAGAACACATGCTGTCCCTCGTCTTGGTGTACCACAATTAAAGGTTAGATTCCTTTCCCCCTCGTTCCCCGCAATCTACAGGCCCGGGAAGCTCCTCCGAGTCAAACACGTTTGTCTGTCTGTTTGTCTATTTTCTAACGCTGCATAGACTACAGATGGCCCTGTCGGGGTCAGGGGTGGTACGATGGTTGATGGAACCACTGCTGCCCTCACTCCTAGCGCTGTATCACTCTCTGCAACCTGGGATGTTGAGGTCGTGGCTGGCATCGGAGAGCTCCTTGCCACAGAGGTTCGGGACAAAAAGGCAGATATCCTACTGGCACCAACAGGTCTGTGGTCGATGCTAGCCCTAACCCTATGTCCCACCAGTACTAGCTCCCCTGGGTAGAGTCGTTTGGCTAACGCACCCCAGTTTGCTTACATCGCTCACCCCTGGGCGGCCGGAATTTTGAATCCTTCTCCGGTGATGATCCATTCCTCGGAGGGAAGCTTGCCGCATCGTATATTAATGCGGTGGAGAAACATGGAATCGCTACAACCATCAAACATTTCGCTGCCAATGATCAGGAGACAAGGCGCTTTGTAGTTGACCAGGTAATATCGGATAGATGCCTTCGAGAGCTTCACCTTGTTCCATTTCAGATTGCTATTCGGGATTCCAACCCTTCATGTGTTATGGCCAGTTATTCCAAGATGAATGGGGTATATGCGAGCAACAACAAGCGTTTATTGACAGGTATCCTGAGAGACGAATGGAAGTTTGATGGCATAGTCATGAGTGATTGGTTCGGTGTCAACAGCATTGTTCCTAGTGTTGAAGCTGGACTCGACTTGGAGATGCCCGGGCCAGCCAGAAAACGTGGCAAGAATCTTGTGGATGCGGTAAACAAGGGTTACATGATGGAATCCACACTCAACATCAACGTTAGGAGAGTCTTAGAATTGGTAAGTTTGTTACAATCCGATGATATATACAATCCGTGCACTCATCGCGCGCGCCCCCATATTCAATCAACGTGCAAAGGAAGTTGATAGAAATCCCAACAGATCTATAAGACGGGAAAGTATAAGCACCCCCTCAAAGAAGAGGAACCTGAAGTGGCGAGCAACAGACCCGAACACCAGGCATTTCTCCGAAAAGCAGCTTCGGAAGGCATTGTCCTATTAAAAAACGAGAAGGGCCTCTTGCCCCTAAAGTTGGAAAAAGCAAAACAGGTTGCCTTTATCGGGCCGAATGCAAAAGAATCTGTTGCTGCAGGCGGAGGGTGAGTACCAATCCAAGCAATTGCATCAACGTCTTTACCCAAACCCCCCCATTCCGCCCTATACCCAACCGATCCCGAGATTTTTCTGCATAAGTGGTGTGCTTAGTGAGGACACGAAAAAACTCGGGATCCTACCAGCTAACCCTCTTTATCCAAGTTCTGCGGCTCTAAATCCCCACTACCGCCAAAATCCCCATGATTCTTTCGTCGAAAATGCCGCATCCATCTTCCCAAACCTAAAGGTTGTGCACGCAAAGGGATGCCTAGCCAACAAATGGATCCCTCTATTCCCAAAGACTTGCGTTTCACCCAAGAACGGGAAGCATGGCATGTACATGGAGTACTTTGACAACACACTTCTGCGTGGACCGGCAGTCCACGCCTCTCACCGCGAGAGCACAGTGCTGTCGTGCTACGACAATTTGCCAAAGTCGTTTGTGCCGGGGAAGAGGTATTCATACCGCGCGACTGGGCTGCTGACCCCCAAGACCTCCGGAAGGCACACCTTTAGCATGGGATCATGCGGGCCAGGGAGACTCCTAGTTGACAAGAAGGTAATCATTAACATCTGGAACCGGACCAAGGAGTCCGAACGCTCCGAGATGTTTATGGCCTATGCCTCCCCGGAGGTGCGCCATGACCTTGACATGATCGGTGGGAAAACCTACTTGATTGAGGTGGAAGGTGTATCCAGGGAACTGGACCCCATCCCTGTACACTATACAAATGAGTTATATAGGGATGAGATCATGGACGGGTCGAGGGTAGGGTTTACGGAAGAGGTCAAGGATGATTTGTTGGGAGAAGCGGTGGATTTGGCAAAAGAGTCGGATTTGGTTGTCCTGGTTGTTGGGAAGAACATTGAGTGGGAGAGCGAGGCCTATGATATGAAGAGCATGGATCTGCCCGGTGGCCAAGACGAACTTATCCTTCAGGTACTCAAGGCTAATCAGAACTCGATCATCGTAAATCAGTCGGGATCTCCGATTACAATGCCCTGGGTTGATCAAGCGTCTACCATTCTCCAGGTGTGCACCCCCATCCTACGTCCAAGCTTATTTCAACGTCCGTGACATGTGACTAACGTTTCCAGGCATGGTACCAAGGGCAAGAGCTCGGAAATTCTTTGTGGGACGTTCTAGCCGGAAATATTTCGCCTTGCGGGAAGCTCCCGGTGACCTTCCCCAAGCGATTGGAAGATACCCCGTCGTTCCACAACTTTCCGGGCGAGAACGACAGGGTGGTTTACGGAGAGGGCATCTGGCTAGGGTACCGTCACTATGACAAAGCAAAGGTTGAACCCCTCTTCCCCTTCGGATTCGGCCTCTCGTATACCAAATTCGAGTACAAAAACACAAGGGTTTCATCCGAGGTATTCAAGGACAAGACGACGGTATCGGTGAACATTACCAACGTTGGAAGAATGTCCGGAAAGGAGTCTGTTCAGTTCTACGTCTCACAAACCTCAAAGCCCGGCTTGGCCCGGCCCATCAAGGAGTTGAAGGGCTTCGCAAAGGTGGACTTGAAGCCCGGGGAGACCAAGACTGCTAGTTACGTGCTAGACAAGTACGCGCTGGGGTACTATGATGAGAAGAAAAGGTCCTGGGTGGTTGACAAGGACACCCAGTTCGAAGTTCACGCAGCGGCAAGCTCGAGGGATATAAGAGGGTCAGCGAAATTCCGAGTTTCGGGCACAATGCAGTGGATAAATTGATTTTTCCCCTCCACCTCACCGCTCACCCCCACCCACCTTCACTCTCTACATTCTCATCTAGGGGATTTTTTAGTTTATTTTATTGTGTACGATTTTTACCTCTTTGCCGTTGCGTGTTTTGTAATGAGTAACATCCGGAGAAGACTACCGGCTGGAAATTTATGACCGATCACGAACCCATTTTCTGATAACATATTGCTTGGCACGAGATGTATATTTATCTCGATTAGTCAACTGATCGATTGATGAAAGTGACGAAACAAAACGGAAAAGACAAATCCTAGCGAAATCCGATCTAAATAACTGGGCTAAAAAGCGAAACAAGGAATATCAATTGATTTTCCCCCTCCTTCCCCCATCCTCCTCCGTACGCCACTACAATACCAAGCAACAGAAAAATAAAAAAACGAACCGAAAACGCCCGAAAAAAAATGGTATGATAAACAAGCAAACAAACAATCCCCATCTTGACAATTCAACCACATATAATAAACTTTGCAATATAATATACTATCCTATGCCCACCAACCCGCGTCAACCCCGCCCCATAGAAGTAGAAATCTGAAAATCCAACTTCGCCGCCGCATTCTCCAGTATCTGCGCGTCGTGTTTGAGGGCAGACGAAATCGGGGAGAGGGTTTGCAGCCAATGGATTGTTTTCTGGAATAATTCCGCAAGGAGAGGCTGTGGTATCATGCTCTTTAGGCTTGGGGACTGGTAGGCTGCTTGGAGGACTAGGAGGTTTCCGAATTGCCTATAGTACGTACGTTATTTAGCACACAATCGAAAGGAGGGAGAGGTGGGGAGAGGGGGAAATACGCATGCGCTGTCCCGAAAACATTCGTGATGACAGGTCTATTCACATCCGGCGAGAAGGCGTGAAACGCCGTAGTGCTAGAAATCGCCGAATCGATACACTTCCGACAACTGGCCTCCAGCGAAACAGGCGCCAATTCCGTCCTCTCGCTCTCTCCGGCAATGCTAATCCTCCTAGCGCTGCCACCAGCTGTATTCCCCAATGGATTGAATCCCCCAGGTGTAGTGGCGCTAGGTGAACTCTGCGACATCTCGCTGGCAGACCTTGCGGGCGAGGATGTAGAAAAGACGCCTCCGTTGTTGGGGGCATTGTACACGCCGTTTCCGCCGTGGATAGCATGGTAGACGAATGGGCGATGGATGATGTAACGTGCACCGAAATACTTTGCGCGCAGGCGGGCGGCATTGATATCTGCGGGTGGTGGGTCGGACTCTTCCCAACGAAGGGCCTCAGGGAGGTGAAGCTTCCATTGCTCCAGTTGGAAATCAAGCTCTCGGGCGATCGCGAGGGAACGGGGAGAGTCGAGTTTTACTTTGTCTAAGAGATTGTTAGTTACCTCCAGAGATATGGGGTGTGGACTAGCCTCTTTTGTAGAGAGACGTGTGGGCTCGGTTAAGCAGCTTTCTCAAGGCAATCTGGGCGAGGTAGTACATCCACATCGATGGGTTGTCCTCATTTGTGCCCTCTATGGATGAACTGTCCGTAACAGAGCTCGGAAGAGGCATTGAGTCCTCCAATCGCGATATCCCACTCGGCGGAAGGTCAAGTTCAGCAAGGACATCACTACCATACATAATTAGCTATACCCAAAAAACGAGCGATATAACGTTAGAGCAAACCTCTCAAGCTGAAGACAACTCCAGAAAGCCCGAAGAATCAAATCCCTCCTCAACTCATTGCTCTCACCCTCCAACCTCCTATCACAGTTAGACCCTACCGAGACCGACCGACAAGACAAAACAACTCACATCCTAACCAAAATCTGGCACCCCATGCATGCATAATTGATCCACTTCCAACTATCCAATACTCTCCCCAGCTGTCCCCAGTACAACCCCGCCAGAAGGCAGATCTGGACATTCTCCAACTCGTTACCTCCTGACAGAACCCCCATGATATCTATCGCTTTCACGAAATATGCTAGTCCGGGAATTACGTCAATATTCTTAAGTTCTCGGCCTTGCCTGCCCTGTAATCTCCCAGAGTGCTGCTGCTGTTGGTTATACAAGTGAAAAGGCGAACCCGCTCTATGATAAGAAGAGCCGGAGGTCTTAAACGGGGGCGTAGTAGTCCGGAAACCTGGGGAATTGGGCAGCGTGGATAATGGTCCCGGGATTGGTCTTTTATGTGAACATATTGCTCCAAGGGCCATTACCAAGAGTACTAACGCCGAGTGCAGGGTCCTGGGGATCCGCTGTGGAGAAGGTCCCATCCCCTGGGAGGAAGGCATCGAGTGAGTTGGCCCGATTCCGGATATACTCCGCTTTCTCTTCGCGGAAGAAGAGTTCCTCCTATGGAGTCCTAGGGACAGCATAGACCCATCCCCCTCAGCGGTGGATACCAACCCTAGCCCTACATTAGGCCCTAGAGCACCAGAGTAAGGAGTGGTAGGTGAGGCTGCAGACACAGACGCCACGCGCTCAGAAAACAAAAACACCATACTAGTTATCGTGGCCTTATCCACAACAGGGTGTAAAATATGAATATTCGCCAGATAACTATTCAGGAGCGTAAGGACAGTCTGACGGTCCAACTTCAGTCCGCCCCCGGTTGTCAATCCACTCCCTGTATATCCGGATGGCTTCCTCTGGGAGTTTGTATAATCTCCGGCTTCCGGTAATACATCTTCCATCGGTGAATCCTCACTGCCCCTCCGTGATCCCTCTACGCCCTCATCAGCCCCAATCCCACTATCCCAGACAAATCCCGTATCATGGTCATCCATATCCTCGAACATCGACCCGGGAGAATCGAAACCCTCTCCTCTTCCATACACACGTAAGGGGCCCCTCTTCTCCTCTTTCTTCATTACATAACCCTCGTTTGCCAGAAACTCCTCGTCAATATTCTTCCGGATACTTGGCCACCACATGAGCTTATGTGCAGCAGTAGTATGCTGCACTGGGATAGTGAGCTGTTCATCCTCCTCCAGCGGAACCTCAGTGGGGTTGCCGGGGCGTGGGTGATCCTGAACAGAGGCACCGCCCGATGTAGATTGAGGATAAGCCTGCTGAGTTGTAGGGGTTGGGGGATGAAAAGGCGAAGTGCTCTGTAAACTTTGTAGAGATGTCTCATTAACAGCCGTGGCCTCCTTTGGTGCGGTAGCCCCAACAACCCTATTACCACCCGTAGGAACCGCAACTGTAGTTACTTCTCTGCCGGAATTAATTGAATCTAACAGAGCTTCCACCCTCCCTAGCCGCTCCAAAATCTGGAGTAATGTCCTATCTTGCCTTCGGGGAGAAGAATGGATTTAGTAAGACCTGAAAGTTACTAGGATATCAAAACTCACTTCGGTGGTGGTACTTCTCGATAGACGCAAGCAATCTGTGACTCCTTGCAAAAGCCACAACTCGGCCTTCCTTCGTCGCATTTGGCCTTTCTAGCCCTGCAAGCGTCACACGCCTTAATCAAGTCAGTCCTGTGAAAATTCCACACCTTAAACCAAGCAAATGGAAAAAAAGACGCAAAAATGAAACCTCCGGTCCAGTCAGGTAAAAGCAGGTATTAAACCGAAATACGAAATGATGTAGTTGGTCATAAATACCGGTACGCCCATACACCCAGTTCCACCAACCGCCCAAAATTCAAGGGGCGGTCTCTTCTGGAAGACCAGCTTCAGGGTTTCTTTTCTTTTTCCCTCTCTCCCTTCTTCCCTCCGCAAATGCGCATTTCCAGTTGTTTGGTGAGGTCACATGATCGCACGTATGCATGAACCAATATTCGGACCCCCATTGAAACAGTCTCACAAAAGCCCTCAGTACTCCGGAGCAGTTGTCCGCTTTTGGACTTAGAGACACCATGTCTCACGAAATGAAATATTTAAGGTAAAATAAGTGCGAAAGTGGGAAAAAGAAATGAAGATACATACTTGTGCAGCTCTAATTGCCTTTCGACGCGGAGGGTAGGTAGTCACCACATTCATTTGCGGATTTCCCATCATTGTTCCCGGAATACCACCAACAGTTGGTGTTGTTACAACGGGGCTCGTAACGCCAGATGTCGAAGTAGACATATGTTGATGGGACATCATCTGTGTAGGGGTAGTAGAGAAGCCGCTAGTCATTATAGGGCTAGGGCCTGGAGGTAGAGTTGCTGAGCTCCCCGGTGACGTGCTATCAAATAAGGCCGGGGGCCGATTATCACCGTTGGCAGAGGCTCCACTTGAATTCCCGGGATGGGACAAATCCTGCTGGCGTTGGCCCTGCATTTGTTGACCGTAATACCCGGATGTGTCTGGCTGATACTGAGAAGGGTGCCCGGAGGAGGAAGAATTGCCAGAGAGAGAAAAGGAACGAAGTTGCTGAACTTGTTGCTGGTCGGTCGCATTTCGTAGGTGCAGTGTAGACCCGGCAGGGGGAGGTGTTGGTGCAGGACCGTCCATGGAAACTTGCTGACCTTGTAGTTGGCGGTGATGTTGAGTTTGAAAGCCGTTATTATACCCGTGGTTGGGGGAGGGACCGGAACTATGTACAGGAGGATTCGTCTGCGGTGAGACTGCTACTGCTGAGTTATTAGCGAGTGGATGCCCAGGATGCTGCTGCTGCTGCAATGTACCATCCTTTCCGCCAGCTACTGTCCCTGGGGGAAGTGTGGGGATTGAATGCGATCTCGAATGTGACAACGTATGCTGAACCGGTTGCGGGGGCGTTTTCATCTGCCAGTCGGCAAAACTAGCTGTTGGCGATGTCGTAGAATATGTGGAGGAACTTTGTGGAGGGAAATGCTGTGAGTGGGTGTGATGTATCTCATGAGAAAGGGGCGAGGACGATGATCCCCAAGATTCAAGACGGGGTCTCTTCGAGTCGGAGTTGGTTGCAGACATAACAGAATGACCGATTCGAAACCTGCTGAACTATTTATTTAACAAGTCATCCGGAGAGGAAACCCGGAACAGGTTCAATTAATAACTCGGACGAAGCGAGTGAAACCTGCCTTACTAGGCGGGGTGGGAGACCTGTCAGGTCTCAAGTACCATTCGCAATTAGAGCTACAGTATCCCAGACGGGAACCTAGCGAGCCAGGAGAAACTGACCACACTCCGAAGGAGCGTACCCGTGGGGGGTTGACCGAGACCGCGGGAAGAACCAGTGGCGGTGTATCCGTATTATTATTATTATTATTCCCCTTCCACGTGTGGATAGGCAGAACAGCGACCAACCCTTTCAGTCAGTCGGATAAAGATGAAGACACCAAAACTATGTTCGTTGGTATTTAAATCTGAAAAGTTAGGATAATGAGTTTCCCTACTATAAAGTAAGTTCAAGGTCTTTAGTGCGCTTCTTTCTATTTCTCACTTCCTCACACTCCGCCTGTAGTGGTTCGGGGATCCCAAGCAGTCCCAGTCTGTAAATTAGTTGGACCGGGACCCAAAAACCCAGACTCAAATTCAAAGAGGGAGAAAGTTGGCCAAAGAGCCGCAAGGCAGCGAAAGGGGTGCAATCGTACCAGTATAATATTGTTGTAATAGATGTATTAGATAATGCCGGCAGAGCAAGTACAGTCAAGCATTACTTCTGTTTAAGTTTTTTTCTTTTTTAATCGGCGGTCGACTCGCAGGCCAAAAGGACAAGAGGATAGGCAACGTGAAGCGGGAAAATCCGCAACTATATCAGAATTGGCGGTGAATTAATGGATTCGCGTCAACATGGTCGTCGCTGATCTACCGGAGTGCATCGTTCGAAGAAAATCCCATACCGTCATGTACACTTCTTGAGCGAAGAGAGAGAAACAAAAAAAAACAGCGGGTGGTCTTTGTTGGAACTTGCGTGCCACCGGTGTGAAGTTGGTTTCTCTATGTGTGGTGGAAACTTAGAGGCAGGCGGTTACCAATACAATTACCGGTACTCGAGTATGCTTCGCTCAACTCTGCACCCGTTGTAGGATATCCCAAAGTGTAACCCAAGCCACCGAATACCCAATGTGAGGGTAAGGATGGGACTCTGTGAACCCAGGTGCGCCACCAAAGGAAAAAAAAAAACAAGGGAGATGACCGGAAATGGGAGGGGGGGGGGGTCAGGATCCTGCGGAGATGCAGTGGGGGATTTCTCCCTTATTTTTTCCAAAACCACAAAAAGCCGCCGGTTGCCAGGTTTGAGTCGCGGCGAAGCTGAGGGTGGTTTCAATGAAAAAAATAAAATACGAAATAACCAAAGAGAGCAGAAGAAACAAGGGATTAATACCAATCAAGCAAGCCCAGGCTCAAGATGACCTTGAGGGGGAAGTATGTAGATGATGGAGGTGTGCGGTACTGGAGGTGATGAGGAAAAGGGTGTGTGGTGTGGGGTTGGCGAGGAGAAATGGATAAGGTACCGGGCACTGCACTGTATGATACGAGTCCTATGGCAATACTGGAACAAAGGTGTGAAAGACAACCAGGATCACCTAAACCCAAGTGATAGCTCCGTCTTATGTATGTGGGGGAAAACAATGAGGAGAGGTCTGAGAGCACGGGAGTCAGAGTGCTCAGCGGAACAGCGTCGAAGAATGTGCCCAAACTGGGCTGCCGGAGAGTGGTGAAGAAAGGAAGGGGGGGGGCACAGTTGGGTACTCGACTACCATATTATAGGGAGAAAGTCCTGAAGCTCAAACAGCATTACTACAAGCAGCACCGCACAGAGACACCAACAACAGGATGGTTTTTCTTTCCCTCTTTCCCTCTCTCTCTCTCTCTCTTTCACTCCCGGTCAGTGCGTACCTCCGAAGATACCGGCAACCATAAGTGTTCGCACAATACCGTGTCAATCGCCGTGTCCTTGTCTATGCCCACTTTCTACCCGTTAATAGGCCTGACCAATTTGTCCCTCTTGTCTCGCAACTCAGCAGTAGCTGTGCGAAAGAGATATCCCGAGTGAACAGTGGTCAGAGTAGGAAAAGCTACTCAGACCCTCAGACAGTTACTGATACAGCCACAGTATATCCCAGACCACGACTCCCCCGTTCATCATACCTGGCAGCCTAATAATGCTAAACTTGAGATGAGCTGGACACGATGTTCCCCCAGCTCTTCCCGCGATAAAGTTTGAGATAGAGAGCGGCCGGTATCGGGCCATCGTCGTCATTGCCCCTCTAACTACGACATTGTGCAGCTTGATACTGGAGAACAGTGGTTGTTGGTTGTTGGGCCAGAAGGCAACACAACAATAGAAAACGAGACAAGGCGATGGCGATTGTGCGGATACCTACGTGGATTACCTGTTACTCTTGGCCCACTTCCGCTGTGAACAGAATGCTTGGTCCTCCTCCCGCCCCGACTCCAGTCGAACCGTTTGGGGACGGAGGATGGGTTGAACTCTATCACGGGTAGCCACCGGGAGAGCAAAAATATACATACCGGTACAGCACTCGTATCACACGGGGAATACGAGTAGACAACTCCACCACCTGCCACCACCACCACCATCATCACCATACTGATTGTTAGCAGCCCAGAGAAGCTTCACCTCTTCCATCCATCATTCCATCCATCCATCCGTCCATCCACCCATCCATATCCATCCATACACAATTCATTTTTACATCCACACGCTTCACACTTTCGCTTGAGTCCATACAGCCAACCACCTCCTACAGCTCACACTCGCTCACTCTACGAGTACTCCTCGCATCTCCTCTCATTTCTTGATTAGATCTCATACTGCTGTAGCATGGTACTGTACTGTACCGGTACTCGAGCACTCTCGAATGAGCGATCAATTCACAACGTAACGTTAGATACCCGACGCACCCGGCGAGGGGGCTCATTACTCAATCCCATCGTAAATTCCCTTCCTTTTCCTGTACCCCTTACCTCGCCGCTACTCTCGCGTAAGATGACATCCCCTCCCCCACCTCCAAAAATCATCACAACCTCCGAAACCACCACCACCGTCATCATCATCAACCACCATCACCGTCCGGAATTGGCCACAACAGAGCAAGAACTTTATTTATTCCCCGTCAGAACTTCCCGTACCCTAAATCTGCAGGATTATCGGAAGAAAAGAAAAGAAAAGAAGGGAAGGGAAAGAAAAAAAGGAAAAAGAGATATTATAGAACGGTTCCAGAGGGATCCAGATACGCGTAGAAGGAAGGGAGAAGAAAAAAAACAAAGTGAATATTCCTGTTTACACCTCACCATCACAGGTCACCCGCCGTTTTTACCATGAGCAGAACTACGTCAAGGAAAGCGCATGCGTCAGGTTGCAGACCGAAGAGCAGGTGATTCCCCTTCCCTCCCCAGTCCATTGAGTGAACAACTGAACGGTCAAGCGCTCCCTTAACAGCGAATTCTTTCCCACCAACCCCCGCAAAGCCATGTATCAAGAAATTAGTCTGTGCACCCCGCTCTGTGTGGGGTACATGGCTACCGAGCCCAATTTAATCAGTCATCCATCCATTCATCCATTCATTCATTCATCTACTCATTTATTCGCTCGCATCCATTTCCACACACTCATACCGTACCCTAACTTCTATCAACTGCTTGAGCTCGAGTGCTCGAGTCTCGAGGCCACCGCACTTCAGTGATGCTGTGGTATTAACTTGCATAAGTCTTCTACAGGCAGTCAGGTACCGGTACTCGTGCAACGTGTGCAACACATGATACTTGTAATAACTTTCCCGAAATGAAGGAACCAAGCGAGACTCCAGCCCGGTCACCCATCACGCTGTCATAAATCCTTGCCTCTCTACAAGTACTGTACTGTACTCACCTCACGCTGCCCAATACGGTACCAGTATGATGACTACTCGGGCACGGCAGCGGCCAACTTAATTAAATACTCAAGCGCCGTTTAGTGGTGCGAGGGCGACCCAACCATGCTGTATCCACCAGATACAACCCTGTGTGTGCTACTGTACACAGCACCACCCTTCTCATCAGGTACAGGATTTTAAGACTCCACCTCATTCAATTGAAAGGATTTCGACTCTGGTATCGGCACGCTTTTGATATGTACCGGTAGACCGCTCGTTCGGCTTCGCGCCTGGCCGCAGCAAGTGCCGTGAGAGCACCCCGATGTCTCACTCCTTGTACACCCAGTACGAGTACAGCCGCATCCGCAAAGTTCCCATGCCCTTCCATGTACTATACTATACTCGTACTATACCACCCGCCCTTGGAAATGCTTCGCTAGCCCTCCCTTCAGACCATCCAGTAGAACAAATTGTGATAAAAATTTTACAATGTCCCGAGAGACATATCCGAAAACAACTGTATGGAAAATTCTCTCGCTATCCTGTTGTTAATAGCTATCGCTCTCGAGGTACAGTACTGCGCAAAGGGATGGTATGAGAGCTTTACGGACATGGCTGTAGGAGCATAGCACTGTACTTGTACAGTACAAGTACAGGTACCGGTACTGTGCTCGTACAATACCACTGTTCCTCAGCAGCCCCTTCCAAATATCTAACTTTACGTACCGGTACTTGGTTTATCCAAAGGCCAACAACAAAACACGAAAAATATTTTTCCTCGGTGAACCCTCTATCCCCGCACTTGTACTTTTTTTGGTGTCCGATTCTTCCATAAAAAGCAATTCCCATAGAGCAGGGATAGAGCTCGTGGAATGAGGTTCGGGAGGGGTAACGCGTGATACTCTCTGCCCTCCGCTGCTGCGAGGAATCTCGATTGAAAATATTTGCAGAAAACTTTTATGCACTTGCGGTCGCCTCCCGATACAAGTAAGGAGTTGTGGCAGCAGCCATAAAAAGTACCGTGCTAGACTTTCGGCTGTCCCGGCTAGCTTGCTCCAATCAGAGCTCTACATCCTTGTCCCCGTGTTGGGCGCATACCAGCAGGATATGTCCCGGTACAAGCAACCTTAACAATACCGAAGTCACTCTTGAATATTTCCTGCACCCTGGAAATTTCAATCTAGGTCAAAGTCATTTGCTGTTATCATACATCAGGGGTTTCGCTCGAATCCTTGTGCTCTCTTGCAATCATAATGGGATATCATAAATCCCATTATGACAGCCCAAATTTTCTGCTTCGGCATTTGGGCACGTGGGATGTTGGTGGTTAAGGATCAACTGCTTGGACCAAGATCAACGTTTGATTGATTCCCTGGTTGGAGCTCCTTGAAACAGAATACCGCTATGGTGAATACGGTGAACCACTGCGCTGGAGTGTGATGTTATATCACTCTGCGCCTCGTCCCTACTCCGTTTGCGCCATAGACGGCACTTTTCTTGAACAAACAGCCGTGGTGGAGTGGTTGAAGTTATCGGACCAGCTGTACTCAACTCAAACCTTTCCAATAGTTCCTCTTTGTTGCATGTCAACTTCGCCCCGACAAATCAACATCATTTCATTCTAGTCGATCGGTGCAAGGGGCACGATCACACGAATCGTGAGCGCCCAACAGCGTTAGGCAACAAACATCAACATGTCTTTAGAGACCATCTTCGCGCATCGCATTTCCGTGATATCGACAGTCGACTCAGTACTCGAGCAGGTCAACATGATCTTTAACATAATCTGCTTGGGTGCTTTAGTGCCCCCACAACTAAAAGAGCTTCTAGATACTGATACTGTCCTGGACATAATCTTTTGGATCGATATCATTTTAACCACCTAAGTGTGAGACAACTCTTGCGAGGTGGCTAGCCCCGGATGATCTCCGGCTAATACCATAGAACGCCATCCCTAATGAAAAGCTGGCTCTGACCCAATCATGTGTGCGGGACAAGCAAATGTGGGGCCCGGTACTTCATCGGTCGCGCTTCGATGCCGTATCCCACGATGCATGGACTAAACGTTGCCTGCAAAGCCGCGATGAGCTGACTTCCCAAGTCCAATATTGTACTTGCACAAGCACTTCGCCAATGCAAAAATACCCTGCCGTGAAAACCGACATAATTGTGAACCGGAATAGCTGAGAATCTCGCTTGGAAGCTGGAGTTGCCACTCCTAGCAAGGTAGTTTAGTTGTATTTTCCTCTTTGCTTGTCCCAATCGAGGGCCGAAAGATATCAAGCAATTGAATTTATCCTAAATATGCCAGCCTGGCTCTAGCCAGCAAAACACAACCATCGGCGAACCGACCTCGCAAACCTCCACTATGTCCCTTTAATCCAAAGGAGGAAATTCTGGACGTCCTGGCTTCATTCTCAATTATTCCCAGTTTTTTTACGATAGATGTATCGTTCCTGTTTCGCTTATCATCACTAAGCAGATACGGTAGCGGGTTCCAAATGGCACAATCATACCCCCACAAATTTTCTTGCGGTCGTTGCGTGATTTTCGATGATTCATTCCCCTCGCCTAACTGCCGAGCTCAATCTCGCACGCACGTTGAGAGATGGAATAACCTACCTCACTCGAGATCGCAGCCATCACCTTCTCCCAGAACGGCACCACAGACCCAGCCGATCTGCATTCGAACGTGAGCCAAGTCCGGCCCGTGACGATGTCCAACTTCGACCCTCTCACCATTTTCTGTCGAATTCATAAATCTTCTGTACCATTATGGTACTCGAGTATCCCTGAGTCGATGCTACGTCGAAGAGGTCCTGTTTAGTGAAACAATCACATCTAGAAAGTATCCTTCCTTAATTGGTAATAAATTAATAGAGTTTTAAACCGAGACCTTATCCCACCGATCTCTTGGGCGCGGTGGCGGAATGTGACACTAGAACGATACCGGTACCCCCACCATCCGTTTAGAAAGTAGTCCTGACTGAGGGGGCCTCAACAGCTCCTTTTTTTCCGCTGAATCTGGTTACCCATCGGTTTGGAACTCTTTTCGGCTTTGACCTTTGAAGGATCGCAGGGGTGTTTGAATGCCCGTATATCTGCACATTAGATCACGACCTGCCAGGATTTGAACGGTAAGGTTCCCAAGAAGCTGGAATGGTAGACTGAGCTGAATCCGCGGAGTTAGAAAGCAGGATTCCGGTGATATGATTTATCTTGTGCTTTTCCTTCAGTCGAAGGCGATCATTAGTTCTATTGTCCAAAACAAGGCCTGTTGCCTTGCTAGGAGGTCATTGGTCGGAAGTCGATAAGGTCACTACAGCGCTGTGAAGTGGTATTTCTTTAGTATAATAACATTCCCTAGACGGACTGTAAGCGTCATCACATTGAATAATGAGTGGACTGGAGAGTGTTCATCCCGGGTTTCACGCTCTATTCCTCCGATATGGGGTTCACCAACAAACCCGGTTTAGTGTTGTACCCAGGGAGCAGGTTTGGCCCATTTTTGTGCATCCTGCTGCTGTAATTGATTCTCTTGCAGGGAGAGCCTCTAATTGAGTATTTCTCCCGTGCTGCCTGTTGTGTGATAAGTAAAAACTTCAGCATGCAACGCCAGACTGGTACAGCACTCGAGAACTCCCAACCCTTACCGATCCAGTTCGATTCCCAAACCAAAGATCGAGTACGAGAAATGTTCCTGGTAAAGAAAAAGAAAAAGATCGACCCACGCGAATGCTTGCTTTTGCTGGTGGTGGCATGTCTTAAATCGGAACGTCAGTGCAGAGCAGCATGGGGGTTGCATCAATCTAGCACAACCGGCAAATCCCCCAAGAGCTCAACCGCTGATAATACGAGTGATATATAATGCTTTTCAGTAACAATTCTACGTCATGAAGATAGCAGTGGTACTATAATCGTCATATATTAGGGCAATATATCCATGATAACCGCTAGGTATGTGCCAACAAACTGTGAGGGGTTTTCTTTTGAAAGAACTGTAGCCATCGTACCGATCTGTATGGAAGAACGGAAGTGCTATAGTGGAAGGGAAGTAGAGGATCTTTTGCTCTTCCGATCGAATTTGGAAAGTATTATTCTTTAGCTGGAGTTTTGCGGAAGTACCAGTGCCTTGTGGGTAAGCATGCAAATATCATACCATAAGCGCACAGCCCACCTCGTAACCTTCGAGAAGTATTTGGTATCGGTGTTGGCTCCGGAAAGCCTCTATAAAGCAGTTATACCCTGAGGTTCGGAGGATTTAGTATAGTATTATATACCTTGGTTGATGTTGAAGCTGCTAATGAGACCAAAAAACTAGATATGTTAATCTGACCTATCGTAATAATGCATATTATTATCTTAGTGAAATAACTGTGGAGGGTGATTGAAGATATCTTATCGTGGGTATCATAAGGGGGAAGCGTATCGTTCATGATTCTCGGCCAGTACTTTCCGTCGATGAATCTGTCATGACAATGAAGAACAGACCGGATCTCTTGGGTGGGGGCGGGCGGTCTGGCTCGTGTATGCGCCAGTGCTCCCTGGAGGTTTCCATCCCCGTGCCTCATGGCTGCAGGACTCGCGCGGTCTAAAATTTTTCACCATCGGGAGATAGACCTAGTATAACGGTGAGAAAGGCCAGGGGAGGAGCGGTTGATGTAACTTACTAGGGGATCAAGAGGAAGATGTGTTTTTCACATATTCAATAGGGGACGAGAGAAGGTTGGGGGAGATGGTGGGGAGTTTTGATTATTTTGCGTAAGGGTACCCTCACCTCCCTGGTCCTGCTGATACGCAGGTTACATACTGTTACCGCGAATTGTGTGGTACTGTACACGTATTCTTTCACTTCTGTTGTGGATTTAGGTACGCTTTGTGGACTACGCGTGGGCTCCACGTCTTTAATCTACGGAACGCGCCCATCATTTTTATTGGACTGGTTTGCTTCTTGGAGGTGAAAATATGGACTGGAGTTTACAAAATAGCCACTGTTTTGGCTCCCGCCCACAGTGCCTTGCTCAGGGGGAGACCATGGTGTATCATAATCTATCACTCGAGAGGATCAAGGAAGAGCCATCCTCAATAGTGCCACAGCGAGTCGATTCATGAGAAAAGATGAAGAGTGAATGCTAAACCTGTGCACTGCCGAAGCAGTACAAGTCTGGAGCTTGATTGGAGCTGGAATATTGACAACAAAAAGCTTGTGACTTGGTGCTGCCCACATCGGAGGGGTGAATGTTGAACGAGGATTTTGACAAGTAAGTTATTAACTTACAAGTAGACGGGCCGCGGTCATGTGGGACAGCTGACCTTTCCAGAGCATTGGTAATGGAAAGGAGACGGAATAAAACGGTAAATGGCCTTGTCATTAAACAAGACTTGCGGGAAACGTTCAGCAGGGATACCAAAACTTGAAATTCGTTTCAGGTTTGGAACATGTCAATATGGTAACTCTAGTAGTTGTATTGCAATTAACTTAGCTGTAGTATTGCCTCCCACGGCAGCACCTGCTAATTACGATATCGCAGATCCTCTGGTTCCTATCGGGCTGAGGGCACAGGATATCATTGAGAGTCTTATGTTGGCTGTTGAAACCTTGGGGCTGACCCCGACTCAAGAAATTGACTCTCTGCCACAGCGATATACCATCCGGCCGGATGAGTTGCATTGGAGGCACATTAAGGTCCTGATAAGCACGTTTTGGAGTTCTAGACCAAGGAGTTTTCGGGGCTTGACGCTACTGACCATTCGACTAGATTTTCTTATGATATCAATAACGGAACAGTGGGCCTACTCCACACAATTATGGTTTGTGGTTTCGCATCCTGTTCGCTCTGTTTTATTTCGAGTGATGACAGGTGATTAAGTGGCGGTTTTTGGCTTGATGGCTGGGAACGTTCTCTTCACCACCTGTACAGTGCATTCCTGCCTTCCGTCCATCCAGCGCAAGGCTCATTTTAAAGTGGATAGGAGTGCTCATGTGTGATTCAGGAAGCGTATCCCCCCGATCGCGGCCGTAGTAATAATAGGGGGCGTTAACTCACGAGAATATGGGTATGGTGCTTTTCTCATGGTGCTTACCTCGAGGAACAATCTCTCTTTCCTCCTTTCCCCGAGTAAATACGGTAACGTCGTAGCACAGGTGTGATAGATCCATAACTCAGAACTTCTCATGATACTTCTTCGAGTAACTCTAGGATTCTAATCTTACCGCTCGTTATTTTCACACGCAGCAGATGAACTCATCATGTAGAAGGGATTGGAGAATTAGCTTAGGTGGCTAGGATGTGTGTGTCATCTCATATAAAGAGGTGGTCATTTTGGGAATCGCTAATTTCAAATCTCCACACAAACTACTAAACTGCATCTTTAACCTTCAAATATTGAGTTTTTATTGGAATGGCTGAATATTCCGTCCAGCGGAAGATGGGTGTAGCTGGATAACTTGTCCTTGTGCTCCAGAGCCACGGGAGACAGAAGTTTTGGTTTAAAATAGGCCAAATGGATGGGTGACTCTAAGGGGCAGCAGCAGACCAGTGCATGTGTCTGGGGTGTTGGGCTGTCTCGGTAGTATCTCGGATCCTCGATACCAGGTAAGGCTTCCGGCGGTCACACCTTCGTGGGGTTTGCCGGACATGACAAGATGTAAAAGACTACGGAAAGCCGGATAATTGGCAGATTAAACCCACGGACCCCGCTTGGATCAATTTTTCATTACTCACTAGATATCTGCAATAATGTTGTCCTCAGTACTTGTAGATTTGGACTCAGAATCGCAATTTCGAAAAGCGCCACCCTCTGACAGGACATTGGAAGCATTAAGATTGGGTAATGGTTGACATCTGTTCCCCGCCAAGATAGCCCCCACTTGTTGGCAACTCTCGGGTCGCTGGGTTTAGTACTCTTTAGATGGCTTTGGGCGTGCGATTGTGGTTTTTGTCGATACCAGGAGATCTCTTGCTTATTATATTCAGCTGAGGTTCATTTTCTTCGATGTCGTTTAGGGTTTTTCCTTTTTTACGAGATATTAAGGTTCCCTCCGAACATCGGCACTTTCCACCGGTTTTCCGGTTAGAATTTCTTTTGCTGGTATCGGTGAGGTTTCGTGCTACTCCTCGAGGCGTCTGGCCTGGAAGGAGGACTGCCGATCTACCCTTCCCGGCCCAGATCAGCTTGCTATCTTTTGCCTTCAATCTTAGTCTAGGATCCCGAGTTTGTATGTTTTTTTGTTTTTTTTACCGGCCGGTCAATCCACCGTTCCTTCAGTTGTTTTTCGCAACCCGGCCCTTCGATTTGTGTCTTTCTTGGCGGCATGATATGATACAAATCGTAGGAATATAAGAGCATCCGGGCAAAATTTGGCAGAGTCAAAGTGCCATACTTTGTGCTTGAACTAAACTCCAACACCCACCTCAAATACCGGTACGGAGGCGTAAGGCATACCCGCCCAGCCGATTTGAGTAAGTAAACTCTCACCGGTTCTTTTTCTCCCCCAACGACGCTATGGCACCATACCAGTCGGCCTCGGAGACAGGTTTAAACCTGTTGTTGATAGCATTTCTCAGTGCTACCCCCGCTCGAAGGTGATGTGTCTTCCCCCCTTCGCTACCCGTTTTTGATCGGATACTTTTAAATCTCTACGATACCGCACCACTGAAGATCTGTGCTCATCTAGAAGACAAATATTGATCCCGGAATTACTAGAATATGCTCTTAAGCTTTAGGGAACACAATAAACCAATCCGTGAGCCGAAAATGGATGACTCGGCTACCTAGTTTGAGTTCTACCAGGACGCTGTAGCTACGCTTCCCGATTCGCCCAAAAATCCAACTCACCGGTCCGGTATCTGAGGGGAAAAACGATATTAGAAAAGAATCAACGAAAAGGACAACTCGGTCAAGAACAGGATTCGAACCTGCGCGCCCGAAGGCATCCGCTGATTAGCTCCTTCGGAGTTTAGCAGGCGAACTTGTTAACCAATCCACCATCTTGATGAACACGATGAATTCAGTACCCCTTTGCTCTTTATTACCCTTTGATAACCCGGAAACAACTGCCAAGCATTCCCGCACTCGCAAGGCGCCGCAGAGGTTAGGTTGGTTGACACATCTGCCTCACGACTAGCCTCGTCGCTCGAGGATAGCGCTTAGTTGAAATCGATAAATAGGTTTGAACAGAAAAAAACAAGTCAAGATGGTGGGGTAATATTGCGGGCATGGATGGGCTCGTCGTGGCCCGCCTTGATATTCATGGTGCAAGAGTATTGTCGAGTTGATTATGCGTCTAGTATTCGTTAACTCTAGGGATGAAATTGTCATACTTAGAGGGGCTCTAAGACCCCCCTGGGCAAGGAGTGATAGCAGACAGGAACATCCCAAACGAGCACCAATTGCTGACAATGCAATTTGATTTGATTTTCTCTTCGTTCGATAAAGTTGTTTTACTTTAAGAAAAAATAGGACAGCTTGTCTTAATGAGCTTTTTTTGGGCTATGCCACTTCGAATATATTTTCCCACACCAATTTGATACTTTTTTTGGTTACTTTAGTAAGAATATGAGTGAGATTTTATGACTTCACAGGAATGCTATACAAGAATCTTGTATTAAATTTTAGAAGATTATCTATCATGGGCAGGACTAGAGATGGCAAACTTCAACAGTTAGTATTTCGATATACTTGGCTGAACAGTTACTCTTCATCCTGTTATTTCTTTTTGTACTTGTTCAACAATATTGCAAATCGAGAAAAGGATGACTTAATATATGCTACCGTACCCGCACTCGAGTCTCCCTTAGCGTCACAGCTCTCACTGGCACCAGGCACCTGCCACCTGTGCCTATTGTATTATTCAGCAGCATTATTTGTGCCAAGACAAGAACATGTGGCAATACTAGCTGCCATGAATCATAATGTGATATATCATATATCTCAAGTAAAACTTTTTTATATCAATGCATCATAATTGAGGTCAAATTGAAGGTTTGGGTGGCAACCAGATGCGCGGAAAGAAAGTGTGTAAAATAGGATCGAGGCGAGTACAGGACTATTAACTCCACTTTGCTCTGCCGTTGTGATACTGAAGTTAAGAAGGGATGTCTCGGGGGGGGGGGGAAGATAGTTTCCCCGAGATACCGGTATATTTAGGTTAGACCTTTGATGACATGATAGGCACTTTGAGAATAAGGATTGAAGGAATCCGAAGTGGCTCCTTGTTTTCCAGCTTCCCGTGGCCCTCACGCTCTGGGAGAGAACTCCATAGTCTGCGCGAGTATGATGTGTGTCATCTCCCCGGGAAAGTTGCAGGGAAACTGAGCTAGATATCATACCCGGTGAGCTGAGTGCAATTTCTGAGAAAGGGGAAGTATAGAAGGGCATATAGTGTTTAGATTCCCAGCATGTTCAGGACACTTTTGCTTGCACTGCGGTCCCTTGCCCACGGCCCTAACAACACCGCATGCTTGGTAGACTGCTGACGGGCCATCATCAGTGCTATCTTTTCCGCGCATGAGCGGGATTATGCTCCATCTTGCATACTGTCTCTGGGCGCCCATTCTAGGAGAAGCTTCGGTGTATCCTCCTTTCGGTTTCTGATAAAGGATTTCACATACGGTAGTTAAAAAACCAGGCAAAGTAAGGTTAGGGGCTATAGTAACCCAAGCCCATACAAGGTTTTAGGACGACAAAAATTAACGGCTGGCCTGACGTATGACAGGAAGGTTTGAGATTTACCCTGGTGGGGCTAGCCATCCTCAGTTGTTTATCCTTCTATTTACCATGCCACATTATTTTTGCGCTGGGTTATCTCAGCCTTTAGTTGGCGCGATAAAAATTTTTCCCCCAACTTCCATTCATCCCAGTCGAATCCTTGCTGTCCCTGTGGCGACATAATGTGCACTACGGAGCAGAATATCGCTATTGCGGTGCTCCCCCGAGAAATCGGGGTAACGTATCTTGTTTTGGAGCTTCGGACATATAATTTGTACCTGCGTTTTGGAGGCTAACTTAGGTATCATAACTCAGCAAAGTCCCGCATTGGTGTGCCGCCTGGATTTGATGCCCACGAAGAAAAGCATCACGGTTGTAGGCACCAGAACAGACCAAAAAGAGTGTGCACCGGCACTGCTGTGACAGCAAGAGGCGACTCCCGATCAACAAGATCCCGCTTACCGTGCACAGTACTGCATTACTCTCGCCCTGGATCCCGAAAAGGGCTGTGCAAGTGCCGCGAGGCTGCTCCTCTAATATCACCGGATCCCAGCTGTCTTACTCGATTATGGTCAATAAAAGCCGCAGTGAGGGTCTTCTATAAACAGGAGCGTGAGAAGACGGAGGCCGCCGGTACTTTTATATGCGGGCTCTCAGAAAGAACATATGTCAAGCTCTACTCGTGCGATCCTATTAGCCAAAATATTCTCTCCTCACTCAACGATAACAGCACCACTCTCCAGACAATGGAGGACAGCATCCTTCCTCTCGCTCGGAAGACCAACTAGGGAGGGCTGTGAAATACAGCACCACACTTTTATTCAAGCGATTCCGGGGCATTTTCAATGCTGTCTTGCAGGGGTTATTCCCACTGAAGAATCTACTTCAAAGTCCTACTCTTTCTTTACTGGTTGGCAATTTCAATGCGTTGGCAGAGTTTATTGAACTACATTAGATGCGCTGAATACCCGTATGGAGGACATAGTCCATGAACGTGCCATGGTGGTCTTACTAGCCAGACTTGAGAAACCCCTTCAATGTAAATAGAGAATCGCAAAATGTTCATGGAATTCCTTCTCTATTTCAATCAAGAGACTCACTTATGTGTCAGAAATGACCAGTCATAGGAACGGTTCACGGACGAATCCTGGTATCCGAGCACTTCCCCATGTTTTTGTTCGAAGTATCTTACGTCCCTGCAGACCTACGGAACATGCTGCCTTAGGGGCTGACGGAAAGTGTAAGTCAATCCTTTGAGACATGTTGACCCTGGTACCCGTGCCAGGGGAGAAGTACCGGTATCCGAAAATAGGGATTCGCAGAATACAAGTGCGAGCACAAGTACAAGTGCAAGGCAAAAAAAATCCGTGTGGATCTGAGGTTCCATACAAACTCACGACTCGTATTTTCCGATGCTTCTTGTCTGGGACAAGTATAAAGTCTGGCTCTCTCATTCGGAGTCCCGAGCCATCAAATCTAAATATCGTACCAAACTCAAATTGAGCCTATGCATTGGCCCCTCTTGAGTCAGCCATTTATCTACAGATTAGCCTCTGTGTAAGAGGTTGCTCTACCCGCTGGGCTGGATTTCTCTTTCATTGGATCCTTCAATCGCGGATGGGTACAACCCCCGCATAGTACCTCTAGGTTATGACATGAAGACCCAGATCACTCAACATCCATAGGGGAGCTTCAAAACAACCAACTAACAAGGAAAACAAATGGCGTCCTTTAGAAGCCCAAAAAGCGGGGTAGTGTGATAAAGGCCTCAAAAATTCTCCAAACCAAGAAAGTAACTGCGACACTCTCGTGAAAGAGATTCCCATTCACGCGAAAATCAGCTAAAAATGACCATGAATTTGATTCCCTTTTCAGCAGACTTGGGGGTTTCTGCCCCGGGGCCCAACTTCCGTGCCCTTGTGAGTGGATCCTTCACCTCTCCAGATCAGGAGCCTGGCGTTTTCTGAAAAGCGTGATTTCACTTTGCCATTGGAAATTTAACCCATGTTAAGCTGCAGTCAACAAGAGCATAGGCTATCGGCTTTTGTCTCGACGCCTCGTTATATATCATACTTGTACAGTTGCTCACCCCTCCCGGCTGTTCCTAGGGCATTCCATGCCCGCGCCCCTAACTTGTCCAATCCGCTTGTCCAACATGGCGACTCTTGCCTGCTTGCATTCGATGCATTCTCCTTGCCAGGAATTCAGGCTTGGTAAAAAAAAGGATGCGCATAGCCTGAGCATGCTGGATTTTGTGGTTTCTAGTGGCACGAGCGTTTGTCTCAGGCTATAAGTACTCGAGTACCCGAAAACAGGGGGGGGATAGATTTTGTATGGGTGCTCAGATGTGCACAGATATTTCACCATATATTTCTTTAATCCCTGTTTTCGGGCACTAGTACCGTACTGTAAAAAGTACTGATTGACTGGGACAAGTACGAGATACATGTTGTCTCACCCTTTACACACCGCCTAATCCTTGTAGTATCGAAGCGTTCTTTTTTCAAAGAAAGAACTGCCATTGCACACCACCCGGACCCAAGCAAAAGGCTAAAATTTTAGTGGTATGCAATAGCATTCCTTTTTAAAAGCGCTTCGACATCACGAGTAGAGTGCGTCGTTGCCGGGGCAGAGGTGTACCGTCAAATTAGAGATTGTTGTCCACTAGGCTGGAACACACCCAAGCAGTATACCAGTGTAGCATATCGTAGGGTGTTGGTTCCCACAGCCCAGGCCAAAGTGGGGGAAGGCAAATCGAATCATTGTAGAACGCTTTCTCTCCGCGGTATGCTAGTGGCGTCCCATTCCCTTTCTCCCTGCGTCGAGAAGATGAAAAAGTGTGGAATTGGGGACGAACATTAGTCGTCGCCACTCTTCGTCTGACGATACCTTTCAGCCATTTCGTCAAATCCTCCACTGTCCGTCTGAGGCTATCGCTCCTGTCCCTAATACATATAGAGGTCTCTGTGCTGTGAAATTCTTTCTGTTTTTCTAGACCTCGTTGGTATACATATGGGGTTGTGACCCGCCTAAAAATAGCGCTGTTGACTGTATACAGAGACTAGTCCATATCCTACTGATACCTCCGCTCATTCCCACTCGTCATTCATTCCTTTGCTGTCCTTGCAGCGGTAGATGGTAATTCTGGATCGTGGTTGATAATATTTGCTGACACCAACACACTACTAATCGTCTAGAGTGCCGTACGGTGCCGTGCTACGATTCTCACAAGCTAACTTGCATCCTGCTGGTTACGATCAAAAACCAAATTATAACATAATATAGTCCCAACAATGCCATACCGGTAATGTCCATATCAGGCACCCAAGAGTGTTCACCAATGCGCAAAGTTGGTGGCCGAGTTGTTCCTGGTAGGGGGACCACACGTAGGGAGTTGGGCAGCGATAACAGAGGCGTAAGAGTCGATGGAGAAAGAGTTTACGAGTCAATTCCTCAAGCACTGCGTTGCAGTCTATAAGAAGGGCTGTTCACCAATGGCTTCGGCCAGCTCTCCTCTCTCCTATTTTCCCTTCCCTCCCTGTCTATCAACGATGCCTCAGTGGCGAGAATTGCAGTTTCACCTGATACCAACCTGCCGCTCCTTGGTCTCTTTCCGACCAACCCGCACCATCAATCACTGGCCATGCCGCTTTTTCGCTTCATCTACCATTCAAATCCTCCTTCTTGATGAAATACCGGGCCTTCAAGAACAACCTACTTGAGCGTGATACCGTGCGGTGTGGGTACCCTAGCATTTATCTACCGACACAAAAGCATGCGAGCCGCAAAAAAAGGAGTGGGAATCAAGCTTGCTTGAGCCAATGGCCAGACCCATTTTTTGCCACCAAATCAAGTAATTCGCCCAGTTGCTTGTCATTGCGTCGAGCCTACTCGGAGGACGGAGCTCTGCGCAAGGCTGTCAAGCGCCGCCCTGTTTGCTATGCACCGTCGCACGAGGCTGGCTCCCTCGCACATGCACAGCCTAGAATACAAAAGCAAAATTTTTTTCTCTTGGCGACGCGGCGGGGTATTTGGTATATAAGGGTTTGGGTGGTTCCTGGGGATTGTCACATCTATTTCTTTTCCTGTAGGGAAGTGTCTAGTAAAATGGAAGATGACCAGAATACGAAGACCGTGAGCAAGAAGGCGGAGAGAAGTGTTGGGAAGCGGGGGGGTGGAGGGGAGGCGAAGGGGAGGAGCAGGAGGAATGGAAGGAAGAGGGCAAAAACTATTGATCAGCAGCCAAAGAAAGATGAAGAAATGGAGACTGTACTAGCGGTAGAAGAGGGGGAGGGTGGCGGGGGAAAAAGTACTACTACGACTGTAGCCACTGAATCGAAGGATGTCACGGACACGAAGGATGTCTCGGAAACGAAGGATGTCTCGGAAACCAAGGATGTCTCGGGGACGAAGGATGTCTCAGAAAGGAAGGAAGGGACCGACCAAGCAAAAAAGCTCAGCAGCGGGCGCAAAAAGACTACAATGAAGGCAGCAAAACGAGAACTATCTTGCAATGACCACCCCACTGTGGTATTCAAGAGTAATTCTGACCTACGGTGACTCCTCTTTTCCCCTCTCGCTCCTATGTATATCTAGCGCAGTTGCTAATTTCGTGGTCTAAAGAAATCACTTATCAAGCCATCCACGCCCCTATCACTGTATATTTTCCTTCGCATCTTGCCCACAAACCTTTTCAAGCAAAAACGAATGGAAACGCCATGTTCACAGCCAGCACCTTCTATTCAACTACTGGCGCTGCGACCAAGCTTCTTGTTCTCCACAGACCGATCCTCCACCCTCGCCTTCAGGGGCGAGAGAAAAGAACACGTTTAATAGAAAAGACCTTTTCACACTGCATGTAAAGCGCATGCATAACACTACTGTCACAACGCCTGATGGGCTGTCAGACATGGTGGAGAGGTGTAAGAGGCAGAGACGAAAGCCTCCAGCTTGGGAAAAGTGTGGACACTGCGGGAGGAAGTGGACCCGAGAGGAGTTCGGGGAGAAGATGGAACATATCGGGGGGCACTTGGAGGTGGACGCTGGAGGCGAGAAGGCTGAAGGCGCTGAACAGGGGTGGAGAATAGACAACGAGTTTATAGAGTGGGCTGTTGAGGAAGGAATTGTTGAGAGGGCTGATTTGGAGAAGGAGAAAGCGGTTGGGGTGGAAGGCGTCATTTTGGGAGGGGGAGAGGGGGCAAAAGATTTCGATGGGAGGTATAGGCTCGTGAATGTGGTCAAGCCGGGCACTCGTGGGCTTAAGCCTTCTACGTAGATGTTTCTTTGTTTCACTCTGTTTACTCTGCTTGGTTTGTGTCCGACTTTGCTTGCTCCACCTACCCTGTTTGCCTTGGCGACTAACTTTTCCACGATTCTCTTATTTTTTGTCGTTGTTTCGATACCCACATCTGTTATTGTCCCTTTATCATTACGTTCCGTTCCGTTCCACCTTTTGAGCTACTCCTCAGCATGTTTAGCATTTTTAGTGCTGGTCTGTCCTTTTTTCCATACCCATCATTCTATCCTTCAATATAAAACAATCCTTTAGATCGAGCCGATTTCGTGCTCAACTCGGCGCAGTACGTAATTTCTAGCCTTGGATCTCAGCATCAAGAAGGCCATTCTCAGGACTCCAACATCACCTCTTCTCACTCGCTAGGTTTTTGCTTTACTTCCCACTGGACATGTTTCTGCTCAGATATGATATTACCCCATAGGGAAACTAGAAGAACTACCAAATCTGTACACCAGGCTACATCCGGTAACTCACCGGGACATCAAGTCTCACTCGAGAAACAGGGCAAATATGATAGGAAGGATCATGTGAAATTCAATTCTCTCCATTTGCCATGTTGCACCCTACCTACGCGCCACAGCCTAACTTCACCCTCTGTACAATCGACGCACAGCCCTAGACATGGGCATGAAATTCTCATCAAACATCCCCGCGGCAAACATATCATCCCAAAACCAGGGAGCTGTGTAATTCAACCACACCGCAACCCAAATATGTCCCGCCATCCTGGTCCACATGGTGCTCTTGCCCGTGTAGACCGACGACACGAGTGTCTCGAGCAGTATTCCGACGGGTTGTGAGAAGTAGAACGCGAGAATACCGTAGGGAAATGAAGACCATGAGAAAGGCGGCATGACGAGGAGTGGTAGGGCGTGGAAGAAGCCGCTTATTATGAATGAGAGGGCGAGGACCAGTACGTAGGAGGATGGGAGGTGGAGGCACGTCAAGATGGAGGTTGAGATTATCGTTAGTGTTCGGCGGATGGCCTGGTGCCAGAATTTGCCCCAGAAATTGCGGATCGAGGTTAGGATTCTTAGGGAGCCGAAAAAGGGTGGCCAGTCCTGTACTCGAGGTGTTAGTGTAATTCTCTTGATATTGAGGGCGGGATGGGGGATACCTCTGGTTCGTATAATCCCGCGGCGACGACAACCGTGGAACAGAAGACGTGATGGAGTTCAATGCCTGAGAAACATACCGCGGCGATCGCGAGCCTTGCACCAAAGCTGCTATCCCTAGTGCTTAAATATCCACCCCCCTGTGCATCGGGAACCTTATACCCCCTAGCTATAAACTCTAGGCAGAGATCGAGCCCAATAGCCAACAACACACCCCAGACCACTCTCCCAAAGACAAACTTCCACCTGCCAACTTTCCTATTTGCCGTGGGCACAACTCCCTTCACGCGAAAATTCCACTCAATGCCACGATGGTCAGAAAATAGCTTTGCGCTCCAGAGGATCTTCCGCAAGGAGAAACCCCACGTCGCGGCTTCGCCGGGCTTGTCGCTACGTAGATGCAGGAGCGTTTCAGGGGGTGCGGGAAGGGACAAGTGCTGGGAGAGGGTGGAGAGGTACAATGGCCAGAGGGTGCCGATGGCGTAAGTTAGTAGAGGCTTTGTAGGGTCGGCTGGGGAAGCATGTATCGCGATCACGAGGAGTACGATTGGTGGGACGAAGAGTGCGCTGCGGAGGGGGAATGGCGGGAGGGAGAGGGAGAGGATGCAAAAGAGGGGGAGGAAGAGCGCTGAGGTGACTGGTCCGGGGAGAGAGATGGGTGTTTGGAGAGCCATTGGATGTGCAGGTAGGAGTGCGGAATCGCTAGGGAGAGAAGGAGGAAAGGGGTGCTGTGTTATCACGATCTGGACACGATCAGCTTTTACCTGGGCGGGTTCGGTGCAGGGTTTGACCTATTCGCCGCACCTTTTGTCCATCCTATCACATATTTTTCGTATTTTCTATTGATTGATTCATCAAGTTTCACTCAATCTCCACTCAATATCCACATCCGGCTTGGCAGGGGAAATCGGGTTGATACCGGTTGCCAGCATCTAATAGGAGCGCCCGTCTTAAACTCCCCCTTCCTTCCTCTCTACTCCCCCTTCGCTCAACACCTTCTCCATTACTCCCACCACCTCCGCAGCCTTAAACTTATGCATCAACTTTCGCATCTTCTCGCCCTCTTCGATACCCTTCTCCCCGATTGTCCGGGAAACGTGGATTACCGGGACGTCGAATTCCTATTCTCCCCCGATCAACTTAACCGCAGCTATAACTTGCTAGGAATGAAGGTTGGGTACATAAACACGCCACTTGTCGTCCTTCATCACATCTACTTCAGCGTACTCGAATGGCCGCTTTTCCCAAGCCTGCGAGAGTTCGGTGCGTGCTGTATCGCAGAGGCTGCACGTTGCACGGCTGTAGAGGGTTATGTGGATTGGGAGGCGGCGGAGGAAGAGGACGAGGGTTTGGCGCATTGTTGGGTGTAATGGGGAGGGAGGTAGGAGGAGGGGAACGGGGAAGGATTAGGAGGGTGACGGTGGAATGGAAACCCTAACCCTGGTTTGGTTCTAATGTTGAGGCATTAATAAGTTAACTTATTTGCAGATACTTAGTTCGTGATAACGCTAACATCAAATTGGCTAAGAACTAAACTCCATCAAACTAAAAACTTAAGGAAGACTCCCTTCGCATCCAACCTGGCTTTCATCTCTGCAATCTTGTCTGCCGTTTCTTTGCTTCCCCAGAGCTCTTCTGGCCTCTCATCTCCAGCTCGGAACCCAGAGTATACCGCCATATCTTCACGCACGTCCCCTCTTTTCGCCGCCTTGCGCACGTCTCTACAAAACTTTTCCGCACTCGCATGATTCTCCGGGAGACTGTACCATGGTACAGGGATACTGTGCCACCGTCATACTGGTCAGCAGCCACTCTAGAGACATGAAAGACAGGCTACTAACCACCAGATATCGATATCCCTATGCGGATACACACCCACAGAGCTCTTCCTTGCAACACCCATCCCCAAAAACTCAAGCAACACACAAGACTTGCCCAGATCCCCCCCCGCTGAAAGCAGATTCTCAAGTGCCTCTACCATCCCCTTCAATCCTTCAACATTCACCCGCTTAAGCCCCACCCCAGTCATGCGCTTAAACTCCCCGCGCTCGCCGGAGCCCCCGCTATGATCATTCATCCGCACGTATGGCACTCTCTTGGCCGTCTCTGCGATAGGCTTCAAGTCGCACAACCCCTTCAATGCCCTCTTCGCATCCTCATCGTTGCCATAGTAATTCACGGTGAAAATGAACAAAGGCGCGCCTCCCTCTGGTGGAGATACGAGCAAGAGGTAAACCGCGGTATTCTCATCCCATTTCGCAGAGCTCAAAAAGTTAGCAACCTCTGCGATCCGGGATGCTGGGAATGTCATCGACGCAAAGAATACCGTTTCGTCCGTGGTGTTTAGGGTTCCGTTGAGTGGGTAGGTTTTAATCTGCATTTCCGTGACGACGCCGAGGGTTTGTCCGGCGCCGGCGAGGATGTGGAAGACTTCGGGGTTGGATTCGGGGCTTACGGTCAGAAGTTCGCCGGAGGCGGTTATGAGGCGGGCGGAGAGGAGCGAGTCTATGGCCATTCCGAGCTTTGGTGCTAGGGGGCCGAGGCCGCCGCCGAGGTAGAGGGAGGTCATCCCGACGGTGTTGCATGTTCCGCCCACTATTCCTCATTGACATCTCATGCCCTTTGACAAGATAGCAGGGGATAACGTACTGACACATCTCCCCCTCCCCCCCGCAACTTCCATCACCTTTCCATTCAACGCCCCAGGCCGAAACCTAATGGTGTCATCGCCATCATCATAAACAACTTCATCCCACCCCGCCAAGTCAAGAATTATCCCATCACAAGAATTAAACACACTATGCCCCCCACCCCTCACGGAGACGCGAAGGTTGTGCTCAGAGGCGAATTTGACGACGGTCTGGATGTCGGATTCGTTGGTGGTCTTGACAACAGCTTTGGGGGTGGTGAGGGCGTAGTTCGTCCAGTTATCGTAGTCCTCCGTGAATGATTTTGCCGGGATGGTGAGAGTGGAAGAGTGGGAGAGGAGGGGTTTTAAAGAGGTGACGTCTGCGATGGCCATTGTTGATTGGGGTTTGTGGATCACTTGGAGGAGTAGTATGTATGTAGAATTACTATGATACTTGCGGTGGAAGCAGCAATCTATTGAATCAAGCAGAATGGGGGGGGGGTTTTGCGAGGGGTTTATATCCTCGGCGCCTACCACCCTCCGCCCTACATCTCCCATCACTCGCATGCTAAACAGGATGAAACTTAAAGCCACTGCAAATCTCGACAAAAACTCAGATCCAAACCAAAGTATCCCTCCACCAGCTCGGTTTCCCGAGCCCTATCAGGACAAAGAAGCAGCAAGCCTCGTACACTCGGACTCACCGTGCGTAAACCAAGCATTTAAAACAACCGAATTGGGAAATACTTTGCAGCGCCTCCGACCCCAATAGTGCTATTTCATGGTGCAGTTGTGCTGAGGGGTAAGTTAGTCGTTGACTCAGAAGAAGGTAAAGCGCGAGCACGGTATCACATCTCTAGCCTTATTTTCGAATTCTCAGCTTGGCGCGGGGTGGGGCAAGGCCAATTGAGAAACATGACGTCGAAAGAGTGCTCCTATCAGTAACTGTAGGAGTACAGTACCTAGCAGGTTAGATCCACTCAAGCCTGGCGTTGAGGGACGTTTATGCGGTACTGTAGTCTACTCCCGCGGCCGGGTTGAGGTTGGACACTTTTCTATGGGAATTGTCACCTTAGATTGTCCGACCTCAATTCGGCCGATGGAGTACCGGTATTTTACGGGTTTGGCACACCAGCTCGAAAGTAGGTGGCGCCCCCAAAAGAATTTTTTTTTTTGACCACAGGACTGAGTTCAGCCAATTTAAACCTCCCACAATACTGTGTTTGATCCATCCCTTACTGTAACCTTTCTTGTTGAATTTCGCATCATTTCCGTTGCGTGGACGAGTACGGTATCATAGGTTAATTTACCGGTACTACGAGAAATCCGAATACCAGTAGGCGAGAGTGGTACTGTACAGTACAGGACTCTTGGGGGGGGGGGGGGTTCCCCTTTTATCAACTATCGTACGTTTGATGGAGGAGGAGGAGGACGAGGAGGAGGAAAAGAAGACAAGGTAAACTCTGCCCTTGGAGGAGACGAGATCGTGGGGAGCGGGGAATACCGTGCATTAATTAATGCACAGCGGCTGAATTTATTTATTTACTATTGTCGGTAGAGGAGGAGGCAATTGCAATATCCTAGCGCCTTAATCTCCCCTTCGAGTTATTACGGTATAGTAGCGCACCGTTCTGAATTGGTATTTCCGTCGCTCAAAGTGCGGGAAATAGAAGAGCGGACAGAAAGATCATGAGGATTTGGGTGAGTTGGACTCCGCGCAAGGATGGAGTTGGTGGTGTTTGCATTGGTCGGTAGGAAGGAAGATTGCCGTGTTTTGATGTGATGTGGTGATTGGAGGTGACTATTGTAATGATTATTTTTTTTATACGTGAGCCTTACGATGGCTGGAGTTGATACATAGCAGTGCTCTGCAGGGGCAGCTCAGTATACTATTGTATGATATATATATAATGCTCTACTTTGGGGGGTCACGCTTCCCTATCCTGGAGATCAGTTTATCCCGCTTGAGGGTTTACTTATCATTCTCTACTTGAGAATCCGGTTTGAAACGGCTCAGTAATATTATATAAATACTAATCCCTGAAGTTGGTGAATATAGCCTATATGTACAAGTACTGGAGGCAAAGAGGCCTTTAACTGTCAAGTACAGTACAGTATACTAGAGCTTACTGACTCGCAACACTATAATATCGTTCCCGGGGATATGAATGTTTAGTATGGGAACAGTATCTTAGATATGAAGAAACAGGAAAGTTAAAAAAAAAAAAAAGTAATGTCCTCAGATTTGCTGTCAGATATGCCACAGCTAGGACTAGAAACAAGACACATCCATGGTGGCCTTGTCTTTCTGTGATTTATATAATAATAATATTATAGACTTGGCCTGGTCCCGTTTATTTGGTTGATGTATTTTGGAAGGTTATTATTATATAACTCGAGTGGTAGCTTTTCACTTGGGCTACTGTTCGGGAAATTAATTTTTTTTTAAAGAGAAACAAAATCGTTGCACAAAGTGTTTAATAATATTATAAGGTTAAGGGTGGCATATATCTTTTTGGCCATGCAAAACAGGCTCTAAAGTACTTAGTATGATAGCTCCCCCCCCCCCCTTTTCCACAGTTTGAGCTGTGGGTATATATGCACCCCATAGTCCCAGTCAGGATCTTTGCATATTCAATCCTTTTAATATCTTTCCACAGTCTTTGCCCAGGCACTCCTGCTCCCTGCCGATAGCATAGAAATTGGTATTCCTACCGGGTGAAGCAGAGTTATTCTTGGCGAGGAATAGTTCCAGAGAGCAATAATCTGCTGCCACTACCGTCACCACTGCAACCGAATCATTCTGGACCCGTAGAAAATCCCGGTAGAAGGAATGCTCGGGTTAAGCACGCTGATCCGGGGGGCAGAGCAGAGAAACGGTAGGAGGGATAATGCACGCTTGTGGATTAGGCTATTTCATGAAGGATTGTACCCATTGTCTCAGACTTGGTCTCGTCCCGCCTTCGCGGCCAGAAGGCCCACGGGGGCGGTGTACCCTCAGCGTCATCAGCACTGTGGCAGGGGATCCCGTTATCCTCTCCAGTGGCGTTGGTGGTTCGTCCGATGGGAGTTTGACACAAGTCAGTACTTTCTTACAGGGACGCCATCCATCGTCCCCACCCAATTTACTGGAAAGCGCTGTGTCCGCATATCTCTGTTCCAGCACTTTGAAGTGCCCTTGACCTCAAGTTCCACTGCACCGGCGTGACAATCACCGCAGCTTCAGGGATGGATCTATTGGGTCGGTGATATATCATGTTGGTATTCAAACCTCCAATTAACACTTACCACAACGTCTCGGAATCCTGCCCCAGGCCTTGCAGATGTGGGGTGTTTGTGCTGTTATATGGCGCTGTTACATCTATCCTCCGACACCAACCCCTACGTAAGAGCTTCTCGTGAGAAGGGGGGGGATTCTCTCTCATCTTTTCACCTCCGATTGTGAGCTACACTCTAAAAGTCCGGCTTAGTCTCGTCGCGATTTGTGGCCTGATAGGGGTGGTAATGGCACGAATCGGGAGTTTGGCGAAATAGCGCAGAGGGACTAAATTAGTCGTGCTTTTGAGATAATGGTTGCTTGAGTGTGGAAGGTAGTAGGGGACCGAGTTTTCTAGTGCATTACAGGATAAGGGATCGGCACTCATTGAGCTTGGAGAGCATATTATGCGTGCTGTTCGGGGTTGGGATATTCTTTCTTTATGGGGTGTGAAATTGGAGAGGGCAAAGGGCGCATGGTTGGTGGATGCGGATGACAGACAGATTGGGCGTAATTTTGGGACGGGCGGGGGATGTTTTGCATGCCGAAGGTGTGGTGCCATGTCGTGAGGTCGGCGATCAGGGGAGCGGGTGGGTATGGCGAATGTGAATGTGATAGTGTGAAGAGGTGGGCAACCCGGGGGAAAATGTTGGGGGTGTGAGTGATTATGTATGACTGGCGATCATGTTGTGCTTTCTACACCCGTTCGCCCGGGGCTGAATCACAGCCTAAGCTTCACCGGAGTGTAATTTTGGTTTCAATCCATGTGCCGTTAAATCTCATTTCGTTAACTACTACTCATAATCTCATAACAATAATTAAATTATTCCCTATTCCCAATCCCACTCCGCCCCCGCCAGATGCCCAACCAAAACCTAACCATTAAAAAGCAAAAGGTATAAAAAAAATATCATTACAAAGGCGGCGCATTCGGATCCATCATACACTGATCAACCCTCATCAACTGCTTTCCGGTGGCCCTCGCGATCTGAATGAACTGCTTAAGATAGTTCACAGTGGACGGGTACAAGTAATGCATAACGACCAGATTTCCCCCCTTATTCACGTCCCGCCTGAACGCGTCAAGCTGCTTCTCTGGTGTGGAGGTAGTAGCCCACAGCCAATCCTCGCAATCCACGCTCCAATGTATTACCTGTGAGCCGGGGATGATCGCCTGGAGCCGCTGCCGCGACCGCGCTCCTGTGTTACCGAATGGCGGGCGGAAGTACTTGCTGCTGGTGTGGAGTGTTTCTTGAACGGCTGTTATGTCCTGTTGCAATTCCCAGTCGATGGCCGCCTCTGATGGGAGGGATTCCATCTTTGGATGTGTGTAGGAGTGGAGGGCGACTTGGTGCCCGCGCGCGAGCATCTCGGTGTACACGTTTGACATATTGGTACTGGGGTCCCGCAGCGGTGCTCCGACAGTGAAGAAGGTGACTTTGATGTTCTCATCGTTGATGATTTTCATCACTTGCTGAGCGAGTTCCGGGACTCCGTCGTCGATGGCGAAAGCGAAGCTATTGGGGCGCTTGCACGCGAAGAGGAGTGGGGCTGTGGGGATTTTGGCGGAGATGCTGCCGGTGAAGGATGGCGGGACGGTGCTGACAATCTCGATGCGGGAGATGACGGTGGAGGTACTCGTTTGGAAAGCCTTCAATGCTACGCCGATGACTCGGGATTTGACAATGTTGAAGTGGCTGATGGGGATGTATATATCTGATGCGGAAGAGTACCTGCGGGCCTCCACGTCGTCCCATGTTTCTGGATACGGTGCCACCGCCTCGTTGCAGCCACTATTGTGTTGCTGAAGAGACACAGTGAAGAGGTTTGAACCGGTATACGCGATGTGTAGGTATGAACTCTCGAAGGAGCTCATGTCGCGGCAGGAGGCGGATATTTGGGAATAGAAAGAATAATCCGTGTCTTGAAAGTTGACAGTGAGCTTGCCACCAGAGATACGGTATTGACTTGGATCGTCTCCCCCGTGCCAGAAGCCGAGGGCATTGGTGTCTGGGTTTGCGAACTGGTCAATGACAAGTGCGCTAGCGGTGGAGCTAGTAACTGGAACAGTCGACGTCGGGTCACTGCCGGTGGGTGTTGGCGGGAGGATATATTCCGTCGGAGTATTTCCGCAGTAGAACGCCATTGGTCCAAGGGTCACGGGTTTGTTGTTGAACGAGATAAAGAGGATGGACACTAACTTGCTAGTGTCAAGTCCCGAGAAGGACGAGAACGGGATGTTGTATAGCTTCTCGGTGCCGTCGAATGTCCATCCCAATTGTGCGGTTGTCCTATCGTATGGGTTGAAGGCACCTGTGGAGCAGGTGGCGCTCGATTGCATCTGGACAGTAAATGTGGTGCCCGCAGCGGCCTTGATCCGGAGACTGATACCTCCATGCTTGTTGGTGGCACTCACGCAACCAAAGCTGGAGTAGAAGTACGATCCCGACTTTGGCGTGAGTGTTACGCGGTTGTTGGCGACAACAATGGATGTCATGGTTCCATCGTCGGAGGAGGGTTGGTTCATGGCATTGTAGAAGAGGAAGGTCAAGCGGGACTGCGATGCCCAGTCGTCGATGAGAAGGGGTTGGCAAGTGCCTGACGGTACAATGCTAGAAGTGGTAGAAGTCCCCGTCCCGCTGGATGTGCTAGTGGTACTAGTGGTACGGGTGCTACTACTGCTACTACTGCTACTACTGGTGCTACTAGTGCTACTGGTGCTAGTAGTGCTAGTGCTGCTAGTAGTACGAGTGCTGCTACTGCTGCTAGTGCTGCTAGTGGTGCTGGTGGTGCTAGTAGTGCTAGTAGGGCGGGTAGTGCTACTAGTGCTGCTAGTGCTGGTGGTACCGGTGGTGCCGGTAGAGGTAGTAGAGGTAGTAGAGGTAGTAGAGGTAGTAGAGGTAGTAGAGGTAGTAGAGGTAGTAGAGGTAGTAGAGGTAGTAGAGCGAGTAGAACTACTGGAGCTACTGGAGCTACTAGAGCTACTGGAGCTAGTGGAGGTAGTGGAGGTCGTAGAGCGAGTAGAGCTACTACTAGAGGAAGTGGAGGTCGTAGAGCTAACCGGAGCACTGGTAGAACCGCCAGCGCACACAAAGCTAGTCTCGCCGAGCTCCCAGCTTCCAGCAGCGCTGAACCCGGACCATGCCCACGCTTTGATAACGGCCAAGTTGGCGCCGGGAAAGGACGACAATGGGACGGTAATGGTTTGGGTAGAACCGGTAAGGCCAGTGACGTCATGGTAATAGCTTGTATAAGCAGCCGAGCAGCTGCTGGCTGTCTGAAGCTCGAGGGTGAAAGAGCCACCAGCGGGACCCTTGAAGGGGAACGTTATGGCGTTATAGCGATCAGCAGTGGCCGAGATACAGTTCGAGAAAGTTGTGTAAAAGTATGACGAGCCGTCGGCCTTTGGCGTGAAGGTCAACTTCTTATTGGCGGTTGAGGCCGTGAGAGAAGTCATCGAGCCATCATCTATCACCAACAGGTTAGTCACCCCTTCACCCTCAATTGCGCTCCCGGAAAGCACTCACCACTCGTCCAACTTCCAAGAGAGTTCTGATGACTGGAGTACTTGGAGTAATTGTCAATAAGGAGGTTTGTAGAGCATATAGCTCGTGCAAATAACGACCGACTGGAGACCTCCGGCACCAAGAGCGAGGCGCATAGGGCCAGTACTGTCCCAACTCCACGCATGATGGGGTAAAAAAATATATGAAAAAAACCTAAAACGAGTGAAGGTTCTGGCTATCAACTTATCACCCAACGAAAGAACTCCGGAGAGGGGTAAAGAGGAAAGAAGGGAGAGTGGAGGAATGAAAGTGAATTTATAAAGAGAGAGAGAACTTCAAAAGAGTGTGCAACAGTGACCTGGACGATGTACTCGAGAACACCAACCCACAGCGCAAGAACGCCACTGTAAAAAGCAATAGGTGGTAGGCACGCTGGGCATTGGGGTAGGGAGGAGAAATCCGCGAAGACCGAAGAGCCTAGGGTTATATATTGAACACGGCTGGGAGGTCGAAGCACGGCGTTCCTGAATTGGACGCTGGACTAGCCTAGACTTGGTATGATATTAGATATCCTGGAGTGCAATTTGGGTACCTTTTTTTCCCCTATGATTTAGCGTAACAATGAGGCCCAGTTAAGCACGTCACAATATAACTTTGTAGCGTGCCTAATGGGGCCCGGGTTGGCATATACTCCCCGCAAAAAGATCCCTTCCTGGTGATCACCCGGTCGTAAATCTCGAAAGGTGGGAGCAGAAAAAAGTGGTTAAACAAAGAAAAAGGACTTTTGACCCCTTGGAGTGTGTAGAGTGTGGGTGGTTCCGCCCATGGGGGTATCGGAAGCTTGATAATAAGAAATTGGTCCTGGGGAAAAACTAAGATTCCTCGAAACGGAACGGACACCGCACCACCAGAATTCCTGTTTTTGCAATGATAAAGAATTTCTGCTTCATAACATTGAACGGCAGGGAAGTACCGGTTGACGAGAGATACTAGGCCCTCAATTGCTTCCCGTGTCCGTTGCCTTATTTCCCAGTAGGACCCAATATCCGGCTTGACGATTAGCCATGTATCATACCGGAACCAAAAGGCTTGACATTTCGAGGAGACCTCGAGTGTTGCATGCCATGGTAGCACCAACAAAGGAGGGCCTTCTTGGTTCCGAGTGCCGAAGGGTCCCTAGGGTGTAGGTCAATACTCTTCGGGTACTAATAATAATCTACGGAATCCACAACGAGTCGACAGGGGGTATGATAGTGGAGGTACTTGTATCATATACTGTACTCGTACAAGTACTCGAGTAGAGGGAAACAAGGGCCCATTTTGACCCAATGAGTTGCTGCTTGCTTGTGCTACATTGCAATGCAAACGGAACAAGCGAATTTGTGCCAAGAGTTTCTCTCGTGAAACCAGAGCATCTCTAATCTAGCTGAAAAAGAAAATTGTGCCCACGTTCGGGTGATCTTTTAAGCACTTAACCGTCACCGCATCACCATCTTGAACAGTCTTCCCGCGTGCGTTGCAGCTGCCGCTCGAAATCCTATCAAGAGACAACTCACTCATGTAGTGCAATTTCCCTCCAATGACAGGAGAGCCTTAGCGACCCCTTCCAGGAACCGGGGGCAAAATAATAATAATTTGGGTGCCTTGCGTACGGGACAGGTACAGTACAGGCACACAGGCACAGCGACACCCGCGGGAGAACCAAGAAGTCAACCGAACATACGAGTAAGCAGGGTAAATTTTGGGTAAATTTCAACGTGAGAAAACACGATGGCGGGGGCTACAGTCTTGCCGTTGGTGTATGGTAAAAGTTATGGGCCACTGCAGATGTGATGCCCCTGCAGTGTAGTACCAGGAAGACACAAGAGGTCTAGTTAGCGTTGTGTTGATAGACGATGTGCAGAGAAAAATGCTGTTACCAGGAACGTCGTACTGTGCTGGGCTCTACAGTACCAGGTCGGATGATTCAGTTGCCGTGTTCTACCGCCCATAGCCTGGCTTCTCAGTCTGCTTCAGTTACTCGAGTACAAGGTTTCGTTCGAATAGGAAAGTCAGAGTGAGCCGGTCCGGAAACGCGCTTTTGAACACGCACCATGGGATAATGGCACATGCCATAATTGAGGATAAAAGTTTCTCGACCTCTCTCCAATTCTATATCCCGTTAAGCGAGCGAGAGCAGAGATCCTTTAATTCTGGGTTTGAAGAATCTTATGAAAGGCCCCCCGAGAATTACATTTGTGCGCCCGGTAATATGTACGACCTTAGCTACGGCCTTCTGGGAATCCTTTCATGGAAGGTTTGCGGACCGATCGCCGTGTCATCCGACGAAAAGGGGGTTTCCTTGCGTGTTGATAAAGGAAAACTATATGGTACAGTGTGGCCATACTGGGTGTGCACTTGCACTTGAATCGTGCTCGAGTGCGAGTGCTGCACTCGTGCGATTTTTCTAGGGCCCCTCCCGCGGAGGGGGCAGGAGGCGTTCAAGTGGCACTTCTTTTTCACGAGTCGCTATGTAATCGAGTAGACCTCAGCTATCCTGAATTATCGACTTATCATCTACCGGTGTCATAGAAGCACGTCCCTGCGCTCGGAGTACTCGTACAGTGCCAGTGCGCGAGTAAGAGGAGGGGTACCGGTGTGGCGCTCGAGTGCAAGTAGCATCAACGGGGCATCGATGGCGCCACCTGTATCTCGTGGACTGCATTCTGCGGTCGCAAAGCCAACAGTGCGCGATAGCACCTGTATTTCCTTTTCTTGTATGATATTTTGTTGTACTTTCCGTCAAGCAGCGTAGCATAACACCAAGAGCCCCTTCAGCAACGCGGGAGGTACCGCTTGGTCTTCCATGAGTAAAGTTAAGCTCGGAGCGATACCAGGAGGTTATAATTGGAAAAGGAGCGCGTACTCGAGTACCGTACCGCTACTAAACTCGCTCGACCCAGGCTAATCCGATGAGCAACGAGTCGTCGATTCGCCAGAGGTGCGGAGCGCATGATGTTGGTTCCATCGGGTGGCGCGGCGGCGGGTATCGTGGACGGCAGGACAGGTTTATTTTTCTTGTGTCTCAGGTACCCCGAATGTGGTGAGGCTGATGTGCTGTACGCCCGCCAAGAGTTTGCACAGTACGAGTACTGTACTAGTACAAGTACACTTTCCAAGGAGGAGTCTTTTGATGACGATGCAGCAGGGTAGCTCGTGTCAAAGCTGGGGGGGTGTTGGTGGTGGAGAGTTGCTTTTTCACTTTGTCGATAGGCAAGGCCCACCAGTCAGAGTAGTTATCGATAGGCGAGGGCCGTCCGTTCGAGCAAGATACAGGTATGGTAGGTACCAGCATGGCCTGCTGTCTTGTCGAAATACTCCTGTTCCGGGGTTTACCTAATTGGATCCCGCAAGAGCTCTCATGCGGTATCCACCTTAAGTCAATGCAAGATATGGAGGGGGTGTTGACCAAAAAAATCCTTATTGTGCTCAAGTCCAAAGGTGGAAACTCTCAATGATTACTGCAACGCTCGCTTAAAGGTCGGATTGATTGCGGTACCGGTATGTGAGATACTATGGTTTGAGTATACCGGTACTCCGCTTTCCAGCCCCCATGTCCCTGTGGAGCTTAAAGCGAAAATGTCACCGACCCGTAATGCTGAACGGGTTTTGGAATAACCCCCCGGCCGGCCGGCAAAACCATCTGTGACATTGTTCAGCCCTCCAGTCCAGTTACTGTATGGGATTCTCTTTTCGTTCTGTGATAAATCTTCAGTATCTACTAACTAGAGAGCCAGGAGGTGCGTGGGATCGCTCGCTGCCCTAGAGGCGTTGCCACGGCTGAATCCTCTTGTGCTGTTTCCTCGCTTCTGATAGCGTAGGTTTTGGATGCACTTCACATAATATCACTCGTATATCCACCTCATCATTCATTGTCGAATGATATTGGTTGGTTCGCATGCGGGCTGGGGAAGATCTAACGCGGCATCGGATCTGCACTTTTTTATTCGCTATTATGCCATCTGTTGCGTCGTCCGAATGTGGAATAGTATCATCGGCCGGGGGGAGGACTTCTTTGTCGATGAAACCTTAAGTGCAATTCCGTTTCCAGTGCAGGTGTGGCAAAGCTGGGTTAATGCGCTGTTATGCAACAAGATGGGGATTTATATGGAAGTCTATAGCCCCACCTCCAGTGATCTTGATCCCTGTTTTCTCCTTCGGCTTTTCGGTATCCCTCACCGCTCTGCTTGAACAATTGTGGGCCTAAATGCCCATGGTGACGGAAAAGAGGCGACAGAGGATTTCGGGGGGGCTATCTGTTTGGCTGCGATCTTCCTATGGCTAGTTGGGTTGCTGAAACAAACCGCTGGAGAAAGCTGCAGGTCAACTAGACTTCTGTCCTGAGAGGACGTCACGATTGTTTCTTAGGATGAGCCCGTTTGGCTTCGGGGGTTTTGCTCGCTTGTTGCTATACGCTGGAGGTTGGCCTCTGCCCGCGTTTTCTACTGAGTGCTGGGACTATTTGGGTGTTTGGGATGATGCTGCCTAAAGGGGGAGGAACGGATTCTTGTTATCCCTGTGCTTTCAAAGATGGTGGCAAAAACTGCGCCTAAACGCGGAGAATACTGGGTATATGACTATTGGGGGAACAGTTACAGGAGCTTCGCGCTTTGGAAAAGCAACCAAGAATGTATCTTTGAGGGGGATTATAAAACGGGAATGCCTAACTAGGCTGGCCGTTTGCTCGTCTGGTATAGAGGAGCGGTATTCGACAACCTATTGTTTGCGGCGGGTGCGGCATGGGCCTCTAGGCTGCATCTGCTAGCTCACGATCAATAGCCGCTCATAGGCCATTTTCTAGAAACCCATTCGAATCCTTTCATCTTCCGGATACGCACATGCCCCCTGCATATCTATTGAGGATCTTGATTTACTGCATTCGCTTTAGCCCTTGTATTTGCCAATGGATGGGCTTCCACATACAGTTCAGGGATTGCCTAGTAGTGGGTGCCCTGAACTATCTTTTGCCCCACGGGGCCACCCCTGATGAAGTTAGGCCTACCGTGCTGTTCGGAATTATTTCAGACGGTTTGGGGGGCAGATAAAAGGTGTAGTACTTGCACCTCGTCTTCGTGAAAAGATACTGAGCAACTTAGCCTTCTGTTAAGTTCAATAGGGTTCCTATCGAAGATCAGTTCAAAAAATGGCGGCCCCGCAATATACCCTCATAGACACTCTCTCTGCTCTGGCAGCCATGCTCAGTAGCATCTCAGATCTGCCCAACCACCCCCCACCTCTTTACCTGGACCTTGAAGGCGAAAGACTCGGCCGTGATGGAACCATAGCTATCATACAGATACACGTCCTGCCTCAAAACCACACCTACCTTCTCGACATCACAACTCTCGGACGGGAAGCCTTTACATTCCGGGAAAGCCTCCAAGCGGAGAACCTCAAGACGATCCTTGAGTCACCATCCATCACCAAGTGCCTCTTTGACGTGCGTAACGATGCGGATGCGCTATTCAACCTGTACGACATCTCCCCTCGAGGCGTGCAAGACATCCAAGTGATGAATTACGCTGCGAGAGAAGTCCGCAACGGCGTGCGCGGGAGAGGGTACCTCGTTATGGGGCTTGCGAAATCCATTGCCGTGGATTGTGGACTTGATAGGGCTGCTTTGGCAGAGTTTGAGAGGAAGAAGGAGGAAGGAGCGAAGATTTTCAATCCGAAATTCGGCGGGAGCTACGCGGTGTTTGCCGAAAGGCCTTTGAGGCAGGATGTGTTGGAGTACTGTGTGGGGGATGTGGTGCATTTGCCAACTTTATGGCAGAAGTATCATGACATCCTGGGGGGTCGTGGTTGGCTCATGAGTAAAGTTCAGAGTGCAACTTTAGGGAGACTGGAGGCTGCAAAGGGGGCAAGTGTACTTAGTGGCCGTCAGAAGGCTTATGGGCCTTGGTAGGGATATTTAAGGTTCGTCTAATCGTGCTCTTCCCGAGGAGTTTCGCTGACATGTCGAATCTGAATAGTGGCAATATGGTGTATGTATTAGTGGGAGTCTAGAGTCACGGGCTGTGCCAACATTTGCTGCACAAAATATATATCGCCACTCTGTTTTTATGAATTCATCACTGGGCCGTTATAAGGTGAAGAACTTTCTTCTCTACTGCTCTGCGCTTATAATTCAACATGTTTATCGTCTCCACCCCTAGCTTTGTCGGAAAACTCTGTACGGCAGAGCTGATGGAAGAAGCAGGATATTGTCACTCCCGGCTATCTAGCAAGGGCCTCGGTTTTCTCTTACATCTCCCTTGTGGGTGGGTCGACATCGTAGTTAATTTTGATTTTCCTTCTCTGCCGTATCATCCACCGTATAATCCCAAACCTCCTCTATCCCTCTAACCCTACCCACAGCGCGGACCAGTCACCGACAGAAGTAAATTTATTCTACAACGCATAAAGCCATGCGGTTCGTGAATTGCACTTTCCATGTAGCTCCATCTGACAAAGGAAACAATTTAAAGTAAAGTGACCAAGGGCTGTGAAAACCCAGCGCAACAACCGCAACAAGCAAGAGGCCGAGAAGACGTTTTCCAAGAATTTCACCGGAATGATTGTCGATAAGAATTTGTAGGAGTTGAAGTTATGCTCACGGGGGGGTATTTGTCGAACTTGCTGGACAACCGCTAAATGACCCTCAGAAGATCTGCCCAAAAGCTTGTTTGGTATTTGTGGGTTCGCCCGACAAAGCATATTAAGGATCTTGCAAAGGCGATCTAGGATAAGTTGGCTGGTCTAGCACCAGGTATCCCCCCCCCTCTTATACTGGAAACAGGAAGAATCGGATAACCGCATATATCGTCAGACGTCTGGTGTATGCCTGGGGAGAAATTGCGCATGATGGCCTTGGAGTTTTCCCACTCGGAGCCATACGAGCTCGTAAACACCTACATTGAGATCCTCTACCCACAACTGCCGGATGTCCTCTCACTCCGGACCGGGGATCGCATGGTCCTATTAAAACCCGTGGTCTCTTTCGACGCCGCGGCGATGGAAGCCCTGTACGTCCCGGTGGAGGACTGCGGATACTCTTACCACCACCTCCGCCGTGATCTGTATAATATGGCCTGCGGCGATGGGAATGGGGGTAACCACTCGGTATGCACTCCCGGCTGCGCATATTACCATAGGTCGCTTTGCTGCCAGAAATCACTACCTGACGGAGGGTGGTGTCTCGATCGGGAGGCGACTGAATAGATTAATAAATGGTTGGAGAATGTGCAGGTTAGGTGGACTGTTGGTGAAGTGGTGGGGATGATTTTTTAAGCTGGGAGATTATGGTATGGGGATGGGAAGGCGGTGGTGGTGTGAGAGGGGTTTTTAGCTTAGATGGGTGTTTATATCAGGTAGACTAGAAGTACGTAGAGTGCCACACGGTACGGCACCGTAATTATATCCAGAATCAGGCTTCTGGCACATGTTCACCAAGACAAAAAAGTCTCTCCCCTAATGATATACACACATCCTAGTAGCAACGCGGCAATAACTCTCTCAACAATAGGAAACTTCCGCATTTACCCACCCAGTGCCCACAAACCAATCCCCCGAAGCTAGTGTTTGGGGGTAGCAGATGCTGGAGGTTCTAGATAGATATTGATTGATCGGAGTAGATTGTGGAAGTTTCGGGAGTCTGGAGGAGAGTTCAGAAGTTCGATAGATCAGTGTGGAGGTTCCGAGATTTAGAGAGTAGATTCTCTGGGCATGTCTTTCCTTTATTATCGCGGAAGTGTGCCGATGAATGGGGGAACGCTTGGAGACTTAGAGATAGACGTGGTGGTCTGTGGAAGGATCAGGATGCGTTGGTTATGTTTTACTTATACAACTGTTTTTACCGTTAGTTTAGAGATAGCATCGATGGTCAAAGTTGTTTTTACCTTACCTCTCACTCACGCCCACACGCCGCCATAATTCCCCACATATTCGCTTAGTCTTCTATCTACCGCTGCGCTATCGGGCATCCACCGTTATCCCTATTAAGGACAGATACCGCCCGTAGGCCTGTAGAACACACTTTCCAGGCCTCGGCTAGGCCAGCGGCAAAATTGGATCTCCGCACCGGGGGACTGCGGCTGGAAATCCTACAAATTAGTGAAAATTGCCCCCGTATATTGAAAGTCCATGGGAAAGTCACCCGTTCTGCTGTTAGTAGCCGAAATTTGGAAAAAAACTGCTTCGGGAAGCCATCCATTATTGAGAGGTGAATCCAATCCTTCCAACCAAGCTGTAGTGTACAGTACCGTGGCAGTTGCCAGGACACCGTACGAGTAGGTACGAGGGGAGGAGAAGGGATTGGGATTTTGATTTGGCGGGTATCTGCCAGGTGTCACGGGCCGTTCGCTGTCGAAGACGCCTTGGGCGAGACCTCCCCCCTCTTGCCCCCCTCCCATCCATTCATCGCCGCTTACTACCGTACAAGTACTTGATGGCACTCCGGGAACCACTAGGATACCTGTATAAAGGAACAGAGACGAGAAGATTCCGGACAAGCGCTGAGCGTAGTCGATAGATTTCTATCTTTTTGTTTTCTTTGGCTTCTTTTCTATTTCTGCCTTACGCATCGTTTATTGTGACGATTCTGTCAGCCCGATCGAATATTGGAGTGGGGATCCGCTGAGCCTTATGAGGCGCATCGGTCCCATCCCTGGCACTCCATTATTCGGCTGCCAAGTACCGGCGAAACTCGCCCGACAGTACCGTACTCGTACTACTATGTACCGGTGTGGACAGTTTGACGGGCCTTTCCACTAAATTTAATTGGATGGCGTGCCGACCGAACCGTACCCGGTTGCCTAATTACGACTATGACCGTCTTGGTATACAGAAAGATTGAAGGTGGAAAAATTGACTTGGATCGAGATGGTGTAAGTTGACCGACATAGAAGAATTGAGATGGAAAAGAAGGACTGACTTTTGCGTGGTTGTCTGCGGGCCCGTCGCGTCTACTCGGGTGTGCTAAGGAGGGAAAGGGGGCTGCGGCTATCGTTCTAATCGTGAAAAACAAGACGCCAAGCCATATACCTGAACAGGAGATTCTGCAGAGCCAAATTTACCCTATTATCAGATACAGCAACAAAGTCCTCATCGGCGGAAAACCTTAACAAGTGCTCGAGTACCGGTATGGTGATGCGTAGTGTTTTAATGGGCTCCTATGAGGATAGGGATTCTAGTATGGTGAGGCTCAACCGACCGATACTTGTACAGCAGTACCGGTGTCACCGACCCAGTAGAGGCGATTCAAACCAAATCCTCAAAAAAATTTTCCTCCACCCTACTTGCTGACCCTTTACTTGTACAACCCCGTATCCAAACTGGCTGACGGCTGAGCGGTTGTCGCGGGGATTGCTGATATGGTCGGTACATTGGTCTTGGCGCATTTTTGGACTACCGTACTTTTTTTGGGGAATGGTCTAACTTGACGTTTTTTAAATCTCAGCTTTACAATGTCGCGTGCCAAGGTGTCCAACCATTCTTTAATAATCTGTGGGTACTTGGGGGATATTTGAAAATACTTTGGACTTTACAGCGGGATCCTCTAGAATTCTCTATAGCCTCAGAATGTACAAGTATTGAACGGAAGGTGTGAAATGGCATGGGTTGAGTTGTTACATACCGTTCTGCTTGCAGTTTGTGGCGCAGCCCCCTTACTGTACCGAACAAATGCCTCTGATCGACCAATCCTGTACGAGTACTTGTACCTCAATTGAGACTGCCTATCTGCGGACGGCTGGACCCTTTGTTGGGCTAAGCCTTCAGCTGCCCAGCTGAATGAACCCGAGGCGGGGGAGGGCCCGCGATAGCCGTACCGGTAGTCTTCAGATCAATGTCGTCCCACTGGAGGAGCTTCCGCGATGCCGATACTGTAGGACAGGTATATGGCCTACGGGCACATTATCACCAACCGAGTCAACATCTCTCATGTCTCTGTTCACAGGGAGGGACGCCCCCCTCAACGCCTTGCTGGGGTGGTGACCTCTAGTACCATACCCTGGAGTGGTGCAGCCAAATACCGTACTCCGAAGCTGCTAAGCAGAGCGAAGCCACGAGCACCGTAACCATAGCAGAGAGATTTCTGCCGCGCGCGCCTGACCTTCAGTCAGTCCGCCATACCGATGTCAGTGTCAGGTCGTGAGTGGCTATGGCATACCGTAAAACCACTAAGTGCGCAGTGATTTCCTTTGGGACTGGGATAGCGGGTGTTGATCGTGTGCCGTAGAGAGATTACGAGAAGCCCCTCTTTTCACACACGACGGGTCTGACCCCCGCCTCGTTTTCGAACCATCCGCTGCAATTCCTAGCTAGCCATAACGAGTTGGAAAGAAGCATTGGGATGTATTCCTCGTTGGAGAGCTGACAGTAAACATGTTTGCGCGACAGGTTTTCCCTTGCGCGGTGGGAGAAGCGGTTTTAATAACCCCTTTCTCGGTGCCTTGCTGTGTACTTGCACAGCCCTGTCATACCGGTAGCAGGTAGTATGCTCATCGATGCCCTTCCACCGGTTGTAGGTTTTCGGTGAGGATGGGGAGGAAAGGACGAAATTCGCACCGGTAACCGGTATTAACAATTCAAACCCATCCCGGGCTTGCGTACTGATAATCTGATACGGGTATTGAATTTTGAGAGATTTTACGGCGCAGTCCTTATTCTTGCTTTCTTGCTTTCTCTTTTCTCTCTCTTTTGCTACGGATGGTGGCTGATTGGGGTTGGGGTTGACTGTGATCTGGCACTGATTGGGTCCCGTACGGGTATGATGACTGGAGGGAACTGGAAGATTGGGGTTGTATGGATCCGCCGGTATTGGCCCCGGACTGTCGCGATCCGATTTGGTAGAATGAGTGGGTGCGAGTTAAGCTTCTATCGTACTCAATACGCTTGCGCTCGGAAAGGGAGGGAGGAAGGGGTGTGCGGCGGCTGCACTACTCGTACGGGTACAGTACAGCACAGACAGGATGACAGCGGCACGAGGCGGGCGCTAAAAATGATGGAGCGGTGCGAAGATTTTCCGCTGAAAATAGCCATAGTCTACTGGTAAATATTCATGACCTTCCAACCACTGACCCGGTGAAGAAATCCAAGCCAAATATTCAATGAAACAGTTACCTGGATTTTGCTTTCCAACTCTTTAGAACTCTGAATCTAAGCTGGCTGAGGAGTTATCAAGAGAGCTATTGTTGGTACCGTATTGGTCTTGGCGTAATATCTGATGGTTTTGTGTGGGATAAGAAATAGCAGGGCTTGGCGCTGTTTTGAACCTCATCTTTACAATATTGGATGCCGAAGTAACCAACAAACCTTTAATAGCCTGTGAGCACTGGGGGAGATATTTGAAAATTTCTTCTCGGGTCACGCTACCGATCCTTCAATCTTTTCACAGCTTCAGAATGTATTGAACTAAAAGCGTGAAGCGCCTGCAAGATGGTTCGAGATGGTACATGCAATTCTACCCACCATTTTTGTAAGCGTACCCCCTTTACTTTACTTCTCCTATTGCTTAGACTGCACTGCTGTTGTGCGCTGTGTCTGGCCTGGTGGGCTGGGGGGGGGTGAGATATCATAGACAGCCTTGATAGGGTGCCGAGCAAGATAGAGTAGCGAACAAGCCCACCACCACCTCCCTCTGGAGACATCGTACCGGCACCAGTGCTCGAGTACGGCGCTTGACCTGGATGAAAAACGCTGATTGCTCACACTGCTCGGTGCCCTATAAACCAGTCCACAGATCAAGGCTGAGCTTGAAGTAGGGGGGGGGCTGAGAGGCTTCGGGGTCTACGTGTGGCAGGAATGCAGAATGCTCGGACAAGTTCCATATCACCGAATGTAACTATCAATGAGCGCACCCTTGAAGAATGAGGTGGGTGAGGGAGGGTCTCCACAGAGCTACCAGATGTTCGCATTCTTCATTGCTATGAACGTTGCTTTTGCGAGTCTGGTGTTGAACAAATTTTGGTTTCGGTTGTTCGGGACAATGTGGCTGTGTTTTTCCGGGGATCAACAACAGCATGGGGGGAAAAAAGGAAAAAGGAGTACTAGTACATCTTCAGCTGGATTGCGTCCAACACAAAACCCTCTTACTCTCTTACCTCCCTCTGAAGAACGCGAACACAGTGCGCAAGAATTTGTATGGCAACTCATCTGGACGCTCCGTACTAAATTCGGGCTCAAATGTTCTGTTTTTTTATGCCGGGTACTTGTAAGTGTGCGGTACTGGTCTATGCTTCTCATTAAGTACTCACTCGATTAGACGACAGAGTTCTTGGAAGCGAAGAGGTGTAAATATTGGGGAGTTCTACGGGGAGTTTCCCTCAATCATCTTACTCGACTGGGGTATGTTCATCTTTGATTTCATTTTGTGGTTTTTGTTCTTAGAAGGGGCTGATTTCAGGAACTAGGCACCATCCAACCTTAAGTGACGACCGTCTTCGACGAGGAACCACGTAGCGGTAGATCCTGGTGGTACGGTGAGGGTATGGTACCGTATCAGATCCAAGTTGTCGGTGGCAGTGGGAACTGCGGACGCTTCGCCAGGATGAAATTTATATCGCTCAAGGAAACAAATTTTCCTTTTTTTCTGGTTTATATAGTCGGTGCGGAGTTCGTCTCGGGAGTCTGAGCAGGGAGTCTGGGTCGATACGTTGTCCTCTTTAAACGCTATACGATACAAAATACGACACAATACAACTCATACGAAATGCATCCAAACTCGGCTACAATCCAAATCGAGGAACCAACCACCCCCCCCTTCCACCCGACAGATCCCAGCCCACTAGCGCCCGCCTTTCTTGGAGGGGGCTCGCCCCACTTCCCGCCCTCCCCCGGGAGCTTCCACCCCGACTACCCCACCACCCTCCTCCCGATCTCCCCCACTAGTTCCTTCCCTTCTGGCATGGGCGGCGGGATGGGAGACTTAAACCGCCGCCTTTCCGCCTCCTCGGGCGCCGTAAGCCCCCGCGCTGCGGCACCGGGCTACTCCCTGGATGAGTTCAAGGGCTTCCGTGAGATTGCGGATTATATGTCCCATGATGGCGACTGCGTCCTCGTACGACGCTTTGGGATTCTTCGTTTCCGCGACCTGCTATGCAAGCAGGCACAGGTAGCGGAGTTAGAGCGACACCTGAGCAGGGTGGATAACGGAGAATTATTCGGGCAGGGGGATGTGGAGGCGGTGAAGGGGTTGATGAGAGAGTTGGATGCTAAACTGAAGGTTTACGGTACGTATATATCCCTTCCCTCCCGCAAGGGTTATTAGTTAACGGTTGACTGAGGGAGAACAGACGAGGCACTGGAACGATGTCATAGAGTCTATACCATGCCCCGCCCGAGCGCGCGCAGCCTCAACGAAACCAGCTCCTGGCTACGCACACGGGGGTTTGGTTTGAATCAGCAGCCAGAGGAGGACATAGTGACCCTCGACCGAGCGCTCATTACCGACGGGCCAATAACCCGCTTCGCGGCACTGATAGCACGTGTGGTCTACAAAAAGGAGGTCACCAGGAGGGCCGGTGTGGACCAGCTCTCGACCGACCGCTCGATACTCGTCTCGCGAGCGCTGATCTCGCTCATCGCACCGGTGATCTTGCTCGTGCCGGTTGTGTTGCTGTGTTATGTGAGGAAGCTGTGGGCGCAGATTGTTGTCGTTGTTCTGGCCACCGTCATCAGTAGTTTTGCGATGATGGTCGCGAAGGCGGGGAATGCGGAGGTGTTTATGGCTACGTCTGCCTACGCCGCGGTTATGGTGGTGTTTTTGGGGACTGTGGCAGACGTTTCCGGGAATGGAAAGGGGTAAGTAGATAGGAGGGGGGAGGAAGAAGAGGTGTAAGTGAAGAGATGCGAGCTTGGGAAATGGAGTTTTGGGATTCATGATTAATTGGTCTTTGGTGCTATGCGATTGTTTTATTTTGTTGCCTGAGGGGATTGTAGTTGGGAGTTCTTTTGTTCACCTTTCCTTTTGTTCTACCTATTGGTCCGGAGTCATTGATACAGAAAAACTCTGTCATTTCTTTCCTAGTGTCTGCATTCTACTTTACCATAGCGGGTACCTATATTACGAAATCACGAATCGAAAAGTTAGTTTTTTATTCATCTAATTGTTAAGCAATCAGGAAGTGAAACATTGTTTGCGGGGATTTGTCCCGTTCTATAGAGAAGACTAGACCAAGAGATGATACCCGTATGTTGGAGTATGATTCGTACAAGTATTGCTGATACCTGTAGACTAGTTGAGGAGCAGTGATGCCGAGCGCAGAAGTACTGATAAACTAGCCTTTCCATGTAGGCTTAGTACCACATCCTCCGTTCGATTGTGCTACCCAATATCCTCAAGTTCAACTCTCCCCCGACAACAATACGGCGCGATAGTCCAAGTTACCATGCCAGTTGGTATGGACAAGGCGCATTACGCACTATTCCACAAAGCAGCTGGTGCGAAGCTGGCTGGTAACGAAAATCACCGGTAGTTGCAAGCATACTAATCCAAAAGTAGCCGAATTCAAGTGATTGAATTTCCCCCCTAGGTGACCCAGGGAATACGAGAAATACTATGATACTACTACTACAGGCCTCAGAAACATGCCAACCTTTTCATACGCAAAGACCTAGGCCTAGCAAGCACGAATTGATGTTTCGGCGGGAGAAATGGACAGTTTCTTGCGCGGAAAGCGCCAAGACCAATTGTTACTTTTTTTGCTCTCTGGTCAATGGACATCCCGGAAAATGAGGTGTTCCTTTGACAACCTGGGAGAGAGAATCCGAGGAATTTCTCCCGGAGGTGTGGTGGATTTTGAGTTTTGTCGATGGAATAGAGGTGGTGTTATAATGCTGTCAGCATGGCTACTGTGGGTGTAGAACACACTTCTACTAATAATTTTTGTTACCATCTTCGTATACGGTAATACATATATGGCCTAGTCCGGGACAGCTCTGTAGCCAAGCCTACAGGGAAATAAGCTTCTTGATAGTGCTTGCGCTTATGACAACTACCCGTAAACTACCGGTAGCCACAATCCCCAAGCACCTAAATCGGACTATCATAACAACCATTCTAACCCGTGCGGGGCAGGTAATAAGTAGTATGATAAGGCAACCCAAAAATCTCTTAACATCGTGATAAGTTTCCCCTCCGGACAACCATTGGCTACCGGTAGGTCACGGCCAAGATTTACACCAGTTATTCGCCCATGGGTTTTCGTGCTGAAATCTGCACCTGTTGGGCTGAAAGTGTAAAGTCCAGGAACACATGAAGGGGCATTATCATCCAGTTAGTTACTCCCGATGACAGCGGGTTCTTCCGTTGGCAACTCTTCTTTTGTCCCCGCCCGTCCGGTGCTTACCTGGTTAGACCTGCGCGGGGCGTTGCGCCCTCCGCTGGAACGGAGTGGTAAGGGTTGTGTTAGTGGTTGGAATTGCTTTTGTAGTGGTATTGCGGGGTAGAGGTGTAGTCAGGGGGCAAGTAGGACTGGTGGAACCGACTTGTCCGACCGGAAGGCGTGTCATACCCGATAAGCAAGATCTCGTGCGATGGTGTTTAGAAAATCGGGGCGCTGGGGTCGGACACCGGTTTTACGATTTCTTTGTCCGGTCATTGACTGTGGGTACACCCAGTGTCACTCGATGTCACAATACTCGCACAACCTCCTCGGCAATTAGCCTTTCGTTATATCCAAGTTGTATCCGTTAATTTACACATATGGTATTCAAACTATGTCTTCAAACTTCTTGCCGGACCACTCGGGCGTTCATAGAGATCTAGATCCCTATCGGTGCGCCGAGATTTATGTCATACTCTTCCATCTCATTTAACCGCGGGTCTGCGATCCATCTCCGATGGCGGTTTGTACACTTACGATCTGTGAGACTCGGTCGGTGTCGGACGGGGGGGATGCGCGACTGCAAGAGCTTCGCATTTTGTCGCTTTGACGGCCAACTTGTGGTTAGCTTCGGGAGCGCTCGGGTATTACCGGGAGTAGGATAACCGGGGAGCGGCCGGATTGGGCCAAGTTGGAGGTGCTTTCCATGGATCTCGTCAACCGTTCTCTCGATGTTGATTGAACATTGGTAGGTATGGCGCATGTCTTCTTATGAATGGTTGTCTTAGTGCCTCCCTATGTCCACTCTGAGTCTCTGCCTTTTTGCTAGGAGTTAGGGGAGGGATGGTGTTCCGTCGGTGCGGTATTAGTACTGTCGTACTTCCCACGAGCCACTATTCATGATCAGTCACTTCCCATCACTCGTTGCTATACCGGGGGGAGACGGCTGAGTTACCAGACTCGTGATGCTTATCCGACTTGAAAGTTGTTATCAATGCCCCGGACGGGCTTACCATAGGTCAGGGATACAGAAGCGCGCCCATGTTACCCGCTTTATCAATATGCGCTGCCTGGCCAAATTACGTCTTACCTTCTGCCAGTCTTACCTTCTTTTCGTGGCTATGGATATTTTGGCTGTGACTGTTCTTTCAAAATAATGAAAGGGGATTTTATCGTCACCGGTCAGCCGTTAGTGTTTATAATTTTTTTCTCTCTCTCTTGAGGGTGCAGCCTACCCCTAGAATCTGTTTTAATCAATGGAAAATGCCGAACTTCTCTCCTTAAACTTTGATGAGAAAATGGAATCTGCCTGCCGACAGGATAAGTATTCATTCTCACATTGGCGTTATGTGAAATGCCCATCTAGCAACAGTCACTAACGTGTTGAGGCCCGATTGAGTCCTTCTACAGTTGGCGGGAGCCAGGAGTTTAATACCCCCCGCAGGGTAAGTTATTGTTCCGCCCATTGGAGGGGAATTAGGAAGCCCCGTCCTATGTGTATAGGGACCGGGGGTTTGAAGACACAATAAGGCTGTCGGGGAAGCAACCCCTGCTAGGAGGTGGTGGTGGTGTAATTCAACTCCGAGCCATCCACCTAGGGGCGAGTTTTGGTGTTATGGATAAATAATGTAGTAGTAGACGGAGGGGAATTTTTTGGCACTTGAGCATTGGATGGAGGCTGTTGGGGGGGAATAAAGTCAGTGATAAACTTCGTTCTCTAGCTTAAAATAATTATTGGACTAACTGTAAAGACCAGAGTATTTAATAAAACATCTGCATCCTTCTACTGATCATGGAGCATACCTCTTCACTTCCTTGCATGTTCCGATCCCCCTTTCGCAACTCCCGTGATAGCAGAGGAGGGACGTATGGTATCTGTAGAAGCTACCATACTCTATGAATCACGGTTCCTCCAGAACAAAAGAAACCATCTACAGCATTCTCATAACCTCCATAATCAACCGCAATGCACCATCTACCTTCATCAGCTCTAATATTTAGATCTGGAATCGGCACGGTAGCAGTAGAAAAAGGTGAACAAAAAATAAAATAAAACACTGTTTTGTCTTTAGGTGGTGAGATTCAACTTGGGATTCAGAAGGCAATGCTGTCTAGTCTGAGGGTGGCCGGATTTGACTGGGTGGGCTGCTATAAGTCGTCAAACCACCCGGTCACCATTAATCGCCTATAAGCTTACCGTACTGTTAGGGGAATTTTCAATTTCATATTCTTTCCAATTTGGATAACTTTTGTTGCATCAAGGTGGAGGTTTCTAGGGTTTTGTTACGATGGAGGAGGTGTTTGGGAGTTGAGAGAGAGAAAATTTCCTTGTTGTACTTAGGGGATTTCTCCCACCTTTCCTTTCCATAGAGTTTCAACCACGCATGAATCCACGAGAACTCGAACAAGCTTGCACTACGAAATCCGAACACTGTTGAAACAAATACACAAGTGAACTTGGAGTAAATTGAAACAATTCTACGATTGCGGACGAGGGAATAAGCCGAAGGACTGAGCTGTTCCAACCTGTTGTGGATCCTGATTCGATTTTACGCTTTTCTGTTGTCATCTGTCTTGTGCTACAATCAGATCCTTTTTGATTGACTACGACTACCCACTTACAATCCGACCGAATACTGTTCTTTTCAGTACCCCCCCCCCAAAAAAAGAGTCAGGTATGATTAACTTCCGCTAGTGAAGGACAAAATTTGCTCAACGCTGGGACATTTCAGGTGAACCTGGAGCTCCCGACGGAGCTACCAGAGGCCAGTATAATCCGCGCCAATCCCGCGCTTGAAGGGACAAGATGGAATAGGCGATACTAGCGAGCGTCGGAGAGAACCCAGGCACACTTTCAAAGGACTGCCGGTAGCAATCCGTTATCATAAGAAATCACTCGTGTCACTGTCTCGGTAAATATATATATAGCATGGTGGGTATTACTAACGACTGACCCAAAAGCTAGGGACAGTTCCCCGAAGGGGTTGTGGTAGACGAAGGATATTCTGATGTGGTACTTGCGTTGCTCTCCTAACGGTCTTGTGATTCAAGGTATCATAGCTGGGGTCTACAATTCCCTCAGGTTCCGTCCCGGCATACAAGTAAATGGGAGAGAGAAGATGAAAAAAAAACACCCCGACTTTTGTTTCTTTTCATCACTCACCCCACCATTCAGCCGTCCGTACGATCCATGCTGGGAGCATCCTAGCCTTCTCGGCAGAAAAATATTGGTGAATTTCTATATTGAAGACATTTGCTCCTAGGTCGGTGTGGTTCTCACTCACCGGGTGGGAGGGGAATAAGTTAACTATTACCGTCGTATCCGCTAGCCCCCGCGCATCCGAAAATCGCAGCCTTCGGCCATCCGTCTCTATGGCGCGTAGATACTCGGGGGTCAGTGCCCTGTGTTCTCATACTCTTGTTGCCCCGAGACTATGGTATTATCGAGAATGGATATGTATTTTTCCGCCAAGTCCCCCACTCCCCCGCCACAGCGGCTGAACACACTCACCCACCGAGTCACGTACTAGCTTAGATCCCGTGGAAGTTTCCGTTCGCCATCACTGGGAACGGGATAGCCCCTGGGACGGTATACCATGTCTGCGGCGCGGCGGCGGGGAGTGGGGTAAGACCGGGAAATTATAATCCCTGAATCCACCTTCGTTATTGCATTTGAGTTGTGAGGATCCTCCCTTTGTCTGGGAATTCTAGTGGTGGACGCCACCCTTAGTTAGCTAAACCGCTGGGGGTGATACTGTTTAAGTTGGTGGTTATTGTTTTGTTTGGATGCCGTTGGGCTGGAGGATAATCTGGGGCGGGGGTTAAACTCTGGAAGGATGGAGGATGATGCAAAGCTACAATAGCATAGTTGGAATGCTTAGATACTTTGTCGGACTGACTTTTACCCTGTATTGTCCTTTGGAATGTGCCAGTATGCTTATTACTGGTCGGTGCATCATGTTTTGGACTGTTCGGAATCATGTCATGTTCTTTTCTCTTCCCATTCTACTTGTGCACACCACTCAAGTTGCACCTATTATTGACGGCGTTTCGGAAAAGCGGAATAGAAATGGAGAAACAAGGGTGTAGGATATGTGGGGGATATATGAAAACGGGATGTATATGTGGGGGATGAGGGCTTGGTTAAATACAGTGAAAAATAAGTGAAAAAACGGGTCATGGTATTCCCAGCAAGAGCCCGCTAACTTGTGGGCCCTGCAATTCCTACAAAAGGTATCATAATCAAGAACCCCTCCTCAACTGTGGGGTCGATTTCATGGTGTGGTGAGGTGGGCACATGTATGCATTCTAGCGTCATAGAATAGGCTTTGGCCAATAAATCACAGCACGGGGTAACTTCGAAGAGCAAAGGATGGGGGTCTTCAGGAGGGTGCTGGGTGAGCTTGGGGGATGTGCATATACTTGCGCGCAAACTAAGTTATTGTGCAACGGGCATTGGATTTTGCTGCGTTTTTTAGTTGATGCACACCATAACTTAATTTGCGCCCAGGTATGGGGAAGTCGTTAAAACGCTGCATATACATTCCCGCCGGTGGAGGGGGGGGGTTGTGGTACGTCCTCCGGGCGTCTAGTCATACTAGCAACCCTGTCTTTCCAGAGATAAAGGAGCTTAAGTACCTCTATATGTTTGTTTCTGCTAGCTAACGAGAACGCTGTCTGGCCCCACACGTCTTGGCTCTCCTGGTCAGAACCTCCCCGCTCTAGCAGCAGCTTCACCACGGCCACGTGCCCACCCCCAGCGGCTAATGAAAGTGGCGATTGGCCCCAGTGGTCTCGCCTGTTGGGGTTGACGTCTTCCCGTACCAACATTAACCTCACTACTCCCGCATGCCCATTCGCAGCAGCAAATAGCAGCGGCGTTCGATGGTAATCGTCTGGTCTGTCGGGGTTGATGTCTTCCCGTCTCAGGAATAGGCGTACCATTCCCACATATCCATTCGCGGCAGCCCGCGAGAGCATCGTTCGGCCCTGTTCATCAGACTTATTGGGGTCGACGTCTTCCCACTCAAGTAGCAGCTTCACTATCTCCTCGTGTCCCGTATCGGCGGCCTGCCAGAGTGGTGTCCGGCCCCGTTCGTCGGGTTTGTCGGGTTTGATATCAGCTCGGCCGAGAAGCAGTTCTACCACATGCGTGTGCCCATTCTGGGCGGCGTGTGAGAGTGGTGTCCTGCGAGACATTTTTTCGGCTCTTTACTATTTAAAATGCTGTAGAGGGTGGGTTATTGAGTATGTCTGCTCCGTTGAATGAACTAACGTATCCGGCCGGGGGAAGTGGGCTAGAGGCAAGAGTGAATACTTTGTATGCGGGTTTTTGCTCGGTTCTCGTAGCTGAGTTCTCGACAAAATCAAACCTCCGGATTCAGCTTGGAAGGGGCAAAACTAACGTACCGGCACTGCTATCGGGAACACTTCTTACCCTTATGAATGCCCTCAAAGTGTTGGTCTAGTTGATTGGGGTTTCTAAATTTCTACTTTTTTGGTGTGTGTTGGCTGGTTCGCTTCCCCGTCTGACCCGTTTCGTAGTCCGATAAATTGATGATGGGACCCCGGGAGCATAGAGCTGGAGGAAAACGGGGGTTTTGCGCAGCCTTGTTGGCGAGCGTATGATATCGGTACTGTACGGTACTGTACGGTACGGTGAGGGGTACGAGTGATGGAGGGATGCTATCGAGCTCTCTCTTTCGATTGGCGCTTTTTAGTGAGGAGTGATGGGCAGAATGGTGATGTCAAACACTGAAGGGGAGAGATATCAAATGGAAGGAGATTTCAGTATGAATCTTCGTGATGTTTCTCAGCGAGGGATGAAAGCGGACGGGAGCAAACAAAACCGAAAAGCTGAAGAGAGAGAATCTATTCACGATCCGTGCTCCTGTTCACTTCTTCCACTTTTCTCGTCTGCTCTCCAATGGGGGGTTAAGCAGAACCTTTAAATATGATACATCACTTCTACGATGAATTCTAGCGAGTTCGTGATGTATCATAGAAACCATACGATTCGTCGACGAAAATCCACGTTGCCCACCACGAGTCCATCTACGTGTACCGGTACCACAATGCTCGGAATTTTGCGGCGGTGGGCTTCTGCCCGTCGTACAAAAGACCCGAAATAGAGCTGCTAACTCACCGCCACAGAGTGCTCGAGTGCTGTATGGCTTGTGCAATCCAAAATGTGTACTAGGCTGCAGCTTTTCCATTGATTGTACAGGTATCTCTCACTATTATCACCTTTAATCGCTTCAAAAAAAAAAAACCCTCTACATTATTCCCTTCAGTACTCCCAACAGTGTAGAGGGTTTTTTGAACCAATATTTTAAATCGGTGGAGCTGTATATTGTTGTTTAAAAATGTTAATTCCCCGTGCGCGTTTTGGATGGCACAAACCATATCGGTACAGTACTCTTATGATGGAGGAGTATATCAGTCAATGACTGACTTGCGCAACGGTGGAGAAAAACACTAAAGGACTATGTGGGGGCTGTGGTAGGACGTGCACAAAGACGTATGGTAAGGAAAAAACAGCTTCGCTCTCTATTTTCTAAACCAACGGTAAAGACAGGTGTATAAGTAAAACATAAACAACGTATCCCCATCATTCCATGAATCACCACACCTATCCGTATCTCTCCAAGCATGCTACCCTTTCCTCCATACACTCCCGTGATAACAAAGGAAAGACATGTCCAGAGAATCTCCTGTCAATCTCTCAACCTCCACACTAATCCATTGAACTTCTGAACTCTTCGCCAGACTCCCGAAACCTCCACAATCTATCTCAATCGACCAACATCGATCTAGAACCTTCAAAAGGTACTAGCGCTCGAGCACAGTACCGTATCTAACGATCTGATCGGTCCCACCGAAACCAAATAGGGTTATCGAATTGACAGCTACTGCTATGATTTTTCTATATTACTTGCGAATGAACACCAACCTACAGTAGATCCGCTGTTTATAGAAGAAATGGGATAAATAAATAGAAGAGGGACGAATAGACAAAATTGTAGGGAACAATGAGGATGCACGAAACGGAGGATCTCTAAATTGAAAACAACGACTGAACTAAATGCAATGGAAGGGAGCAAGTCATGGTCCGGACGGAGCTCCTCACAATAGCTACTGCTGGTAAATATGAATTTATATGGTTAACCACGCCAAATCCTATGAACAGAACACAGAAATGCTAAACCGACTAGAGTACCAATTGCTTAGCAGGGTATAGAAAGTACGTGTATGCATTTATAAACGGTAGGAAAAGAAGAAAGGGAAAGGGTTAACAAGGTGGGGTTGAGACCTCCCGGGTGTGCTGGCAACTGCGACTTTCTGGAGTTGTGGGAGCTTCACCCCACCACCTCGTGCACCCCCCGGAGTTCGCGAGATTGGTGTTTAGCTGATAGGTCCTGCCTGTCGGGGTTCACGTTTTAGCGCGCCAGGGGTCGCTCGCCTATGTTCTTGAACCCCCCTCTAGGCGGCCATCATGAGTGCTGTTTAGCCTGTATGATCAGGCACGCCAGGGTAGGAGCCTCCCCGCCCAAGCAGCTGCTCCATCGCACCCATGTGCTTGCTCCTGGCTGCCTGCGGGGGTGGTGTCCGGCCCCGACCCATCTGGTCCTTTCAAATTGCAGTCGTCCCGAGGCAGGAGTAGCTTCACCACTCCCTCGTGCCCATTATGAGCGGCCTGCCAGAGGGGCGTTCTGCCGTCTTTGTCCAACTTTTCAGGATTGACCTCCTTCCGTCCAAGTAGTAGCTTCACCACTCCCTCGTGTCCATTGTGAGCAGCATTACAAAGCGGCGTCCTACCCCGTACGTCCGGAGTCTCGGGGTCAAAGTCTTCTAGCTCCAGCAGCAGCGCCACCACGCCTTCGTGTCCACACAAAGCAGCTAACGAGAGCGGCGTCTGTCCAAACTCGCCCCGCCTGTCGGGATTGACGTCTTCGTGTCGCAACATGAGCCTCACTACTCCCTCGTGCCCATTCTGAGCAGCCAATAATAGCGGCGTTCGGCGGTGGTAGTCTGGTCTGTCAGGGTCGACGTCTTCCCGTTCAAGTAGTAGCTTCACTACCCCTTCGTGCCCCCCATCGGCAGCCTGGAAGAGCGGTGTCCGGCCCTGCGAGTCGGGTTTGTCGGGGTTGATGTCCGCCCGGCCCAGAAGCAGTTCTACCACTTGCGTGTGCCCATACTCGGCAGCAAACGACAGGGGTGTCTTGCCCCGCACGCCCGACCCGGTGTAATCGCTGGGATGTTGAAACATTTTTTTCTGCTCTCCACTTGGAGAATTGTGGGGGATGGGTTATTGGGGGTGGTCGCTCGGTTGGTTGAACCAGATGGCGGAATTCTTTGGGAGCCGAAGAAAATTGGGTGGTGCCAAGAGGTACCGGTATTAAGCCAGGGGTCTGTGGGGGGGCGGTGCGATTACGTAAGCGATGACCGCCATGGATACCTTGGCTTGATTCTTTCAGAATTCTGTTGTGTATCGTACAGTACCGTTAGCGACTCCAACCTTCATAATTATCATATAGGTAAATTCACTGGTACTGGCGCTCACGCGGGCCCTCTTCTGCTTCGGTTGGGCACGGCGAGAATCACGGTTCGTAGACTAAAGTTACAGGTTCTCTAGACCTTGTGCGTACGCTGGAGAACCGAGAGAGTATGCTGTAGAAACTTAGCTGTGTTTTGTATGACAGCTCTATTTAGCCCGGATCTCCGAGGAATCGGTATGACACTCGGGTATCATGGGCTGCGAATTTCTTTGCCATGGTGCCGCCGACCCCCGCTGTAGTGCTCGTAGCATACCGGTACGGTATTCGAGTACAGGTAGTAGATTAGAGAGAGTGATATCACAAAAACCTTGACAACCTACCACACTGTTGATCGCGTTGGGGCGTTGGTCAGATATTTTTCTTTTTATTGAGCCCGTGGATTTATTTACTCAAGTAGGTATGATATTTGCACTCGTACAAGGCCCGGGCTCACCCGTTGTATTCACCTCAAGGCAGGTCACCGGTACCGGTATGGCATAAAGGCCCAAAGCACTAATTTAACCAAAGAAACTCATCCCAACCCTGTCCAATGGAGGGGTTTAGCCGCCACGTGCTATGATAGCCGGTGGTGTGGGCTTAGCCAATCTGCGCTAAGTGTGCTTGACGCTTGATTTTGAGCAATTGGTGAGGAATGGCACTATAAAGGCAACCCATTATGGGTAAACTGTCTAGGTACCTGCGGAGAACTTGAGCCGTAGCAGAGTATTTGAAGTCTCTCTGGGGACTTACTCTGGCTTGGGGGGACGGCATGTCGATGTCGGTTTGGATTATGCTTGGCTTAGGCTTAAGGTACAACTGGTGGATAGAATTGATCAAGTACTCTTGCTTTAAGACCTATAGGTTCGCTTCTTGATCTGCACTCATTCAGTGCTTCGGGCCTTTATATGATATCATGACTTAGATTGTATACAGCGCGCGAGCCCCGGTCTTGTGCCTAATGATACGGATTTGACGAAAGAGAAAAAAGAGAGAAAATAGAAAAACCGAATCTCTTGCTGAGCCATGCTGTTTTTTTTTTTTTTTCAGACTTGACCTTGAATGGAATTGCATTTCTGATGACTTTACAAGTGATTATATAATTGTTTTTCTTAGTTCTGGAATGGGATGCTAAAAAACTGCTGTTGTCTAATGTTTTTTTTTTTTCGTTACCCATATTCGTCTAAATACATATTATCCAAATCATTTAATTAGACCGAAAGTCAAATCGATTCATATGTTCAAACCGTGATCTAAGATCATATTGTCAAAAATTATATAATTTTAAAATATTAATTGGTTGGAAATTGCAATCCATGATGAGGATTATGCTTGCTGAGTACTTCTAAAGTTCCACAACCTATCTATCAAACATCCTATATTATTGATGAAAGCAAAAGCTGTAAACAGAGTATTCCTTTGAAGCTATATACTATTATATTACACAAACTATATATCGATTAATGTTTACATAACTACTACTTTATAGCATGTTGTACTATAACTAGAACAAGTGAAGGCAATCCAATTATAATAAAACGATGCCAGAGCATAACATATTTTATTAAATTTTATTATAATGGAGGGGAGAAAAATATGTCAAGCGGGATCGAATTATGCTGGCTTTGTGTAATACATATTCGAGTAAGTTACAGTGCCTGAGTTTCCAGAACCGTTAAGCTTAAGGAATACTCGTTTTTACAATTTCACTGCAGTGTTGTCTCACTCCATGTGGTTCGCGCACGGGAAATTACTTGCTCCAAATAACACAATGTCATGGAAAGGACCTCCTGCGCAGCGACGGCGAGCAATGTCCTCCGGTTCCCACACGCTCCCGAGAACGTGCTTAAACCCCCTCTAACTGAACTGTACTGTACTCATTAGGTGAATTGCTTCGTCAGCTGATAGGATTGGCGAGGAATTAGTGGCGACGAGAGGGCGGGAGGGTATGCAAGGTGTGAATTTTCGGTGCGTGCATCGAATATACGTTTCTGCCCGGCAATTGCCATCACCTTGGCGCGCTCCCGCTGCCTGACCTAACCCGGTACTACGGCTCCAGAAGTTCCGGAGCCCGAGTTTTCCAATTTGAGATGGGAGGGAGAAGTGCTGATGCTTCGAAGTCTGCGAAATTTCGGCATCGAGCGTGATGCCCATTATGTGGGAGTTTGAAAGAAAAAAAGCTCACGATTCTCTGTGGAGACACTTCATCCGCTTCACTGACGGGTTCTCTTGGCTCTACTGGGCCCCTTGGCGGAGTTATGATGGGATGCCTTCCACTAGCGAATGCCTGCATGTGGGATGGGTATTAAGTTATTATGTCACGGGATATCTATGTTCGCTGGTGAAATAGGCGTGATCATTACTGTATTTCTAGTCGGCGGGGGTCGCCGTTCTCGCACTATTATGGGTAGTCCCCGCCAGAGGGATCGGTTTTGGCACCGTTGTGGCAGGTGTAAGTTGAATCATCACAGTGGTGGTGCTAGGCTCCGGAAACTTGTCCCCACCACGAAAGGGGACATTGAGAAATGACTCTTTAGTTTAAGGAGCACGAGTGGGGAGTAAGCTTCCTACCATACTCACTATTGAGAATATGGGGTGGATTTAGGGGTTTACCTCCCGTGTTATGACTTGGGTCATCGTGATGGGGTATATATATACCATTCATGTCTCTCCTAGCTAGGTAGAGAACTTAATCAAGAATCTTCCGCTGACAGAAAATACCCTTCAATTCCGAGCAGGCGACACGCGAAAGGGTGCGAGTGGGAGGTAGTGATGTCCCTTGACACTCCAGTACTGCGCGCGCACCGCACTCAGTTCGATTCACTCCGTTGACCCAATCCACGACACTGCGAGATAAACTCGTAAGCGGATACACCATCTATTGTATCACTTCCACCAAAAACAGCACACACACACACCATCATTGGAGGGCTCTAAAGAGCCACACAGAATCAGCCAGTGAGATTAGCTCGAGAACAATACTGGTTCGAGAACTCCCCGGATATACTTGTGGAATATGCTTTCGATCTACTCGTGGAAGGGCACATTTGCTCAAACAAGCACCTTATTCTAATACCACCCCACCGCCCCCTTACACTTCAAGTTAGCTTTCTCTATGTTTTCGGTTCACCCTCTACACCCCCCCCCCTATAACCCGCGTAATAACGAGAAATCATACAAATAATATTATGAACCCACCCCCCCCTTCCACCTGGTAGTCCAATCTAACCCTCCGCCTCCGCCGTTCAGCTCCACTCCCGTAAATACCGTGAAAGAAACAGCGGACCACTGGTAACGCCAGACAAGTCCGTTGCCCGATCATTAGGGGCTTCTGCGGTGGGAGGGAGGGGTATGGTCCATGTGGGATTTACAGTACCTGTGCACCGTTAGGTATTTCGCCCTGTTACGAGTGACTTGTCTTGTACTTCGTGATGCTGATAGAAGGCCATATGGTTGATATGCGGCTACGAAGGAAGGGCTTCATTTTATTTAACTAGATTTGTGATAAGGGCGTTGGCGTACACGACGGAAAGCAAGAGAGACGAGAGGAACGTACGGTACTTTGTACTAGTACAACATAGCGAACCTTGTGGGCTTTGCGAGTATCGGTAACGTGAGAGCGCTAGTGGAAGTAGCGCCAGTGGTCTAATTATCAGCTCCCTTTTTGAGTCTTTGCTATACCACTCATCTCACGCCAATAATTATATCAAGAAATCCGACCACGTCATGCGAAAATATCAATCCAAGAACACTTCGTTCGCAATAGAACTCGCTCGAGTATAGTGAGACATTGCGAAAAGACCGCAGATGAGGGGTCAATACGATTCTGTACACATTAGGTTGTTAAGATTTAATCTTTGATGTGAAATCGAATAGTCCCTAATATCCAAACCCCAATCACCGCGACCCGCGCGCTTCACACAAAACCTCCCCCACAAGACAACCGCCATAAAAAAGCGTAACCGGGACCAAAAGAAAATACCATACAAAAAGAAAAAGGTCGTCAAGAACAGGATTCGAACCTGCGCGCCCGAAGGCATCCGCTGACTAACCCCACTGAGAGTTTAGCAGGCGAACGTGTTAACCACTCCACCATCTTGACATGATTGCTTATTTCACCTGGCCAATTACTTATTATTCAAAATACCTAGAGGGATAGCACGAAAGCTGGGAGACTTTTAGCTGTCGGGAGATAAATTGGGATGCAGGCTGCACGGTTAAGGCTTCCCCTAACGGAGTGTGTTGCCGAGAGAGATTCGGATAAGGTTGGGGTGATTCTGAGATGTTTTTTGGGCGGATTGAAGAGTGGATATGATGTAGTGCTTGAGATAGCTACGCTGAGTAGGGGTGTGGTGGGGGTTTCTCTTGTGTTCTTCTATCATATGACTGGGTTCTTTGTGCACGGAATAGCATAGCGTGAGGGCCGAGCGTCTTCCCTAGTGAGTTAGGAGACAATACAAAATCCTCGAGCTTTGAAACCAGGTCGTATAAACCCGGGAAGTGAGGTATCATCAGCATCAGCTCCCTCTCAATGTGCTCTTTTTTAACGGGTGCGATGTGGGAGGATACTAGTTTATTGATTTCAAAGTGTACGAGGTTGTGCTCGCGCAGCATATCCGGTTGGGGTCCGTAGGTGCTGTTGTTCGAGAGCTTCAGTATGGGATTGGAATCTACCCCCCTCTTCATGGTGAATGAAAAGTTTAGAGTCCTATTCTTTCCACCAAACGGCAAGCACATCTTATGGAAAAAAGACTCAAAACTTAACGTCTATCTCGTTACCTAGCCTATCTAGAACCCCCATAGCTAGAGCTATTCTAGCATTCCACCTCCCAGTTCGAAGTAAGTAACCAACTTGTAACTTAAACCCGAGTGACTATCTATGAACTACAAAACATACTCATGAAATGCCTTAGAACAAGGAATAACGCCAGACAAATTCCAATTACCAAGTAAAAGGGGAGAATGGAAGAGGTGAGTAAAAGAGGCTAGCATAAATTGACCCCACCCAGCCGATCCTTCACCCCTCTGGACCCTAATCGCCCTCATCCCAATCAAAATCCATCAACCACCCCCTCCAATAGAAGAGTCCACATCTCATTACAGCCTTCGCCTCCGGTGGCATACTCATTCATGAGTTCCTCATTTACTGACTCAATGTCTTCGGCCGCTATGCGCGCTACCTGCTTCTTGGTCTTTCCATACTCGGAGCGCAGTCTCCACTCTTCGCCGTATACCGGTCCATGCAGGGTGAACAGCTCGACGAGTTCTTCCTTACGGCTAGCAAGGGTGCAGAGGTCGTCCGAGTCTGGGAGGATCGGTACATCTCTATTGCTATGGTTATCATCGTGATGGCGTACATCGTCATCACCATTCGAATACTTAGTTGAAGCAGTTGGAGTTTCCGGGGGAGTATGTATGGCTCCACTGTTTCTCCCTCCCCCTCCGCTGGGGACCCTGTCCCTCTTTTGAGTGCTCTCACAGGGCGCTGCCGAATTGATACCAGCGCTGTCTATGGGTAACCGGGTATCGCTCCTTCTGTCTCCTTTGCGGGAGCTCTCACTGCAGCTTATCCAGGATTCCGTTCCACTGCGGACGCTTTCTGGGGGTGTTGGTTGGGGAATTGAGCACGGAGGGACTGATGGCGTCTCCTTCGAGAGTGCAGGGGGAGCAGGGTCGGAACTCCTGCATGATGTTGTACCCGGAGACACGGGGCGGGAGGGAGGGTGAGGCGTGGATGGAGAGGTGTAGTTTGGGGTGTGCAGCTGCGGAACATTTTTTCTGGAGAGCGGGGGTGGGGAGATTCCGGCGCGGAAGGAAGTGTAGTGTTTTTTCTGGCGGCGGGTGCTGTGGGTTTTTACCCAGGTTATTAGTGGCATTTTCGGAGGTGCAGGGTCGGGGATCAGGGGATCAGGGTGAATTGGTGAAGGGAACGAGTGACTGAATGGATATTGGATTGGGGCTGGGGGCGATAGCGAACCGCGGGGGTGAGGGCACAGGAGGAGGATCTGCTGCGTAAAATAGGGAGTTTCTTCCGTGGGCTGTAGAATGTGGTAAGGACAGATTGAGCAGGTTTCACCCACGTGATTTTCTCAGAATTGCCTCTAGTTTTCTGTCCCTGTCTGCGGGAAGAAAAAGACACGATGTACTTTATATCCCTTATACTTTAAGGACCCATTCACTCAAACTCTGGGGCCTTTTTTAATTTTTAGTATTTTTCCAGCTTGCCTCTTTTAGTGGGGAGGGTTTTTAACGAATGTATCCGAAGAGAATGGTGGCTTCGATTACAATGGCTAATTCACCAAGATATGGAGCTCGCCATTCACTATCCTATTGTTGTCAATGATTTTCAACATCTTCCATTGTATATCGTTGGAAGTGCCACCGATTCTATGGTTGGTTGGAGGGGTTTGACTGCTTTTGCTCCAAGTGAGGGTAAGTTGGATTCTTGGAGATGACGGTGTGATGATGTCCTCTCAAGCGAGATGCCTCAAAATTTGGCAGTCTAGCTTCCGTAGATCATTTTTTTTTTAGCTCAACCGTCTCATCCAGATTCCCCATCTCCATAGGGAAAAAACCCAATCCAGTGAAGACCCCGTGTCATAATGAGATACAATCTTACCTGAAATTTTCCGGGTTGGTAGAACCTATCCTCTTGCTAACAAGCGGATTCGGGGTAAATGCATCGTGGGCTGGTTTTCGCGATTGGGCTTTATTGTAGAAGAAAAGTGCTGAAGTCCAAATACCCCAACTCTTTATCATGATCGAGAGTATTTGCAAGTTGGAGTGATGTCTGGAATAACGTGTATTTACTACTTCCTCGTGACAAGAGTGGGCATCTCTCCTAGAACGGCCCCCGCGGACCCGTAAAAAGAACGGTGTTGAAGCTGCTTTTTGGTCGTATGCATACACTACCAACATGCAGAGAGCGATAAATATCGCGAGGCTTGATAGAAATATTTTCATACACCGAGACAAAAAATACCTATCAAGCAATACATGCTACTTTGTTTCTTCACTACTGTAGATAAAATTGCATTCCCCCAGAGAGTCCGTCATGTAGTTCCCACAAGGTTCAATTTTATTCACATTTGGTGAATTTTGCGGCTAGAAAGGAACACATCTAATCCCCCGTAAGAGCTGCTGCCACGCATGCGACATGATCACTCTCACGGGATAATGGTATCTTGCGTCACAGGCACGGTCTTCCAAACAGCTCGAACACTATAACTTCTCATGGGCCCATAAGGGCGATGAGGGTGGAGTTCATTCTTGGCGCTGTGACACGAGCGGTTTAAGATTGACACTTCCATCATATCATCGCGGGGCACTAATAACCTGTAAGGAGGCCAAGTCTCTGCTACATCGAGCTCTGTGGAAGAATCCTCCTCGTCTCTTTTCCTTTTTCGGCACCGCCGATCCCGTCGAGTTTTTACCCAAGTTAACCTCCCTACCGCTACCGGCGCTGCAGCTAGATATCGCATCCTGTCCGCTTTGGATTCAGTATCCGAGTGATCGAGGGTGATGCACCATGAGTATCCAGAGTTGACTCCCACGCGGAAAAAAAAAAAGTAGCCTAACAACCTTCGAGCTTCCTGATGTTTTTGACCCGGTATTCTCAAAGCAAGTAACCCAATCACCTTATTAGGCGCAACAACGTCGACGTCGTATCGTACTGTATCGCGGATAGATAGGTGCAGTGCCGTCCCCGACCCAAGTTGCCGATATCGTGTGTCCCACATGCAGTATCGTACCGTATCATATGCGGACAACTTAGGTGTAGTGCCGTATCCGACGCATGTTGCCGGTATCGTGCGACCCCACCTGTGGTACCATGTCTGCGGAGTAATAGGCAAAACTCTCTGCTCGCTCCCGTTGTCGGGGGTGCGCGTTCGGAGGAGTGAATTAATAATTATCCCGTCAGTGGAATTAGGTTTTTTTTTGTGGTGGATATATCCTGACCCCTTGTACGCCGGGAAAATTCGGATTGTGGATCTGTGTGTATGGGATACTTTGCGGTGGGTAACACTAAAAATCATAATATTATCCATGCGAAGATATAGAGCGGACGATCTTGTGAAATATCATATGGAGAAGGATAATGTTAGCTGATACATCCTAATTCAAAGAATAGTAATGAATTTCAATCCCTTGCCTGGAAAACCGACCCTTATTGACTACAGCCGCCTAGTAACGCAGGGATTTGTCAGCCTTGATACAAGCACAATACCTGAAATATGTCCTCCACAGCTCTGGAATATGCACCTTTGGCGTTTCCATCTTTGATGTCAAATATGGCTATAGCGAGATCCCTCATTACCCCCTTTCTCGTGTTTCTAAGGAATAAAAATAAATTATGGACCGCGTGGAAGGGAGGAAGGTTTGTGCAGTACGGTAATTTTGAGGTCGTAGAGGTCAAACTAGCTCAGCGTGCTCGTCCTCTGGAGTCAAATTCAGGTCCGGATGTTATCATACCAAACTTGGCATATGCATGCTGAGGCTGGCAACGACCCTAGAATGGATTCACTGCAAAGGCTCTATTATCATCAAAACTTGTGCTACCCGGTCGCCAGAGAGGGGGGCGACAAATCAGGTAGGATCGGAACTCAAATGGATGAACTGTGTACTACCAGATCTATATACATAATTCCACTAAGGTCATATGATGACTAAACCTTTTACATGTTAACCTACTCTTAAAAGGATAAAGGGTAAAACTTTAAATATACTAATTTTGATATTCTAATATTTCAAGCATAAAATTATAAGCTATTGGCATCTTATATTAAATCAAAAATGAAGCAACATAGTTAGCATCGTGGTAGATAGTCCTTTATCAGCAAAAAAAAACTGTCTACTTAGACAAAGAATATCTGCATCTGGACATACTAGGTCATTATTAATATAATATCATTATGGATATCCTGTGCATCTGGAGTGTGAATTAAGTCATCGGATCCCATTGGATACATTTCCAAGCTTTAACCTTCTTCCTAAATGCCTAGGTTGTATATCCTAAATCTTATTCATTCCATTGCTATCTGCTATTTGACTACAGTAACTTATTTCATTCTGTACCCTGAATTATATTGTTATTGGTTCTTTGATTCCTGAATACAGTTATACTTAACTGACCTGCCATGAGGGCCAGGACCTATCTAGTAATTGTTAGGTGAAAGTGAACTCGATACATGTGTTTGAGAAGATGTTAGGAGTACCTGAATCCAATAACCTAGGAATACCCTAAGTAGAGTAACCTCACCTGGAATCAGAATTTGTGGTCTGCAACACGCCCCTCTGACTCCCTTATGGGGCTCATACATAATAATATACATCGACCTTAGTTGCATCCTGTAACTATATTGTCACATAAATGAAGTTGTTAGAATAACAACATATATGTCACTACTGTCCCTCTGACTAGATTCTGTTCACAGGAAATATAGGAGGAGACCTCTGGCAAGATCTAGGAAGTAAAAGAAAGTCAATCCATCAACTATACAGGGAGTGTAACAAGACTCCACTGAGTACTATTACAAGTAGCCAAACCTATACAGATACCGGTGTAAAATTCCTTGCTCGAGGTTAGATAATAGTGACAGGCAATGGTACTTCTCTTTTCTTGTTCTATCTTATCAGATATAACAGTTCTGAGATTCGTTGATCTACATTATTACGATTCATTGGACTATGCCTGTTTAATTACAATTCAGATAACTTTGTCTCATATAGGTTCGTGAGAAATGTGCAGAATGTGCAAACGTGATAAAGAGTGTCAAGATGTTTTATTTGTAAAGTAATAAGTAAGGAAATTACTTAGAACAAAGCTTGGAGAGCCTATCTTTCTTGGCTGATCTTTTTTTTTTTTTTTTTTTTTTATTAAATTATATATTCATTATTTGGTTAAGGTACAAGAACTCGCATGCAGTGCTAGCTATGGCGGAAACAAAACCCAAAATGCACGCATCCCTCTGTCTGAGGCAAAAATCGAGAGCCCCAAGCCCCTCTGGTATTGAGCCAACCGCACATCTCGCCCTGAATGAAGCCTATCCTAACAATACAAGCAAACTCAGTTTTAAGAGAAACTGAATCCAAGTCAAGCAGGAAGCTACAAGGAAAAATCCCCCCAGAAAGCCGGCCTGAAGGCATAAAAGAAAACCAACCCAATACTCACCAGGAACGCCCATAGCAAACCTGGCCGCGTGAAGGCTAATCTAAAAAGAGCTCCAAACAAAGAGGAGCAAGGAGTACCAGCCTGGGTACTCCAGCAACAGTGCGCCCCCGCTAAGCCAGCAGTAGGCATAGGATGGAGCGGATAGGTTCTGACTGGCCCGAGACAGTGCAATACAGACTGGAGGAGAGGGGCCAGGGCTGGGTCGGCAAGGAGAGGGGTGGCAGTAAGGTGCCAGCTTAAGGGAGGGGCAGTAGGGTGCTAGCCGAGCGCGAAGAGGGAGGTAGTTGGGTGCCAGCTAAAGGGAGGTAGTAGGGTACCAGCCGACTGAACTGAGGAGAGCAAGAAGGAGGGGTAGACGCAAAGGCCGTAACAACTATCGGAGATGTGTTCGTGTCTTGACTAGGCGGTCCCCTTGAATCCCTGATACCTAAAAGTGCAAAAGCACCCATAGAGGGCAGAGAGTAGGAGGGTGGCAAATTTAACTGTAGGCTGTTAAGAAGACCAACCACTAACCCCAACTGTAGGACTAATCCATACCCACTGGTGGGACAAGACCAGGACCCAGAAGAGGGACCAACTCGAACGGACAAGGGAGAAGTAGAGGGAGTCTATCGTAATCGTGTACTGCAAACTGTATTCCCAGCCATCTTTTATAGGGAAAATGGAGCCACCCAACAGTGCTGACGCTAAGTAAGGCTACAGCAAAAGCAGGGAAGGGGTGAAAACCAACATCCTGAGATGCCGGGAGGGAGGAAGGAGGTTCTCAAGAGGGTAGACCTCAAGAGAGAAGGCAGGAGAGGAGTTCCACCGTGGTGGAAAGATAAGGAGGGATGGCCAGGTCCCCCCTCTTCTCTTACTGTCAGAATTGCATCACTTTAGTTTCTCTTGTCACTAACTCCCAAAGTACAGTTGTCCTTTATTGGTAATACGTGTCATAGTTGTGTTCATGTTCCTACCTCTTTCGTTCGTGACACTCTGTCATCTTCTATGTATTTAAGAGTCAGGATATCGCCCATAGTGAAGGAGAGGAAAGTGAATGAGCCTTGAACTATCACAACGGATCTATTATAGTCACCGATATTCCTCAAGCGATTATCCTATTTCGGAGTCATACAACTCCCGCCGTGCTTCCCAAATCGAACAGTACACAGGATACTACTTTTCATTCTTAATTTGTATTCTTTTGTATTTCATCCCATGTTTTTTTCTTCTCTTCCCCCCCCCCCCCTCCTCGATGTTGTGTGCGGGCTGATGGGCGACGTTGTGCAAACGGGCGGTGCACAGACTGTGTATCATATTGCGCCATCACCAAGACTTTTGTCTAGTTGCTGTATATAAAATATTGTAAGTCCTATGTACGTATTACTTTGCAGTATGCATTCGCCTCAGGCAGGGCCTCCCATTGAATTAAAACTGTTCCTGAGCTCAAGCTCCAACCTCGCTCCAGCACTTCACAGCTCAGGATCTCGCCGTTCATGTCTGGGTGGCGTCGTTTTTAAAAGAAGAATCCCCAACTACCTTCATATTAACCAGCACTGCCTGATGGAAGTGCCATTCAAGCAGCTCATCCACTGGTCGAAGCGGATTATCGATGAACGTCTGATTAAGAGACCGACCAGCTATGTGAAAGTCAATCAACGAAGGTGTAAAGCATACTATCTTATAGTTGTCCTACACATTTATTAGCTTAGTTGACTTGTCATCTTGCTATTCCTACCTTGGGGTTAATCGACCACTCATAGCCATCAAATAACTCATGTAAGCAATTGATAAGCGTGATACCATTTTGGACAGAATTGATTGATCCGTGAGACTCTATGGTAGGCGGAATGGTAATCCAACGGCCGAAGTTATTATCTTTCCAGTACTTCTCGTATGCCAACGGAAAAATATGGGCGGCTTGAAATCCTCTCCAGTTGCCAAAGTGACCTAACCTCGCTTGTTGTCCGGTTACAGCGCAACCGCCATCTCTCTCTCTTACAGCTCTACGGAATGCTGCAGAACGGCGTCCAGTCGCCAAGGAACGCGTACGAAATAGTGGCACATCGTGGTTGAGTGTTATGGAACCTATTCTGAGTCAGCAGCAGCCAATGATGAAAGAGCAGAATAACTCACCTTGGGTGACAATATAGTAATCTCCTGGTTGAAGTTGTTCCTCGTTCCTATCCACTATAATTTCGCTTCTGTCGTGTACATCGAATGCATCACTAAAGGAACACAAAATCTCCAGCATGGAGTAGAGATTAGAGTTGGTAATGCTTTCTCCGGCAAACAGGCCCGCGAGTCTCTCGGTACGATTGTCGGAACCGTATATGAAAGTATTATGCCACTGTGAGTAATCTAGGCGTGGCATGCTTGATTGCTTATCCTAGGCTGTCAATGTTGCCATTCTAGCTGGAAATTGGGGATCAAGGCGGACATACTCTGATGAAAAGGAGGAATTTGTTAGGCCACAGGCGAAGAATGGAATGTTTGCACAGTAGCAAGAGTTGTGGGTCGGGTGAATAAGGGGGATTGCTCCAGGAGAAAAGCAAACACAAACAAGGCTAGGCGAGGAAAAGGTAATTCTTACTTATACCGTTCCTGTACTTGTACTCGTAGAAGCATTGGTGCGCTACCATTAGCTTACGATATCCCCCAGCACAACGCCTAATAGCTTACGCAATCAGCTCACCTCCACTCGAACATAATCGAAAGATAAGCAACAGACCTGTGCGATGGATCTTGGTGGTGTTGTTGATTATTATACTAGTTTGACCCCGTTGGTGGTGCCCAGTTCTAGTCCAGGTGTAACCAAGTTTGGCTTCATACTTTTACTGATTGTAACTTTTGTACTCAACCAAGTTTAACTCACTCACGTTAAGTATATTTTGTCTATCACCCATTCGCGTTTTTCCTCAGGTGCTATAGGCAGTCCACCCTAGTCCCAATTCATAACCACAAGTGATGGCCAGGAAGATGGTCGCTGATAGTGACCCAAACATGAAAGATAAGATAGTGTTCCACAGGGTACTAGTTGGGCTGGGTGGGTCTGATTGTATAGTGCACAAATTCTGGTCGTCAACACGATAGGCCATGTTCGTGGGGGGCACGTACAACGGAGTAGGGAAGCCGGACCTTGCGGTCAGGGCCTGGTCAATGCGACTCTTTTCCAGCGGTTTGTCTCTCAAACCACGGGCCAAACTCAGTATAGGTGTAAGCGTTCCTGTACACATCCTCATTTTTACTCATAACCAACTTCTTCAGCCAAAAGCGGTTAGTCATACGCGGGGGTGGGGTTTGCAGACTCGTTTGGCGTTTTGTATGTGAACTGAGGGTGGAAGATTTGCGATATCGGAGGGGTGGCAGAGGAAACCTGGGATGATCACACCGCCAAGGAGTACGCGAACTGGAGAATGCTAGTACATAATAAGAGCGAGGTGGTGGTTGCAGGTTGGGGGGATTCTTCTAGGTGGAGATCTGAATAGGATTTGATTTGGTTTCTAGGAGGAAGAGGGCTGGGGTCTTTGATACAAAGGTAAGCTGTAACCCACTTCTCCTGTAGAGGTAATCTGATTGGAAGGAAATGGTAGGCTTAGGGCCTGTTTGGCGGGAACGGAAAGCGGGTCGGCCGTTCCGTTCACACATATAAAACGACCGTTTCGAAATGGAAGGACGACCATTTTTGTATGGGGAACGGTCACAAACCGAACGGAACGGTCGTTGCCAAACAGGCTCTTAGCCAATTAGTATCTTATAGGTTGAGATACCGCTGGATTGTAATGTTCGATTACTTGATTTTAAACCTGTGCCCCCCCAACTATAAGCACTGATGCTTTCATCTTAACCTGAAGATCGCTATCATACCACAGTTGGACGTCTTCCAACTTGAAAACACCATTAAGGACTAGTGATGGGCTACATCATGATCGAGCATGATCTAATCTGGGCGACGTCATGATCCAATGATCGATCAAATTGCTAGACACTGATCGGGTAATCGGGTAGTGAACGAGCATGCCAACTGATCTAATATAGTCGATTACGCTCGAGTCTAGCCGGCCACTGTCAACTTTTCTTCACCATCACGGTATGCTAATAGCACGCGGAAAATCCTTACTCTCAACCAATTTAAAACTTGAGCTGGTTTCGACAAGCATCACAACCATCAATATTCTGAATTTCTTTATACCGAAGAACCGACTAGATGCCTGAGGACCCCCCACTTCCTGTGTGAGTATGAATGGACTCGGTTCGGGTCACTTCCTTATTGCAGGTTAGCTGTTTGCCTTTAGTTAACCGACAGGGTCCTTACGGCCGCACACTGGAGGCGATAGCCTTCCATGACGCGTTCGGAAATTAGCAAGAAGTGTAGATGTGGGATATTTTGAAGCGTACGGGCACCAACTATGATGCCCGCCATGTTGTAGGAGATGATGAGAGCGAGGACATTTTAGGCAAGAGAAGCGGGAGGCAAAGCACCAATAGTGGAGAGTGTATTGTCTAGGATATGTTATCGAGCGTGCGGTGTAGAGAGTGCTTATATAAATAGGTGATATCACGTGATTACCAAGTGGGATACAGGTATATACCTGTACGGATAGAGTGATCGATCATGACCGCTAATGATCGAGAATGATAGAGCGTACCCATGATTGAGAATGATCTGCTCGAGAAAAACTAGACCAGGCTCTGATCGTGGCCATCACTGTCAAGGACCTTCCTGCAAGCTACATCTGGTGCTCCACACCAGCGCCCTTACCACATCATACTCTCAGCCATTACTACTGCTAGGTGACACCTAAATCCTCATTTTTATTTTGCTGGACATCCAACCCAGGCTCCTTCCATCCTGATGTTGGATCTGTTCCTTCAATATTCAGTTAGCCTTGTTTCTTATACTTCCTACCCTGAGAAGCTCTTTTCTCCCATCTACACCAAGACATTTTCCCTCTCATACTCCTCACTCTCCTTTAACTCTATTCATAATGCTCCCTAATACTATCTAGACATGCATGTTTCTCTCTAGATGTAACTATATCTAATTATGATGAAGTCCTGACACCACATCAGCAAAGGTTTATCGTCCTGCCCTGGGCACCATCTGTCCTTGATGCAGGGGATGCTGGGAATGCAAATTGTGAATTAGGATATGACGTCTATTCAACATCATATCCTGCCTTGTGTTATTTACCGTCCCTTATTCCAACTCCATCCTAATAGTAACACGGGCTCCGTTGGAGAAGATGGATTCCAAGTTTGCAACCGCACTGAAGTGTTCTTTCCAAAAGTAAAGATAAAGATAATCAACAGTGGAGTTGAAAAAAACAAAACAGTAAAACTTAATATCATTAAGCTACAGCGTTACTCAATTAAGTCCCGATCTCCAGAGGTAGTTGATTAACAGAGTAGAGGAAAATTTGCATATACTTAAGTAGGTTTGGTATAATGCCAGTTACTCCCCATTACTACTCTGTATTCGTGAGTACCCAACTCCTGTTGGCTGTCTAGTCAACCTCTATGGGTCAGACTCAGGATTCCCTATAGCGAACTAGACTACATAGTAGTTCTAACATCTGCCCAATAGAAGTGTTTTAGATGTCGCCTCTCCAATGCAACTACAGGAGAAAAAACTCTTCATGTCATGATTATGCCAGTGGCGAGCTGTCATGCCCGTGTGGACACTATACCAACTATGGAACTCTTCTACCCATAGAGACTTGGTCTTCTGTAAGAATTTGCAGCCTCGGAACATCTATCTAGTTCTACTCATTTCTACATCATTTCAGAAGAAAGTTATGTAGCTCCCCAGATAGACTACTCCAGAGGTTAACTACCAATAGGCACTATCCACAGTCAACCCTCCTAGAAGTAGGTCTTATCATGATCTCCAACTAGTGTCTCAGAGTCCCTAAGGATTCTCTAATATCATTAGACTTTTAGGGCAATGGACTTTGGTTACCTAGCCTACAGGCCTCCGATAATTCCATATATTAGTCCTGACTTCAAAGTAGTATTGCCCTTTCAGTTTAGGTCCGTTTTACATGATATTACCAGGAGGATATTCTCTGGGTTCTCCACTTGCCCCAGACGTATCCTTCGGACAGCTTCCGATCGGATGGACAGCGTGAGCACATACAGAGTTACAGCAATATCTCGACTTGGAGACTTTTGCTTCACATACAGCAGCTCTTCAGGCTGTAGCCCATGATACTACGGACTTATAACAGGGCCGGAGAGGGGTGCTAGCAACCACACCTCCAAGTTACAGCTTGTTTAGAGCTCAACTGGTTGTGTGGGAATGATATGCACAACCTGAGGTTCGAACACCCTAGGTAGTTTCACTTGACAAACAATCTAGTAACTTCTCCCAAAGTCCTGCATAACAAGTTACCTTCAAGGTAGGGTAACTTGGCTCCATGACAGGACAATACGTAGGCCAAGGCATGTTAACTCTAGTCTGAAGGTACGGTAACTACACACCAAGTTACCCTCCAGAGTAGAATAACTCTATCTGGACTCTCGGTCCAGTAATTCATGGTAACTCCCAAATTGACTAATTGGATTACCCTACTCTGTAGGGTAACCCCGAACCTTTACTAGTACCTACGTACCTTTGGTATTATGTAGTATGCCCGACTGAGGTACCTAACTACTGGTATCTCCACTTGGTAGACCTAAGTCTACCACTATCCCGACTGCAGTAGTCTCCTGATACCGGTATGGGTATAGGTTTGAATACTTGTAATTGTTCTCAGTGGAGTCGCGTTACAGCACTTCTCGTAGATAATGTACTCACGTTACTTACTGCTAGGAAAGCAGGTCTAGCATCAAGTGAGCTGTCTTGGTCATGCCCAAATGGCTTATTTATAGGAGACTTACATCCAACTGTCTGACGCTTGAAGTAATTTCTTTTTTTGTTTTTTTTTATATCATGTATTCATTGTTAAGGAACAAGAACATGAATGAGGCGCTAGCTATGGCAGAAACAAAACCCAAAATCAAACAACTAACCAAAGAAACAACCAAAACCAGTTCTTCTGATGGCATCCAATAACCGACGCATTGCCTACACAGGACTCATAAAGGAACACTACTAACCAACTAGCATCGGAAAAGAAACAAATCAAAACTCATACTAACAAGCAATGAAATCAAACAGGAGACCTTCCACCACTTAGACCATTTGGCGACCCAGCCAACGACAACCGAGGCGAGGCAGGAAGTGAAGGGGAGGGGGATAGAGAGGCCTGGCGGGGAGCATAATGTGCATACATGTCGGGGGGGAAAGGAGTTCTGGTAGCAGTGAGGTAGCGACCGAGGCCCACGAGGTACGGGATCGAGGTTCACAGAGGAGAGTCAGGTCCAATATCCGTTATCACCTGGAGGGGGCGACATCGGGCGGTAGACTTGACTGTGGAGAGTAAGAGGTTGTGTTCAAATGTCACATCTCCGTCCTCACACCAAGGGCAGAGGGGGGAGGGGTCATTGTCATGCCAAGAGGGGTGGGCAGAAAAGTAGCTCATGCCGGCCGGCATCTGGTAAAGCCGGCGGGGGAGGAACTGCCACAGGCCCATAAAGGGATGCGGGTGTACGGTGGGGCCGAAGAGGTAGTACGGCAGGGGAGGTGAGAGAAGGAGCCAAGAGGTGAAGAGTTCATCGCGGCACCTAGCCTTAAGCGAGGTATAGAGGGTAGGGGACCCAAGTGGGGCTATCTGAAGGAGAGGTAGGAGGAGAGAGTTTGCTGAGGGGAGGGGGTCACTATGATTGCCGATTATGAAATGAAAGCAGTAGGCGACTGCATCAGGAGGGAGGTGACGACGGTTTGGTGGGGAGCATGGTTTAGTAAACCACCAGAGGGGGGTGTAGTTGGGACCAGCCCATGGGTGATGGCCACGGATGGAAGGAGGGAGGCAGAGGGAGTCGGGAGCCCGGAAGGGGGACGTAGTTGGGACAGAGTAGTCAAGGCCAGCGGTTGCTGGGTTGAGTTCAGGTGGGAGGCAAACGAGGCAGACCCCCGTCAGATATTGAAGGTGTTTAATCAGGAGGTCGATAGGGGGGAGGGAGGCCCCACAGGGGAGGATGGCGGTGTTTATAGAACTGAAGCAGTTGGTGACCCATCTCTGAACGCAGTACCAGAATGCTCTCATTTTGTCGAGCATCTTGGAGTTGGGGGAGAGTAAGTCGGAACCGTAGAGGAGGATGGGGCGAACTACTGAGGAGGTAAGTTGATGGCATAGGTGTGGGGCAAGACCCTGACCCGGCTGGGAGAGGCGATCAATTGTAGCGAGAGCCGCTTCAGCAAGTACAAGGCGTCTTGTGAAGTGGTAGGAGGTGGCGCGATCCAAGGCAGGAGTCGTGGGTTCCAACCAGTAGCCCAACAACTGAAGTACTTAGACAGGCTTGTATGGGACGGCTGCAACTGAAACGGGAATGGGGAACGTGGGCCCTCTTTGTTGAGGTATCCTCCAGTGCATGAGTTCTGTTTTGGGAAGGGAGAAGGCAACTCCTATTCGCCTTCCTTTTAATGTGAGTGAGGACGCGAGAGCTTGGAGCTTCTTGACATTGAACAGGTAGGAGGGTGAGGTTACGGTTATGGCAAAGTCGTCGAAGCAGGCAAGGATTATGCCATGGGGGACTGGGAAGTAGAGAGAGGAAACGTAGATTAGAAAAAGAAGAGGGGAGACAGGCGATGTCTGAGGGGTGCCGAGCTGGACTGGCGAGAGGACTTTGGGAGAACCTTGGTATAGGAGGCGGCAGTATTGGCTGTCCAGGAAGGATCAGACCCATGAAACAAGGTAGGACGGAACGCCTTTTTCTCGAAGCCTGCCACATAGGACAGTCGAGTTGACCTTGTCGAAGGCTCCTTTAACATCAAGGAAAAGTGTGGAGGAGGAGAGGCCCATGCCATGTGCACACCAGACCTCGTGAGATAGAGTGGCAAGGGCTTCAAAAGTGCCCATGCAGGAAAGTGACAGGCATTGGTTAGGGTTGACAAGGCCAAGAGCCCGAGCCACTGCGGCTAGCCTTACAGCTACCAGACGCTCCATGACCTTGGACAGGGTTTGGAGGAGAACTATGGTTCAGAAGGAGGCTGGTGTTTCATAGGAGGCCTTGCCGGGTTTGTCGAGAACAACGCTATTGGCTTGTTTGAGGGATGAGGGGTGGAAACGGTATAGAAGAGGGGGGCCCAGGAGGGAGGTGAGGATTTTCGGGTTGGTGCCATAGACTCTTTTCCAAACTGCGTATGGGATGTGGTCGAGATCCGGAGCAGACGAGTTTGAGCTGAAGGCCAGGGCTTTGGAGACTTCCTCCTTAGTGAGGACGTCAAGATCCTTGAAAGAGAGTAGGATAGTAGGAGGGGAGGAGGATTTCCTGGGGGGGAAGAAGTGGGCCAGGACGGTGGTGTTGACATCCGACCGAGTGTCATCGTCTGGAAAGGATGGAAACCGGTCAGGACGACGTTCTATCGCGCAAGGTTTGGCGGTCCATATAGTCTGTGGGGTTACGGAGGTGAGGAAGTCGTCCCAGTACTTATGCTTAACCTGCTTAATGGCCTTAAAGTAGGCATTGCGGGCGGAGCGAGCTTCAGCTCGAAATGTCTCTTTAGGACCTTTGCGGGCTCGGCGTGGGGAGGCGTGAAAGGAAACTCTGTGTGCGGAGAGAAGAGGCTACCACCAGGGCTTAGACCAGGCCGACATGCACCACTTTGGTGTTGCCCGCTTTAAGGCAGGTCGTGTTCTAGCAGCGATGCGCTGAACATGTGTGCGAGAGGGAGCAGATTGGACAAACCGGGTGATCCAGCTTACATCTAAGGGCCTGGTGGCCGTACTTCTAACTGTTCCGGCATTGGGGGAAGCGGTTAGCGGAGAAGGCTCGCTCGACGCGATGTCTTCGGGAAAAGTGGTGGATAGAGGTTACCATGACATTGATACCCTCAGGAGCAATGGTGCCAAGGACGGAGGTAGTGGACTTGGACATCCTGGACTCCAGGTTGCGGTTAAGGTAGCGGGCGGAGAAGATAGTAACGCCAGCGGCGTTGCAGACTGACTCCAGGAGGAGGGAGAGGAGGTCGTCTTGGTCTTCCGGGAGGTAGGCGAGGGGGAGGGAGTGGATGGCGAGTTGATTCTCTTTGGGAGCTGGGCGGAAGGACAGGTAGGCATTATTGCTAGCCAGAGAGAGTTGGTTGAGGCGATTGGCAAGAGCTTGGTGATATGGGGCCTAGGAGGTGGCAGGAGTGTAAGGGTCGAGGACTGTGCTGGTGACAAAGCCTCTGTCGTTGACCCGGGCAGAAAGGGAAAGAGGTAGAGGGTAGTTGGCTTCTCGGAGAACCGATGCAGTGATGTCGGGGAGGGTCGCGGAAATTCTTTCGTCTTCATAGTAGGGGGCAGGAGAGGAACGAGGGGCAAAGAAACGACGTTGTCCTGCTGGCAGGATTGGAGCCAATTTAACAGGAGGAGCCGTCATGCCTGATGCGACTTGCCCAGCAGACCGCGGTTTCTGTTAGGCTCCCTTTGTCATCATCTGGCCTCCAGCGGTGGCAGCCAGGTCGAATGAACGAGTAGGGCGAAGGTAGATCGGATCCATGTTACCAGGGGTCCATTCAGAGAGGGAGCTGTATTTGCCATCACGGAAGGTCCGAGCCTCCTACAAGTTGGGGTATTTGACCGCGTAGGCATCAGGGTTGCCATAGTTCTTACCAGTAACGGCGTCATAGTGGGGGGTGTCAAGGTCATACCGGTCCACAATCGTACCAATCTGTTAAAGGGGTGTGCGGGAGGGGGCCTGTTGGGGGTGTGGGACGGCTGGAGGTTTTGCTGTGTTGGACTGGGGGGGTGGGGCTGAGGGAGGGACTTCTTTCCCCTTACGGGTAGGGGGCAGAGCTAGTGGTGCTGGGGCTTGCTGATGTGGGGGCGGTGGTTGGAAAAGCCTTTGTGACAGGTCACGTAAAACTGACTCGATGGGAGCAAGGGAAGAGAGCGAGGGGGTTCGAGCGGCCGAATCACCGTCAGACAGCCCTTGGACTTTGGAGGAGAGGAGGTCGATTCGTTCGTTGGTAGTGGCCAGCCTGTTGAGGGTAGCTACCAGGAGGGGGATGAGGACGGCTTCACCAATACTGAATTGGCGTAGGTCTGACGAAATGAGAGCTGGGATGGAGGAGAAGGCATCTCCTAGAACAGGCTGTAGAGACTGTAGAAGGGCCGGGATCGCGAAAACTGCAGGGTTGAGGGGCGCAGCAGAGCTTATCCTGGAGGGGTAGGAGGAACCAACGTTGGACATTGGTACGCGAACCAGAGACTAGAAGCCTAAGCAAGAGGGAGGCAGAGGTGCAAAAGCGAGGGGTCACACCAGATGCGATGGTGTTGAGAATGCGTGAGAAAGTTATGGTCAGGAAAATAGGGGGCGCGGAGCGTGGTCTGAAGCTTGAAGTCGCTCGAATCCTTATATACTCCACTTTACCATACCGGTAATGGCTCAGTATTGTGCACATTAAGCAAATTATTGTGCCATTGATTCACCTAATAAAATCCAGTTCCATAATCCACCACATCCTATTACCTTCAAAGTACTTTCTTTATATAGCCTCAGCTGTCTGGGTTGCCAGGACCTGCAATATGATTCCATGTATGGAGTTCAATTAACTTTAGTTATGGCTTGAAAGGATCATATTATCAACCAGGTACTAATATCATACCCCCGTCGGTCAAACAAAACTCGGTCGTCTTACAGAGGGTAGTCTACCCTATATGGTGTTGAAATTTCTTGATTCCTTTCATAAGCAATATTGACTTGACAATAGTGTATATTCTCTCCCACTGAATTTGTGTTTCGGCATACGTAAACACTGTATACATTACTACAGTTAGGATATGTTTCTTTATGTTATTTCATTAATATTTGGTCATAACGATTAAGGATTTATACATGTGGTACTTTCTTTGATTTACATGATATTTCATCATCTTTACATATTTTCTCGCACATTACAGCCATGACTATTTCTTCAGACATACTGCAATTTCCCTCACACCCTCTTCGATTCACACATGTTTTACCTGAATACCTAGGCAGATTCTCAGGGTCAAACATGTTCGCCATTATGTTTTTCCCGACTTATATTCATGTTTTACATGGTCGTACTTATATTTCACCCTATTATATTTTTCTGTTACACATGGTTTATGTGGAGGATGCAAACCTGTACAAATAGACATTACCGCTCGCTTCGTTTACATGAGAATTAAGGACAAGAATCTCTACCAATCTGCCTTCATACCTCTTACCTCTTCGCTAGAAACGTGCCCGTAATACACTATTAATATTACGTCTATATAATCTATATTGCTATTAAGATCATACCGTTCACAAATTCAAATATACGGAAGAGCAGTTGATTCTCCTTTGGGGAGATTATGTAATTTCTCAATCCTAAGCTTCTTATTGTGAAGAAACAGCTATCATACCCATGACTCCCGATTGTGTAACTTTACCTGTTAGTACAGCACCTCCTGTCACGGAATATCTCTTATTCAGTATGCCCACTTGCTATTTTTATGTTTTTCTCTAATGACTCAATAATATTGTATCCTTCATCCAAAATCTCAGTCAGTACCCATAGCTAAACTCAATGTACATCACTATAAAAAGACCCAGTATCAGATACCTCAACTGTACCTCCTGACGCAAATATATGGTTACTAGCATCCCATGCGTCCTGGATATCCTGAGTTTATCCTAACTGAGGATACAATAATTTTCATCTCCCGATTTGGCTATGTGGACTTTGATCCTTGCTAATGTCCTGACACAAGATGGCAGAGAGTCTCAATCCTGCCTAATGTTCTGATACAAGATAGCAGAGAGTCTTAATTAAGATACCAAGCCACATACCTGCTATCAGTGTATCTACCAGTCACTATGACCAAAGCTTAAAATATCTACAGAAATAGGAGATGAGATGTACTAAAGTCTATTTTAGTCTCTTGAAGGATTCTGGAGCCAAAATGGCCGACCCATTAAATGTAAGAGTGAGTGATAGTTGTGATTGTGGGAGTACATGGTAACTTGGGTGTTTTGTTAAGTTTTTCTAAGACTATGACATGTTGAGTAACACTTGGACAACCATATAACATCACTGTCAGTACATCAACAATAGGTCTGTCAACCACTATTGCTCATCAGTCCCTATACCATCAAAGCTAATAATTTAGCACAACATTCTACTCGATTTGAGCTTTCTATTGCACCAAAGAACATCTTCCTACTGATATAACGTTCCTATCTCGGGGTTGACTGATAGCGATGGGCAACGATACTTCTCCTCTTAATTTCTACCTTATCAAATAGAACAGTTCTAAGATCCGTCAATCTACGTTATCACTGTTTGTGAGATAACGCCTGTTAAATCCTAACTAAGATAACTTCGTCTCACGTAGGCTCGTGAGAAATGTGTCGGATATGCAAACGTGATGAAGAGCGTGAAGATGTTTTATTCTTAAAGCAATAAGTAAGGAAATTACTTAGAACATTCAATCTAATTTATTTATACTTGTACTGCCGACTACGGCATATGACAAGTCCCCGCCGGCACGAGGTTAACGCAAACCGGAACTACCACTAACTACAGACATTCCACACCTGCGACCCCGTACCTCAAACATGCCCGCGCCATGCCCACAACACGAACACTAAATACAAAGCCATTAACAGTAAAGAAAGTGCTTCCTGCCCCCGCATCCGAAGTCGCTCTGGTATGGAAACCAACGGCAGTCCTAGTAGCAAGTCGGCACCGTGTTAGGCGGAAGTCGACTCTTAATACTTGTTGAGAAGACTTAGGCCTGAATCTTTCGTGATAGACGGAGATTTGTCTAGGAAGGCTCGGTGTCGTTCTTTTCGTTTATGACTACTAAGAACTCGCTTAATCGATAGAGGAAAATAATTTTATAAAGATTCGTAGGTAAAACAAGGTTATATTGTTAAGGTCTCTTCTCCGTTGCTTGATGATGTCTAAAAGCTTGGGAGGCACTTCAATATTTATATCCCACGTCTGAGTGTTCGCGGACTACTTCTAATCCTCCTATAACTAAGTACCTTTCCCAAGATTGTACGCTAACGTCTCATAGTCTTAACAAGTGCGAACACCGTTTGACCCTGAATTCTTTCACACCATCTTCGTCCTCATAAATTCTTTTCCGTCTTATCGTAGGATGCGTTGTTATTCAAGAATGACCGGTCTTCGATTTATAGAGCCGAATAGACTTCTCTCTGAAACTGCAGTCGTCTTGACTATTATCCCAGTAGTCTCTTCCGATTTCAAATAGTGGCCAGCGTATGTGTCGGGTACCTATGCACGATGCAGGCTTTGTAGACGATGCGCCAACAATCTTATGTCTACCGCCTATTAGGTCTTCTGAGTCTGAGCAGCTTCCCCTCGGTCCGCCTCGCCTCAAAGAGAATCACCTCCCGAGGGATCCTGTTTCCAGGACCAACCAACATACAGCGGCCTTCAGATAGGTATTGGTGTCATATCTATCCCCTATGGCCTCTGGGGCTCTGTAGGAGTAGTTGCGGATTCTCGAACCGAAAACGTCCTGTTACTTTCGGCCCGTAGTCAGGGTGCCTAACTTTGAAGCCTAGTAACTCAATGCGCCTTTGACGGACATCTTCCGTTCCACTTCTCAGGGGTACCATTTTTTTCTTTTTTTTTCTTTTTTTTTTTATATCATATATTCATTGTTTGTGTAAGGTACAAGAACTCGCATGCAGCGCTAGCTATGGCGGAAACAAAACCTAAAATCAAACAACTAACAAACGAAATAACAAAACCAGTTCCTCCGATGGCGCCCAATAACCGACGTGTCGCCTACTCAGGTCTTATAAAGGAAAACTACTAACTAACTAGCATCGTAACGGAAACAAAACTAAACTCGCATAAACAAGTAAAAGAAATCAAACAGGAGACCTTCCACCACTTAGACCATCTGGCGACCCAGCCAACGACAACCGAGGCAAGGCAGGAAGGGAAGGGGAGGGGGATAAAGAGGGCTGGTAGGGGGGCATACTGTGCGTACATGTCAGGGGGGAAGCCCGTGCGGGTGGCGGTAATGTAGCGTCCAAGGCCTATGAGGGCCGGGATTGAGGTCCATAGTGAGGAGTCAGGTCCGATATCCGTCACCCCCTGGAGGTGGCGAGCGCGGGCAGCAGACTTGACTGGGCAGTGGAGGATAGCGTGTTCGAGGGTCTCGTCAGCCTCTTCACACCAAGGGCATGAGGGAGAAGGGTTTTCATCGTGCCAGGTAGGGTGGGCGGCCAGGTAACTCTTACCAGAACGCATCTGGTGGAGGCGGCCGGAGAGGAAGCGGCCCAAGCCCATAAAGGGGAGCGGGCGCATCGAGGCGGGGTACAGGTAATAGGGTGGGGGTGGCGAAAGAAGGCGCCAGGAGGTGAGGAGTTCCTCACGACACCTTGCCTTCAGAGAGGCGTAGAGGGCCGGGGCCCCGACCGGGGCTAATTGAAGCGGGGGTAGGAGGCTAGAGTTCGCTGGTGGAAGTGGATCGAGGCGATCGCCTATTACAAAGCGGACTTGGTGGGCAACCGCGTCTACTGGCAGGTGACGTCGGTTCGGCGGGGAGGGTTGTTTGGTGAACCACCTGAGGGGGGTGTAGTTGGGGCCGGCCCAAGGGTGATGGCCCCGAACGGAACCAGGGCGCCGGAGGGAGTCTGATACCCTGAAAGGTGACGTGGTTGGGACTGCGTGGTCTAGGCGTGCTGTCGCGGGGTTGATTTCCGGAGGGAGGCAGACCAGCCTCATTGCAGCAAGGCGTTGGAGGTTCTTGATAAGGAGGTCGATGGGCGGCAGGGAGCTCTCACATAGGAGGATAGCGATGTTTGTGGAGTAGAAGCAGTTGGTGACCCACCTCAGGACCCTGTGCCAGAAGGACCTGAGCTTGTCGAGCATCTTGGCTCCCGGCGAGAGCAGGTCGCAGCCGTAGAGGAGGATAGGGCGCATGAGGGAGGAAGCCAGCCTGTGGCAGAGATGAGGGGCGAGGCCTTTACCTGGGCGGGACAGGTGGTCGACTGTAGCCAGCGCGGCTTCCGCCAGGGCTAGTCTCCTCGTATAGTGTGCGGAGGTGGCCATATCCAGCGATGGCGTCGCTGGTTCGAGCCAGTAGCCCAGCCAACGAAGTACCTGGGCGGGCTTGTAGGGGACCGAGTCCACTGAAACGGGAAGGGACGAGGGGGGTCCCCTCTGCTGAGGGGTCCTCCAGTGCATGAGCTCAGTTTTGGGGAGGGAGAAAGCAACGCCTATACGGCGGCCTTTTGAGGTGAGGGAGACCGCAACAGCCTGGAGCTTTTGGACGTTGCGTCGGTAGGAGGGTGAGGCCACGGTGATGGCAAAGTCATCAACATAGCAGAGGGTGAGACCATTAGGGATGGGGAAGTGGAGGGACGAAACATAAATGAGAAACAAAAGGGGGGAGACAGGTGATCCTTGGGGGGTGCCAACTTGGACTGGGGCGAGGACCTTAGGGGAACCTTGGTAGAGGAGGCGGCACTGGCGGCCATGCAGGAAGGAGCGAACCCAAGAAACCAGGTAGGGTTGCACACCCTTTTCTTTCAGTTTGCCACACAAGGCTTTTGAGTCCACGTTATCAAATCCCCCCTTGACATCAAGGAAGAGGGTGGAGGAACAGAGGCCCATGCTGTGCGCTAGTCGGACTTCGTGAGATAGGGTAGCTAGGGCGTCGAACGTTCCCATTCCTGAGAGAGAGCCGCATTGATTGGAGTGGACAAGGCCGAGGGCCCGAGCAACTGTGGCTAGCCTTACAGCTACCACACGCTCCAGGATCTTGGACAGGGTTTGTAGGAGGACAATGATGCGGAAAGAAGCTGGTGTATCGTAGGAGGCTTTACCCGGCTTATCGAGCACGATGCCGTTAGCCTGCTTAAGAGAGGGCGGGTGAAAACCATAGAGGAGGAGGGGTCCCAGGAGGGAGGTGAGGATCTTTGGGTTGGTAGAGTGGACTCTCTTCCAAACTGAGTAGGGAATATGGTCGGGACCCGGGGCGGAGGAGCTGGAGCTAGAGGCGAGTGCTTTGGACATTTCCTCCTTCGTGAGCACGGTAAGGTCCTTGAAAGGACGGAGGATGGATGGTGGGGGAACGGAGGTCCTGGGCGGGAAGAAGTGGGATAAGAGGGTGGCATTGACCTCCGAAGGGGTTTCTGCGTCGGGAAAGGATGGAAATCGGTCCGGGGGGCGGCCCAGCGCGAAACGCTTGGCAGTCGAGACGGTCTTGGGGGTGGCGGAAGAGAGGAAGTCGTCCCAGTAGGTACGCTTGGCTTGTTTGATAGCTTTGAAGTAGGCATTGTGGGCGCGGCGGGCTTCAGCCTTCGAGGCCTCGGCAGGGGCCTTGCGGGCTCGACGTGTGGAAACGTGGACGGATGTTCTCAAAGAGGAGAGGAGGGGAGACCACCAAGGTTTGGAGTGGTTGGAGAGACGATGGAGTGGGGTGTGCAGGAGGAGAGTGGTACGCAGTCGGTCAACATTCCTGTCAAACCAGACTGAGGCAGATGTAGAGGTGGGTAAAGATGGGGGAGGAGAAACAACAAATAACTTGAGGGCATCCCCGAGGACCAGCCAATCGGTTTTGGCCCAAGCAGGGGAGGGGGCAGGGGGGCGCAAAAGTGGTGTGGAAAGCAACAGGCAAACAGGAACATGATCTGAGCCAGTAGAGGGGAGTGGGGTGGACCATTCAGTAAACAAAAAACTCGCCGCCCCGTTCGCGAAAGAGAGATCAAGGACCGACGGCCTACCAACAGAGGCAAAAGGAAAGTAAGTAAATATACCAGGGGTATTTAGTAAGGAGAAACCACGGAGCGAAGCCAGCTGAAAGTAAGGAGACGACGTGCCAAGCTCAGAAGAGGAAAACACCCTAAGCGGGTCGGACAGGGGGTGATGAAGATTAAAGTCCCCCATGACGAAAAGAGAAAAGTCAAAGTCGGGGAAACACAAGTCGGGAGGAACAATTCTGGTGTGAGTGGAGGTGCCTTGAGTATTGTACACATTGTATACTCTGAGGCGGGTCTGGGAGGATGAACAGAAACCTATGTCTGAAAAAAGGTCTACCGCCATGACGTGGGTAGAGTTGCCCGACCAAACTGGCAAAAGGGAAACAACTTCAAGAAAAGATAACAGGGCATAGCAGGCCACGTGTGGCTTGCCCCAACTGTATGGAGGAGAAAAACATTTATAGCCAGGAAATGAGGGTAAGCGCGCTCTCCACACAGGAGGGTCCTGTATGGCGACCAGTGCAGGCATGGAGGGTAAAGAGGAAAAACTCTGAAATAAAGAAAGAAAAACATCCCAGCTACCCAGGCTGTTATGCTGAACAAAGGAGAGATTAGAGAGGCCCTGGCTGATGCCAGAGAGCCTGGTGGTAAATCTGATAGGAACGGACATTTACCCGGACAAGCCGGAAGGGTTGAAAAAGGTTCTAGCGGGGTCGGCGTCCCCCTGGGAGGGGGGGAGGCTGGCCCTGGAGGAGGAGCGTGTAGCTGTGTGAGGAGTCTCTGGTGGGGCTTGGGGGCGGGGGCGGCGTGGCGTGGCGAAGGGAGGGGCGAGGGTTTGTCTTGGGGTCGAAGGGCCGGGATTGCCGTCGGTCCCATCGGGTCCGACGTCCATATCGTCTTCCGACTCAATCCCTAGCGGGGGTGGGTTGGCGGGGTCTTTGGCCAGTGGAGCTGGTCGTTCCGGGCAGTCCCGGTCGGTGGCGGAGTGGGGTTCGCTACAGTTGGGGCAGGTAGCAGTTGAGGAGGGGCAGCAGTTGACGACCGCCTTGGTGTTGCCCGCCTTAGGGCAGGTGGGGTTCTGGCAGCGATGCGCCGAACGTGTGTGCGAGAGGGAGCAGATTGGACATACCGGGTGATCCAACTTACATCTAGGGGCCTGATGTCCGAACTTCCAGCAGTTACGGCATTGGGTGAAGCGGTTGGAGGAGAAGGCGCGTTCAACACGGCGTCTCCGTGAGAAAAGGTGGATTGCGGTTCCCATGGCATTGATGTCCTCGGGAGCGATGGTAAAGACGACGGAGGTAGCGGACTTGGACATCCTGGACTCCAGGTCGCGGTTGAGGTAGTGTGCGGAGAAGATGGTGACGCCCGCGGCGTTGCGGACTGACTCCTGGAGGAGGGTGAGGAGATCGACTTGGTCTTCAGGAAGGTAGGCGAGGGGGAGGGAGTGGATGGCGAGTTGGGTCTCGTTGGGGGCGGGGCGGAAGGGTAGGTAGGCATTGTCGCCCACTGGGGAGATTTGGTTGAGGCGATTGGTGAGAGCTTGGTAGTATGGGGCGTAGGAAGTGGCGGGAGTGAGGGGGTCAAGGACGGTAAGGGTGACAGACCCTTTGTCGTTGACCTTGGCAGAGAGGGAAAGAGGTAAGGGGCAGTTGGCTTCTCGGAGAACTGAGGCAGCAATGTCGGGGAGGGTCGCAGAGATCCTATCGGCTTCTGGGTGGCGGGCAGGAGAGGAGCGAGGGGCGAAGAAACGACGCTGTGCTGCTGGTAGGATGGGAGCCTCTTTAACAGGAGGGGCCAGCATGCCTGATGCGACTTGCGCAGCAGAGGGTGGTTTCGTCTTGGGCCCCTTGGTCTTTTTCCGGCCTCTAGCGGAGGCAGCCAGGGCGAATGAGCGAGGAGGGCGTAGGTAGGTTGGATCCATGTTACCAGGGGTCCATTCAGAGAGGGGGGGGTATTTGCCGTCACGGAAGGTCCGGGCCTCCCACGAGTTGGGGTTTTTAACCGCGTAGGCTTCGGGGTTGCCGTAGTTCTTACCTGTAGCGGTGTCTTATCGGGGGGTATCAAGGTCGTTCCCATCCACAATCGCTCCAACCTGATAAAGGAGCGCGCGGGGGGGGACCTGTTGGGGGTGTGGTATGGCAGGAAGCTGTGCCGTGTTGGACTGGGGGGCTGGGGCAGGAGGGGGGACTTCTTTCCCTTTACGGGTAGGGGGTGGAGCCGGAAGCGCCGGGGCTTGCTGAAGTGGGGGCGGTGGTTGCGAAAGCCTTTATGACAGGTCACGCAGAGCTGACTCGATGGGGGCCAGGCAAGAGAGCGAAGGGGTCTGAGCGGCGGAAACACCGTCAGACAGACCTTGGACCTTAGCGGTGAGGAGATCAATTCGTTCGTTGGTGGAGGCAAGCCCATTGAGGGTTGCTACGAGGAGAGGGATGAGGACGGTTTCGGCGTCGCTGAGGTCGCGAAGGTCTGAGGAGAGGAGAGGAGGGACTGAGGGGTACGCATCGCCTAGAACTGGTTCTAGGGATTGTAGGAGGGCCGTGATCGCGTAGACCGCAGCATGGAGGGGAGCGGTAGAGCTTGCTCTGGAGGGGTGGGCAGAGCCAACGGTAGACATTGGCGTGCGTTGCAAAGACTTGAAGCCTAAGCTAGGATGGGGCAAACAGGTAAAAGTAGGGTGTCACACCAGACGCGGTGGTGTTGAGAAAGCGTGAGAAAGTTATGGTCAGGAAAATAGGGGGCGCGGAGCGTGCTTCTCAGGGGTACCAGAGGTGCCCTCTTATATATCCTGCGAACAGCCTCTGGTTGGACAGACGGCAGCGACGTATATGGTGTTATGGAGCAGGCTTCATTGAAATGACATTATAGTCATGGGACGCAACTCTTCGAAATCTTGCTAAGGACGTGAGGGCCTCAGAGCGGGGCCGGAGCGGGGGTGTTAGGCTTTCGATAAATGAGGGTCTGTGCGCAGTTACCCTACCGAGAGGTCTGTGCATTTTCTTTATGCCTAACATGACCTCCCTCCTATAAGGTCTCGCTTCGAGCACCTTTCTTAGTTATATTTATTTCACAAAATTCCTTTTAAGACCCGTTGTGGCCAGGGTAAAAAACCTTCCGGCGTTTGCTTGTCCACCGTAGGAAAACCTTTTCCTCATCGTCTTAGTTCTGCCTGTCCTGGCATCTCCGGGTTGTCTCGATGAAACTCTTCGACTACTTCTTCAGCATTTTCCATGCCCGTAGCGGGTTCCCAAGTATTTTCATCTTATGCACAGTCCTGCCATTTCACAAAATAGCACAACTCTCGTACCTGCCCGTATCGATTGTTGACCCTTCTTCTCTAGGTCCGTATCTCGCTACAGACAATCTTCTCAATTTCCCATTGCAAGTCTCCTTCAACCTCCTCTGGTTCTCTTGGTGGTTGTCATCGATTTGGATAAACAGACTCTCGATAAGGTTCAAGCAAGGATACACGAAAGACAGGGTGAATGTTTCATCAGTCGGATATGTTTAGCTTAAACGCATGATTTCCCCTTTTTTCCAATATCTGGAAAGGGCCATATAGTTTGGGCGCTAGCTTTTTCGACTTCCGTTGGGAGCGTATATTTTTTGCGTTTAGCATGACTTTATCGCCGACCTTGAATTCCGGCTTTCTTTTGGCTTTCCGATCGTAGTATTTAGCCTTTCCTTCTCTTGTCCTTTCTAACGAGCTCTTTGCTTGTTCGTGTATTGTCTTGATCCAGTTGGTGTATAGAGTTGCGCCTGGGTTTTGAGCCTCTCGTTCTTTCATCCACTCGGTCTGGGGGTGGAAACCATAGTTTGCATAAAAAGGCGACATCCCCTGAGCGTTGGTTGCAGAATTGTTGTATGCGTGTTCCGCTAGCGGTAGCAACTGATACCAGTCGTCCTGGTCATAGTTGACAAAACTTGGAAGATATCCTTCCAGTACTTGGTTGGTTCTTTCTGTTTGTCCATCCTTTTGTAGATGATATGCCGTCGACATTCGTCGCTTTATTTCCAACGCCTTACACAGGGATTCCCAAAAGTCCCCTGCAAACTTAGAGTCCATGTCCGAAATGATTTCCGTCGGTAAGCCATGTAGCTTCCAGACTTCCCTTAAGAACACATTAGGGACATCCGTTGCCATGGCCATAGTTTGTAATCCAAGAAAGTATGCCATCTTCGTGAATCGATCCAAAACTACCATAATTTGTGTACAACCTTGTGATTTCGGTAGCTGGATTATGAAGTCAACTGATATTGACGACCATGCCATAAACTGGGTCTGTAGCGGCTGGAACAACCCGTATTTTGCATGTCGTGGTGATTTGTTGTGTTGACATTCATCACAAGACCGTACGTAGTCATTGATCCATTCAGCTAATCCCTTCCAGTAGAAATCTCTCATGATGATTTCAAGGGTTTTTTCCTGTCCGAAGTGTCCTGCTATCTTTGCATCATGGCATCCTTCGGCTATCTTGGTATACAAGGCCTGGTTGCCCGGGACGAATAGACGATTCTTATAGTATAGAAGGTCATCAATTAGTGTCCAGTTCTTAGGAAATTCCTTCCCTTCATTTTGGAGCTTCGACAAGTCCTCTCGTCGTCTCAGCCAGTCTCTATCTGACCGTGTGGCCTCAAGAAGTTGTTCAAGGAACTCAGGGTTAAATTTTTTAATAGTCTTCTGTCTTACCATAGTCGTTGATATTAGTATTTTCTCTGGTATATCTTCGATGTCGTACCAGGATGAATTCTCAGCTGCCGTCGCTTCTAATTGACATATGATGGGTTCTTGTTCCTTTATTGTCAAACTTCTTGTAGCGATGTCTGTACTTCCGTAACCTTGGGTTCCTCTTTTTGTCTCGCTTAATTCATCGACCTCCATTAAATCAGATGTGTCGATCCTTTCCACGATGAGTTGTGCCATCCTATCGCCTTCTCGGACTTGGCAATCAACATCTTTGTGGTTGTAAAGCAAGACTTTGAGTTCTCCCGTATAGTCGGCGTCTATTGTCCCTGCGCCAACCGAGATTCCAGAGCGTACAGCGAGTGTGCTATGAGCTGCTACTCGTCCATATGTCCCTGTAGGCAAACTTATCGCTAACCCGGTATTGAGCATTGCTTGTCCCCGCTTGGGGATAACGACGTCACTTATGGTGTGGAGGTCATGTCTGGCTGCCATCCTTGAACTTTTAGTAGGCAGTCTTGCCTTGTGGTTCAATCGTCTTATTCGGATATGTTTATCCGAGTAATTTGCTTCTGGCCTCAAAGCCACATCTTCCTCATCTTTCCAACCCAAAACTTCCTTTCCTAACCCATCTTCCTTTTCTTCCTGTAGTGCTAGCAGCATTACCTGGAAGTGTTCTGGTTTTAAAACGGTTTGCTCGCGATACGTAGCTCCCTCCTCAGGACGGTACTCCCGTTGTCTACTCAGGGCATCAGGCTTTCCGCCCTTAGTCCCTGGTCGTTAAACGATTTTGAAGTAATATTCTGCCAGTTTCTGTGCCCAACGGATTTGGCGTCCTCTCCAAACCTTAGATGTGAGGAAGTATTGTAAGTTTTGGTGATCGGTGTAAACCGTTACAGGCTTCTCCGTGTCTACTAGGTATTGCCTCCACTCTTTGAACGCTTCCAACATCGCAATTAGTTATTTGTCGTGAATCTCGTAGTTTCGTTCTGCCGAGTTCAATTTCCGCGAGTGGAATCCGACTGGATGCAACCTTTTTTCCATAAACTGTAATAAGACGCAGCCCAAGGGGAAATCACTTGCATCCGTTTCTACCACCGTCTCACGGTCTGGGTAGAAGTGTTGTAATATGGGCGCACTTGTGAAGCAATATTTTAGTTCTTTGAACACTGCTTCTTGTTCCACGCCCGAATGGAAATCCTTTGGATTTCCCTTTAGGGTTTCCGTTATGGGCTTACAAACTCCGGAAAACCCTTGTATGAATCATCAGTAGAAGTTGGCAAATCCAATAAATATTTGGACTTCCTCAACTGACGCTGGTGACTTCCAACCCAGTCCGGAGTCGACTTTCCTCGTACTCATTGCTAGTCCCTCGACAGATACCATGTATCCTAAGAATTCTACTTCTTGTACATGAAAGACTGACTTTTTCAGGGATACCGCCAGTTGGTAGTCTGCGAGCCTTTGTAAGACCTGATTGACTAACTCAAGTGGCTTTCTTCATCCTTTAAATATATCAGAATGTCATCCAGATAGCAGACTACTCCGTAATCGAGGAACTCGTGTAGGATTTCGTTCATCATCTCTTGGAAGGTTGCGGCAGCGTTAACGAGCCCGAAAGGCATTACGTTGTATTCGTAGTGGCCATATCGAGTTCGGAAAGCCATCTTCCGTTCATCGCTGTCTTTAATTCTTATCAGATGATAGCCGTCCTTCAAATCAAGTTTTGTGAAGATTTTAGCCCCAGCCACCCGATCTCTTAATTCGGACATTTACGGTAGGGGGTGTTTGTTTAAAACGGTGATACGGTTGAGGTTTCGGTAATCTACCACTAACTGAACTTTTCCATCCGGCTTTGGCACGAACAACACTGGCGCTCCTGCTGGGGTCTTGCTTCTTGTGATCTTTCCTTGATCCATCATCATCTTGTGGTATTCTCATAGGGCGGCAAGTTGTTTCTCCGATAAGGGATATATTGGACCCCCGGCGCTTTCGCGACATTCTTTAGTTCGATTTCATGATCGAACGTCTTTTGTGGCGCCAATTTCTCCACTGTCTGAGGCAAGAATAGGTCCTTGTGTTGCCAATATTCTTGAGGTAGTGTAACGATCCTGTCTCCTTATAGATTATTTCTTCAACAGGTAACGACTTCTTGCCTAATTCTGTATTTGATATCGATAGCTCTGAGAGCGCTCTGGGTCTACGAGATCTCCTCTTATCTCGTCTATCGATATACCTCTTAGTCTCGTTGTGCTCAAGCGAGAACCTTTCCTCAGATATGTTGCGGGAGATGTTTTGTGCGCGTACGCAAATAGATTGATTTTAATAGCATAGGAAAGACTTAAGTGGATCAATCTAATTTTATTTATACTTGTACCGCCGACTCCGGCATACGACAAGTCCCCGCCGGCACGAGGTTAACGCAAACCGGAACTACCACTAACTACGAACAATCCAAACCTCCGGTCCCGACCATCAACATGTCCGCGCCATGCCCACAACACGAACACTAAGAACAAAAACCATCAACGGTAAAGAAAGTCCTCCCCGAAGCGACACCATAGACCCTCTGGTATGGGCCCAACCAAGCCAAGTAGCCGAAGCCGCAAGACCTCCTCGCATAGCCGAAGCCGAGCAAGGTACCAGTCCCCCAGGTTCCCCGTACAAAAAACAAAATTCCACTACCGCCCGGTCTGAATACCGTCCCGCAATCCCTCCCCCACAGTAAAAAACCAACAACAATTTAACAACACAGGCAGCACCAAGGCAGAGAGGTGGTGACCAACATGTCCACAACTCGCATCCGCATGCCAGGCCGTCGACCCTATGAACCCACTTTGCCAAGTGCCTCCGGAGAGCGTAATGGTGAGGAGGACCTGTGCCCGCTGCCCGTAACCCCAAAACCAAACCACAAACAAAGGAAATACATAGAGGTGGTGACAGACCGAAAAGGTCAGCAGGGCCTATCTCCTACCCGTGGTGCCATGCCCCCGCCCGCCATACCCGCAACCAAACCAAAGAAACCAAACAAGCTCCACAGAACCCAGCACTCAAGACCCAAACAAGTCCAACCCAGAGGTCGCAACCCACTATCCGCACAGGTGGCCATCAGCCAGCCGGTCCGACAGGAAGCCTTGCAGCACTCAGCAGCTTAACCTTAACAGCCCGTGCCAGCCGGAAACACTTAATTAGGCCTCGTCCAACCTGACGCAGGCCCGACCGGTGCTCGCAGGCGCCTCTCCCCGCCAAGTCAGCCCCCCCCAAGCCCCACACACCAGGCACCACAGCTCCCATCCAGCCCCCTCAGCCCCTCAGGCAGATCAACCGCCCGACAGCCACAGGACAGCCGATACCTGACCCCATCAGGCAGCCACTGATCTTGGCCACACCAACAGAGCCCCGACCCCCAGCACCAAATAGCCGAGGGGGGCCACCAGGACGAATCCCGGGGCCACAACATAGGAGCCAGCACCCAAAGGCGCCGGTCACAGTCCCAACCCGCCCGAACCAAAATCCAAACAGGCCGAGAAGGAAGCCAGGGAACCCGAAGGCCCCCCAAGGTGGGCCCGTAGGGCCACACCTAAAGTCCGACGAAAGGTGCCCAAACTGACGCTTCAGAGAGGGCGGGTACCAGGATAGGAAACGAGACAAATAGAAGGTAGGCCCCACTTGCAATGGGTGTGACCGCCAACCACCACCCGTAACCATACCAACCCCTGCACTAGACCAAGCGTGGCCCGGCAACCAATCGCCCCACACCACCCCGGGCAGAAGTTCACCCGCACCAGGAGGTAGAGATATCAGGGTCAAAGCCATTCCCACGTAGAAGTGAGGAGGTGACACCTGACTGAACCACCGTAATGCCACTTGTACCGAAAACAAGGGAACGGTGATAAACGACATCGTAGGGTTCCGACGGTGAAAATAGTAGACGAAGGGCGGGGCCGGCGAGGCCCCCGTCCCTTAAGGAATGATGCGACCGGTACGACGTGTTGATACTTGGGAAGGTCATCAGTCTAACCCAAGGGCGTTTTGTATCGTGAACACTAAGGACTCTGTTAAAACCCAACAAGAAACATGAGCTGGCCCAAAGAACGACACGGGTGTTTCCCCACACAGCAACCTCCAATTCCCCCATCCTCCGAACGCGAAACTCTGCGAGTAGACAATAGACAGAGAAGCCGAAGTCTTTTTACCGAAGGAGGGCTCGTAGACGCCAAAGTTGGAAGGCTCGAAGCGAAATCATCGTGAGAATCAAACAACAACGAGTAGGCGAAAACAAGTAGCCACGACACTCCACGACACAACAACCTCAACACCAAAGACCCCAGGAACTACTGAGCGAACTCAGATATCTCCCCCAGAATCCGAGGATCAGAAAGCTATCATGGGCGCGAAAGGAACGCTACCGACACGGAGCGAAGATAGAAGCAAGGAAAGACTTAAGTGGTTGCGTGAGGAGTCTGTCCCGAAGGTCCCTGGACCCTCTATTTATACAGACTCCTCACCCAACCCTAACCCTGTGTGACTCATACCCTCGCGTCACCATATTCTATGACTCACAACCGTGAGTCATGTGAGATCCTTAGTTGACTCGTACGAGTCAACTGCGCAACATGCCTAAACCAATTATAATCTCCATATCCAATCATGTGCGCTAAGTGCGTCACATGTGTGAAACTCGTGACTCATAAGTATGAGTCACGCGCGAAAGTCATAACATCATATGACTCACAACTGTGAGTCATCATACAATCAATAACATTTATGACTCGCGACTGCGAGTCATGTGAAATCCTTATCTTGCCTTGTCAATCTGTCTTGTCACAATCCGGTTTGTGACAGTAGCTCCCGTGCTCTTCTAACCCGAGTCTCTTCGGGTTCTTATCTCCTTAGTCCAAGGTTGAGAACCTCCCTTCCCATCCCTCTGACTGCCTTTCTCATCCGCGGGAAGTTTTCACGCTCCTTGTTGTATTCCTGTCGCACCATTTCTAGTGTGGCATTCGCGACCTGGATCGTTCTTTGTTGTATGTCGATCGTATTGAGGTGTTCTGCGATGGTATTCTTGGAGGCGTAAAGTTGTTCGCGCAAGTCGGTAATTTGTCGTTGCAGTGCAACGACATCGGGTTCTGTGGGGGTTTCCGAGTTTTGGCCTTCAATTGCTTCGGAATTTTTGCCCCCCTCCTCCTCTAGCTGCGTCCTCGCAGCTTCAACCCTTTTTCTCCTACCCGTCTCCTTCCCTTTTCGATAGGCTTCGTGCCTTTCCGTCAAGGGCTTCATTGTTCCATTTCGCTGGGGGTATCCCCCAGCATCAATCTTGGCCTGTTTATGATGGCGGCAGCCATCTTGATAACACCGTTCCCATGGGGTCTCGCGGTGCAGTTTCCGAGGTTTCCTCGGGGTCCCATCCTTCTTTGTTTTAGATCGTCGGGGCCAGTAATTGGCCCCATATTTTTCGTGAATGTGCACAAGGCACTCGTCATCGAAACATGCTGTCCAGGATAGACAGCTATGTTCTGCATTCTTTCTCGCTTCTTCTTCGCGAGCTGCAAGCTCGGCATTGGTCGGTCCCGAGTATTCGGGACTGGTTGGGGTGATAGCCCTTGGGCTATCTCCCCATCCTTCGTGTGGTGCGAGGGGGTTGGTGTTTTGCCAGTCGTTGTTGACTGGTTTGAGTTTGACGTGCACCCAGGTTTGGCTTCCCTGGGTAGTGTTGGTGGAACTTGGTGATGGCGTGCGTGGCATTGTTCAAGTTGCCTGCTTGGTACCAAGTTTCATCGTATTCAGGAGGGTATCCGGTCCACTTGGCCCGGTATTGTAGGTTTCCGTAGTGTTGTCGAGAATCAATGATCTCGTCGAGTTCGTATTCGTTTTCACCGTCTATCTCGATAGGCGGTGGAGGTGGTTTGGTTTGAGAGGGAAATTTATTGTCTTCGTAGGGTTCGAGGAGTGAGATGTGGAATGTTGGATGTATTCTCATGTCGGGTGGGAGGTCCAATTTATAAGAATTGGCTCCCACCTTTGCCAAGATTTTCCATGGTCCCATTTTCCGATAGTCGAGTTTCTTTGATGGTCTCGTGGTCTTGATGTGGTTGGTTAACAGCCATACCATATCTCCTGATTGTAGGTTTGGATCGGGTTTTCTCTTGCGATCGTAGTATTCCTTTTGTCGTAATTGTGCATTGGTTATTGATGTTACCAATGTATCTTGTAATCGTACGATATCTGCTGATGTCGTATGATCTTCTCGTATCATGTGGTTGATATTCGGGTGTTCGGGATGTCGTCCTGTATTGGCATAGAATGGCGACATTCCGATAGATTCTTGTTTTCCATTGTTGTATGCGAATTCTGCGAATGGCAGCATATCCTACCAATTGTCTTGTTGATAGTTAACGTATGCGCGAAGGTATTGTTCCAGTATCGCGTTCGTTCTTTCGGTTTGTCCATCCGTTTGCGGATGAAATGCCGTTCTCATTTTTCTTTCGATTCCCGCTTCTTTTGCCACTTCTTTCCACAAAGTGGAAGTGAATAGCGTTCCTCGGTTGGTGATGATGTCTCGTGGTATTCCATGTAATCGGACTACTTCTTTAATGAAGAGGCGGATAAATTGTTGTGTGTTCATTTCCTTGTTGCATGCGATGAAATGACTCATTTTGGTCATGCGGTCAATGACGACCATGATGCAGTCGAATCCTTCGGATTTCGGTAAATCGGTAATGAAATCCATCGCTATCGATGCCCATGGTGTCGTAGGTTTCTCGTTTGGCTGCAGTAGTCCGTAGGGTGCGTGTCGTACTGCCTTTATGCCTTGACACGTGTCGCAATTCCGTACGTATCGTTTAACCGTTTCTCTTATCTTTGGCTAATAGTATTTCCGGTTTATCAGTACGGTTGTTTTAGCCGTTCCGCCGTGACCAGCTATTGCGTTATCGGGATGCTGAGAGATCAGATGACTTCTCAATTCTTCTTCGTCGGCGATCCAGATTTTTCCTTGGTACCACAGGTAACCTTCTTTCCACTGGCATAGCCCTAGCGCTACCCCTTTCATTTCTTTTTTTCCTTCTTCTAGTGCTCTTCTTATGGATTGGATCATCTCGTCTTTCGCGCTTGAGGCCTTGATCTTTTCTTTGTTGTCATCCTCCAGGGTCGTAACCTCCATTCCTTGTACCCTTATTGGTACAGCTTGGTCGAAATATCTCTCTCGTGGTAGGAGGATTTGGTGTCGTTGAGTGATTCTTTCGTCTTCCTGATCTGGGAAATCTTCTAACCTTCTCGTAAGGGCATCTGGTTTTCCTCCTTCTTTCCCGGGTCGGTATTCGATTCGTATGTCGTATTGACTGAGAAGTTCGCTCCATCGTATTTGTCTTCCAACCAGGGCCTTTTTGGTCGTAAATAGTTCCAGGTTTTTGTGGTCAGTTAGGATTCTAACTCGATGTTGACTTCCTTGTACGTAGTGTCTCCATTCTTTAAGGGCTTTAACTATTGCTAATAGTTCTTTGTCGTGGATATCGTAGTTGCATTCTGCTGGCGTCATAGTCTTGGATCGGAATGCGACCGGTCTCCATTTTCCATCTTCTTGTTTCTGAGAAATGATGCCTGAGCAAACATAGTTTGAGGCATCTGTTTCTATCATTATTTCCTTTTCTGGGTCGAAGTGGACCAAAATTGGAGCTGTCGTTATCTTGGTTCGTAGGTGGTCGAATGCTTTGATTTCTTTTTCTTTCCATTCCCATTTTTTGTCTTTTCGAGATAGGTTGTATAGAGGTTTCGCGATTCGACTGAATCCTTCTATAAATCGGCGATAAAAGTTGCAGAATGCCAGGAAACTTTGGACTCCGCAAACCTTCGTCGGATATTTCCATTTCCAGATGGCGTTTGTCTTGACTGGATCCATTCGTACTCCTTCTGGGCTGATGATGAATCCCAAGTATTCCACTTCCTTTTTGTGGAATTCGCATTTGGTCGCCTTCAACCTCATTCCCGTTGGTTTAAGCGCATTTCGCACTTTCCGTATATCTTGTTGATGTTGTTCTAGGGTCTCCGAGTATACCAAGATGTCGTCCAGGTATACTATGCAGCAGATGTCCAAGTATTGTGAGAGTACTTGGTTTATCCATCTCTGAAAGGTTGCTGTTGCGTTGGTAAGCCCAAAAGGCATTACCGTATATTCGTATCTTCCATATCGAGTACTGAACGTCGTTTTGTATTCGTCTCCTTCCTTGATCCGTATGGTGTGATATGCATTTCTGATATCTAGTTGGTGTAGCATTTCGCTTTTCCGAGTCAGTTGATCGTTTCTCCTATTAGCGGTAAGGCGTATCGGTCTTTTTTGGTGATGGCGTTTAAGCCTCGGTAATCCACGCATAGTCTTAGACTACCATCTTTTTTCTTGACGAATAGGACAGGGGATCCAAAGTATCCTGGTCTCGCTTCTCTGATCCATCCTTTATTGAGGTTTTCCGTGAGGTATTCTCGTAATACCTTTAACTCGTTCTCTCCGAGGTGGTACATCAGGTTCACCGGCGGTCCATGTCCGTAATCCGAAACTTCAATCGCGTGGTCAACCCCGTCTCTATGTGGGGGTAGCTGGCTGAAATCTGATTTTCCTTTGTGGGATTTTTCAGGGGGTCCCTTTCTGGGGTCTTCTTCTGGTTCTTCAAATAGTTGAAGGAAGTTGTGGTATTCCCTCGGTATCCTATCTTTCAGATCCTGTTTCCTTTCTTGACTTTTTGCCTGGATGGCTAGGTCGGTGCTGATATTGACTTTCCTCAGGTGGATGTCTCCTTTGTTCCAATAGCAACGGAGTACTCCTGTTGCTTCTCCTCTTCGATAGTATCGTCCAAATGCTCTGGCAGAGATCTCGTTGATCTCTATTCTTTTTTCTGTGCTGCCGAAACCTTGTTCAGCCCTCTGGGTTTTTGGAAGTTCTTTAACTTCCTCGCATATCGGTTCCGATATCTTTTCGCAGATCAACTGTGCGATTCTTTGTCCAGGTTCGACCATGAACGTATTTGGTCCCGGGTTGACTAAGATAACCTTGACTTCTCCAGTATAGTCGGCATCGATAACTCCCGCATTGGTGGTTAGTCCATGCTTGGCTGCTAAACCACTTCTTGGGGCGATCCGTCCATAGGTGCCTTCTGGTAATCCGATAGCAATCCCGGTTCCGATAATACCTTGCTCTCTTGCTGGTATTGTTTCTTTCTCGTATGCGTACAGGTCATAACCTGCCGCCTTGGCCGACCCTTTGGTAGGCACTCTTGCTTTGGGTGTCAACTTTTTGACTAGAATCTTTTGATTCTTCTTGGACCTGAGATGAGAAAATTGAATCCTCAGATTTTCTTCCTCGGCCTCTGCTTCTGTTTTGCTGTATACCACTGGCGAACTGTTGAGACACCATGTCGTACATCGTTCGCTGTTGAATAAGACCTTTCCACTATCCTATTCAATCTTGGGATTGTGTTCTCGTAGCCAGGGCATTCCAAGAATGACCCCTCGTCGGCTTAGTTTGGTAACTTGTAGTGTGATTTTTTCATTGTGTGTCCCCGTCTCCATTCCTAGTGTTGTAATATGCGTAACGGGTCCTGTAGTACTTTTCTCTCCATCTGCCATGTAGATTTCGCGGGGGTTGCCTGATTTCTTTTTCAAGAAGTTATATTTTTCGCATAGTTCTTCGTCTATAAAGTCTTCAGTAGCCCGCGAGTCGATCATTGCATTGACATGTGCTTCGTTTCGTTTATCGTATAGTCGTATCGGTATGATGAGATGTTCTTTCGCTAGTTCTTGGTGGTTGATCGTATCTTCGTTTTCCAGTACTTCGTATAGGTTTCGTATCTCGATGAGTTTTCCTTTGTTGTCACCCAGACCACCTCTTACTGGGGACTTTCCTCGTTTCCCAATTCTGATTCTGGTTCTTCGACTGTCATCTCTTTTATGGAGGCCTTTGGTTTCCATTCTCTTTTGGGAGGGAAATTCTTCGTTCCTGGAGGAGTGCTCCGAGGATTGTGTTGACTTCTGCAATTTGCAATGCGATGTCCTGCCCTTCCGCATTTTAGACATAGGTTTCCCTTCATTCGCCTTTCGTATTCGTCTCGCGACAAGTTCAGGCTTCCTTGTCCTATCTTGTCGACTGCCATTGCTGACCCTCCTTCGAGAGTGGTTCGTGGTTTGAAAGTACCATTGTTATTTCTCGGAGTCGAATTTTCCGTCTGAGTTTTGATCGGCCTTCGTTGTTCCAATCCTCCGAGTGTCGTCAATTTTGTTTCTCTTTGTATGGCCCAATTCGCCAATTCTTCAGCTCCGTCCACTGTGTCATGTGTTCCGGCGAACGCATCTCGTAGTCGCTTGTTCATTCCCACGTAAAGGTACTCTGCTAAGGTGACTTCATCCATTTCCGCTTCCGATGCGATCAGGCGAAATTCGTTCCAGTATTCCGTCATAGTTTTCTTTCCTTGGTTCAGTTCCAGCAGCTGATTTCTTGCAGTTCCTCTTGCATCCACCTCTCCAAACTGCTGTTTGAGAGCGTCTCTGAAGTCTCCCCATGAATGCCAATTTGTTTCCTGGATTCCTTCCGTGTACGGGGTTAACCATTTCGATGCATCTCCTCGTAGTAAGCTTGAAACGTATACGATTCGTTCATCATCGTGTCCTTCTGTCCATCCGACTGCTCGGAAGTATACCTTGAGTTGTGACAGCCAACTTCTTAGTTTGTGTCTTGTTCCATCAAATGTTTCTGGTTCTTTGACCTTCGGCTTTCTTTGCATCGCCTGGGTCATAGTGGCTAGAAACATTTCTGGCGTCAATTCCGGTCCCGGAGCAGTTCCTGGAGCAGGCCCCACAGGAGCAGGTCCAGTGGCTTGTCCTTGTTCTTCGGATGGAGGTCCTCATTCCATTCTGGTGTTTTCCGATTCGTCGGTCGAAGATGAACCGTCTGCTGATTGTTCTTCTGGGGTAACGGGGCTCGGTGTTCTTGTAACTTGTTGTGATAGTGTTAGGTAGGCTTCTTCCCCGAAACTCGGTAATCCGAGTAGGTTATCGTCAAATTGATAATCCGTTTTGTCGTTAGGTGTTGTTTAATGTGTGACGCAACCAAGTGTAACGATCCTGTCTCCTTATAGATTATTTCTTCAACCGGTAACGACTTCTTGCCTAATTCTGTATTTGATATCGATAGCTCTGAGACCGCTCTGGGTCTACGAGATCTTCTCTTATCTCGTCTATCGATATACCTCTTAGTCTCGTTGTGCTCAAGCGAGAACCTTTCCTCAGATATGTTGCGGGAGATGTTTTGTGCGCGTACGCGGATAGATTGATTTTAATAGCATAGGAAAGACTTAAGTGGTTGCGTGAGGAGTCTGTCCCGAAGGTCCCTGGACCCTCTATTTATACAGACTCCTCACCCAACCCTAACCCTGCGTGACTCATACCTTCGCGTCACCATATCCTATGACTCATACTCGCGAGTCATCTGAAATCCTTGGTTGACTCATACGAGTCAACTGCGCAACATGCCTAAACCAATTATAATCTCCATATCCAATCATGTGCGCTAAGCGCGTCACATGTGTGATACTCGTGACTCATAAGTATGAGTCACGCGCGAAAGTCGTAACATCATATGACTCACAACTGTGAGTCATCGTACAATCAATAACATTTATGACTCGCGACTGCGAGTCATGTGAAATCCTTATCTTGCCTTGTCAATCTGTCTTGTCACAATCCGGTTTGTGACAGGTAGTGATCCCAAGACTATATCGTCGGACTTTTGCTGGTGCCAATTCTTCCAATATAGGCAGCATTTTCGTCAAAGACTACTGTCTCATCGTATTCGAACATGTCGGCTATTCCCTCGTCTTCCTCCACACCTTTTTCGCAACATTTTGCGTCCAATGACCATCTTTTTGGGTCTTCAATGTGGGATATGGGATGATCCTCATGCCACCACCCGAATTGTATGATCATCCCATACAATCCAAGTTCTGCTATTTCACAGGTTATCTCAGACAGATGTCTATTTCTTCCAATTTCTAACCATAAGGGATGGGTGTAAAACTTCCCTCCCGAGCTTGCTGCGGTCCCATCAAATCCATAAATTTTGACCCTGTGTGGCTGTTGCGTGAACAGCAATCGGTGTACTTGTACCAATCTTTGATTGATAACGAACACATTAGAGCCTGAGTCCAACAGGACTTTAATTTTTTGTCGCCTATAGTTTAAAAAGAGGTAGGCGTCTTCCTCAGGGCCTCAATATCTTTTAGGTAAAGACGGGTAAAGCTTGCGTCGTCGCGGCTGACCGCGATCATCTTCAGGTTTTCGTTTAGGCATTATGTAACAAGGTGTTTGTTACCATGCCCGCACAGTTTCGACCATTCAGGACTCCTCAGACAAACTGTAATTTTCGTGCTATATCGGGCAACCCACTACTAGCAGTCTTTACCTCCTGCCGAGGAGTTCCCATACCTTCCACTTTTACTACCTGTGGAACCGAACTTGGGGGTCTCTGCCATCGTCCAGATATCATGGGGACAAAAGCCGGGTGCATAGGGCTGGTCGACTGTCCCTTTGATATCCTTCCCGGCTTATTATTCACCCACGCTTAACCATAGATAGTGTCCTCATTTTATTGAGTGCCTGGCCGGTACCATCGCGGCACCTAAGAATTAATAGATAGAGGTGAGGTCCAGAGTTCTTGTACCTATTGGTTGAAGATATGCCTCGCTCGTCCTTCTATTTCTTTCATCTTAGCCCTACTGTCGCTCCCGTCGGTACCCTTGGTACTGTTTGTTTCCTGTCTAGATTTTGGTCCTTATCGGAGACCTTTATGATTCCAGGTCACGTGCCTGACTATCCCGACAAACATGTGTTCGGATCATTGTGGCTAAACATACGACTACCTTGGGAAGCACAGAGGCGCCACCAATGTAACCATTATCCTTTATTAATCCTCCTGACTCTGCCGGAGGGACGCGTGTACTCCCACTCAGGTCGTCCCGTATGGTTGCGATCCTCGCTTCGTCCCTTTTGTGCAGCTGTCAATTTCGACCCCTAGAGACTATGTGTCTACTATGATAAAACCGAAAGAAGAAATCAAGAAAGTGGAGAAGTGAATATGGGATCGGAATAGACTATCGGAGGAATGGCGAACAAGAGAGCGGAATGATAGACTGAATGATCGCTAACTATCTAACTAAGGAAAGACTAGGAGATATATCTCTCCGTCAAAAAACAACAACAGAACACTCCCGAAACTCAAGCAATCTAAAAGACACCACACCCTCATCTCTCATGATCCACCATGATCCATAATGCATGCGCCCTGCTCCCATATGCCAAGCAACATAAAATATGAAAGAAACGATCCCACTACCTCCAATCTCCTAGCTGCATATCCGCAAACGTGCATATCCGCTAAACTGCATACCCACCGGATCAGATATCCGCACAACAACCTAACCACCTAAGCGCATGCCCTATAGGCAATCCAACACTCCCCCTGCCCATAGTGCATGCCACCAAACCAAAGAAACAAACGAAAAACAAAAGTCTCAACACCCATTCTCCCCCTGTTTAACCATGCCAATCAAATCCAAAAATCTCCTGTGACCGTCCCCAGACAACGACTTTGTGAACCCATCTGCCACCATCTGGGCAGTCTCACAGTAGCACAAAGCAACTTCTCCCCGTGCAACCCTATCACGAATCCCATGATACTTGACGCCAATTGACTTATGACTTGTCTTAATGCGCCCATCACCGATATTCGCTATGCAAGCCTGGTTGTCACAATAGAGTGTTGTCGTAAACTTAGGAGGAATAATGTCGAAGTAAGCAGAATGGGACTCTTCAACCATCTGAACGGGATGAAGGTTCGGTTTTCCACTGAGATACCCGAAACCAATCTCTAAAAGCAATCCCCGCATCCACTCGAGTTGTGATACAGCATGTGCACAGGCAACATACTCTGCTTCCGCTGTTGACTGGGCACATGTAGGCTGGCGAGTAGACCTCCATGACACAACTCCCTTCGTTCCTAAACGTGCGGCATATCCACTGGTCGACTTCAAAGTCGCTGGATCACCTCCCCAATCCGAATCAGCATATCCGACTAAATACCCAGCTCTAAACTGAGAACCGGTAAAGCCTTCCAATTGGGTAAGATCTCCCCCGAGAGTGAGCACAACATCCAAGGAACCTCGTAGATACCGGAATACCCTTTTTACACTAGTCCAATGTTGCTCCGACGGGTCATGAGAGAAACGTGCCAGAATCCCAACAGCGTAGGCTAGATTAGGTCTCGTTGTTGTGGTTGCATACATCAACGAACCTATAGCCTCTTGATAAAGCTGGCGGTTACATCGAACATCATCTGGTCCAGAAGGAAATAGGCTGAATCCCTTCTCCAGTGGTGTAGAAACTGAAAGGCTCTCATGGAAACCAAAACGCTCTAAAACTGACTCGAGGTAGGATCTTTGACTTATCGTGATGGTCTTCTCCTTGCATTCCCTCTCAATCTTTAACCCAATATAACTGGTCAAGTCACCCGACTCTGTAACCTTAAACCGAGTACAAAAACGTGACTTTACATCACCAAGAAGTCCGGAGGAACCACTCGCCAACAGAAGATCGTCCACAAATAGCACAATCAGCATGAATGAGCTTCCGGAACGATAGTAAAGTAAACCGGCATCAAAAGAGGTTGCTGTAAACCCAATATTCAATTGGAAAGACGTAACGGTCTTGTACCACTGCCGGGGAGACTGCTTTAGGCCGTAAATACTCTTGCTCAAAAGAATAGCCCAGGACTGCCGATTCCTCTCTGCTTCCTCCTTATTCTTTTCCAAAACAACCCTCCTCTTTTCCAAATCAAAATCAACACCATCTGGCATCCGCAAGTATACCTCAAAACTATCCTCCAAAGGACTACCTAAGAATGCACTGCAAACATCCAAACACTCCGCCTCAAAGTCTAGGCCTGCTATCAGGGCAAGAACTAGGTTGACAGTCTCATGTCGAGCAACTGGGGCATACGTATCGGCATAATCCACTCCATAAATTTGCCGATTCCCAAGTGCTACCAAACTGCTCTGCAACTTGTCAAGCTTTCCCGAGGATGTAGTTTTCACCCGGTAAACCCACTTGCTGCCAATTGCCTTCCTTCCTTGAGGAATCCTGACAATCTGACCCAAGCAATTAGTATTGATAGAGTTTATCTCATCCTGCATCGACTGCAACCACTCAGCACGCTCCTCCGACTGCAATGCCTGCCTATAGGTTTTTGGTTCCAGTACAACTTGAGTGAAAAGTCCACGTGCTAGGCGGGGGTTTTTCGAACGTGTCTGACGAGGTTGTTCTAGGTCCGGTGGCTCATAGCCATCCATCCTTTCCAGCGCTTGTAGTTCCCGTTGCCCAATCCGGGAATGAGGTTCTTCTTGTGATGTAGGTTCTGGCAACTCTTCTTGCGGAGGAGAGTCAGACCCTGGAGAGTTAGCCGCAATCTCAGAATCGTTAAAGATCACTGGGTCGTGAACTCGGAAATCCTGGTCACCGGATCGGGGGGGTAAAACAGGTAACTCCTCTATAATAGGTATCTTTGCGGATTCCATTCGCAAGGATTCAAACTCATGGGCAAAGGGAGAGACCCCGCTCTTAACTTCCTTCTCTTTGAAACATTGAGGGTCCACTTTCTCTAACTTATCACTTTCACGGAAAACCACATCCCGTGTTGTGAACATCCTCCGAGTAACTGGATTATAAACCTTGTACTGTTTCTCCGTTAAGCAATAGCCAACAAAAACACACTTCTCACTCCTCCCATCCAACTTTTTCCTCTTCTCTGCTGGCACATGAACCATCGCAATACAACCCCATACCCGTACGTGACCTAAGCTGGGAATGCTGCCAAACCATCTCTCGAAAGGTGTATGAAAGTCCCGCTTCAAGTCCTCCAAACCGCGGGTAGGAGTCCGATTCTTGATATAGGCAGCTGTTGCAACAGCCTCTGCCCAGAATGAATCCGGCAATCCCGACCAGTGCAACATGCATCTGGCTCGCTCCATGATGGTACGATTGGCCCTTTCACATATACCATTTGACTGTGGGGTATAAGGTGTGGTAACCTGGGCCTGGATCCCTTGTTGACGCAAATATTGCGAAAACTCCTGCGATGTAAACTCACCACCACCATCGGTACGTAGCTTGGAAATAAAACATGGAAAATCGGAGCGGGTTGGATCTGCTGGATCAGCTGCTCGCACTGTCCAATGTCTTACCACAGCAGCTTCATAGTCCTGAAAGGCCTTGAATGCTTCGGATTTATTTTTTAAAAAATAAATCATCGTAAACCTCGTGTAGTCGTCTATAAAAATAATATAATAGTAACTACCAGCAAGAGAGGGGGTAGGAATTCTTCCGAACAAGTCCGAGTGTACCAACTCTAGAGGACGTGTTGCTCGCGAAGATGTTGGGAGTGGCTTAAATGATTTGCAGGTCTGCTTCCCATATAAGCAATCGAGACAATCACAACTACCCGTAAGATGAGTAGGCATTCCCGAACACCACTTGGTAAGGCTTCTTGTAGCAGCAGGCCCAAGATGTCCAAGCCTTTGATGCCACAAAAGAAACGATGTTGAAACCGTAGCTAGGCAGGTGGTCGGGAAAAAAATTCTTGAGCTGGTGGACGAACTCGGATCTGCGAGCAAAAGAGGATAGAGATAGTCAACTTGTGGTGCCAAACCCACCACACGACCTTGTGGTCCAAACTCGCGCAAGTAAAAACCATAGTCTTTCACATGCTCAACATGGATACCGACTTTGCCGAGCTGTGCATGGGAAATCAGAGTAGTTCCCAGTGTCGGAACATGCAAAACGTTTCGAACAGTAGCCGGTATAACCTCACCGAAGACTACCAAACTCAACTGTATCTTACCAACTCCTAATGCTTCCACTCGGTGATTATCAGCCACTTCTACCTGGCATTCCCCACTCTTTATCCCCTCATACTCCACGAACAGTGACCTATCCCAAGTCATATGCCGTGAACACCCGGTATCAATAAAACAGGTTGAACCTCCTCCTAAATTCTTACTCAATCTACTCTCTTGAACTACCTCATGACCTAACCATGCCGTCGCTCTCCCATCTGTAACTACTGTAGCGTTCACAGTCTCGGTTCCGGTTGTATCTTCCTCTTGCCTCCCTCTAATCCTTTGGAAACCACGATCAGGGCGAAATGCCCCACCACCTGACCTCCAACAATCTGCCTTTCGATGACCTTTCTTATCACAGTTGAAACAAACCAAGTCTTTATCTTTTGAGTTTTTCTTCTCATTTCGGTCTCTTTTACCTCCATTGCCGTAGTCATTTTCTGAATTCCGGCGAACAGAAACTCTTCGTTGCTCAAGGTAATGGCTCTTTCGAATTGGTCTTCCATTTACGAACAGGGCTGAGTCGGGGGGTATCGCAAGTGTCTTCTGTAAATCGGCTTCGTACTCCCGCAATTGTCTCTCCATATCTGTATAAGTGTAATCAACATTACCCCTTATGACCGTTTTTACCTGATTCCATTCATCGGTGATCCCATGCATCGCCGCCGTAATTTTTTCTTCTTCGGAGACCTGTGATCCCTGTATTACCGCTAAATCGGCACATAAAGCTTCACTCCGCAGGAAGTAGGCCTTCACAGTACCATACTCGCGTAAGGAAATCCTTGCCAGCTGACCACGGATATTCCTTCCACGTTCCTTTACTAAGTCTTTGTACTTGGAACTTATAGTCTCCTACAAGACAGCAGGATCATCGATCGACATATATTCGAGCAATAATTCCTCCGAGATTCCACGGCGAATCGTTCCCGTAGCGCGATCGTAGCGAGTCCAGTAACTGCGGATTTCTCGCTCAATCGCACGCTTAGTGGAACCTGTATCTGACTCTGTAGGGGGGGTAGGCTTCTCTTCTTCCCGAGCAACAATCCGCCAAACACCATCTCTCTGTAATGTTGACTTCATCTGGATTGACCACCGCTGGTAATTGCTCTCAGTGAGCTTCTCAAACGTAATCATCGTCGATGACATTGCTCCTGCCTCCATTGAATAGTTCCGGTAATCGATAAACTGAAGGTTTGCCTGCAACTCTCAGAAGCGAGGGCTCATAACCTGATAAAACCGAAAGAAGAAATCAAGAAAGTGGAGAAGTGAATATGGGATCGGAATAGACTATCGGAGGAATGGCGAACAAGAGAGCAGAATGATAGACTGAATGATCGCTAACTATCTAACTAAGGAAAGACTAGGAGATATATCTCTCCGTCAAAAAACAACAACAGAACACTCCCGAAACTCAAGCAATCTAAAAGACACCACATCCTCATCTCTCATGATCCACCATGATCCATAATGCATGCGCCCTGCTCCCATATGCCAAGCAACATAAAATATGAAAGAAACGATCCCACTACCTCCAATCTCCTAGCTGCATATCCGCAAACGTGCATATCCGCTAAACTGCATACCCACAGGATCAGATATCCGCACAACAACCTAACCACCTTAGCGCATGCCCTATAGGCAATCCAACATACTAGACTACCGGAACACCGTCGTTGTCGGTACCTTTGTGAAGACTTATGTGATTTCTTCGTCTTTACCTAATTCCCATAGTCGGCTGGTGGTTCTAACCTGTCCAGCCTGTGCGGGCCTTCGACGAGGTCCAGGTGGCTTGATAGACCTTACTCAATTTGGGCCCATTCGTAGTGGCCTTCGGCTCACTGTGGCCGCTGATACTTGAATCTTCCCGTAGCATGTTTTATATGTATGGTTCTTTTTTCCACATCTCGTGCAGTTGTTGTCCTTTTTTCTCGCATCAATGACGCTTTGCGAGATTCCTTGGTGTGCTTCAGACCAATTTGAATGGGTGATCTTAGCGTCTCCTCCTAATTATTTGGCTGGCCGTTCCGACGTGTGGTCCTCTCATCTCCTTTTCCGTGAGGGTCCTTTTTTTTTTTTTTTTTTTTTTTTTTTTTTATATCATATATTCATTGTTTGTGTAAGGTACAAGAACTCGCATGCAGCGCTAGCTATGGCGGAAACAAAACCTAAAATCAAACAACTAACAAACGAAATAACAAAACCAGTTCCTCCGATGGCGTCCAATAACCGACGCGTCGCCTACTCAGGTCTTATAAAGGAAAACTACTAACTAACTAGCATCGTAACGGAAACAAAACTAAACTCGCATAAACAAGTAAAAGAAATCAAACAGGAGACCTTCCACCACCCAGACCATTTGGCGACCCAGCCAACGACAACCAAGGCGAGGCAGGAAGGGAAGGGGAGGGGGATAAAGAGGGCTGGTAGGGGGCATACTGTGCGTACATGTCAGGGGGGAAGCCCGTGCGGGTGGCGGTAAGGTAGCGTCCAAGGCCTATGAGGGCTGGGATTGAGGTCCATAGTGAGGAGTCAGGTCCGATATCCGTCACCCCCTGGAGGTGGCGGGCGCGGGCAGCAGACTTGACTGGGCAGTGGAGGATAGCGTGTTCGAGGGTCTCGTCAGCCTCTTCACACCAAGGGCATGAGGGAGAAGGGTTTTCATCGTACCAGGAAGGGTGGGCGGCCAGGTAACTCTTGCCAGAACGCATCTGGTGGAGGCGGCCGGAGAGGAAAAGGCCCAAGCCCATAAAGGGGTGCGGGCGCATCGAGGCGGGGTACAGGTAATAGGGTGGGGGTGGCGAAAGAAGGCGCCAGGAGGTGAGGAGTTCCTCACGACACCTTGCTTTCAGAGAGGCATAGAGGGCCGGGGCCCCGACCGGGGCTAATTGAAGCGGGGGTAGGAGGCTAGAGTTCGCCGGAGGAAGTGGATTGAGGCGATCGCCTATTACAAAGTGGACTCGGTGGGCAACTGCGTCTACTGGCAGGTGACGTCGGTTCGGCGGGGAGGGTTGTTTGGTGAACCACCTGAGGGGGGTGTAGTTGGGGCCGGCCCAAGGGTGACTGCCCCAAACGGAACTTTTCCGTGAGGGTCCCCCTCTTCCCTTTATATAATCCTTATCCCTTGGTGGCTTATCAGACTTATCTTCCATTGAAGATTTGTCCTTTGTTTCCTTCGAGGAGGTGTGTTGGGCATTACCTTCTTTCAGTAACTTTTTTCGGTACTGATGGTCTTCTTCTGCCCGGCCGGCTTCTATAACAACATGTTCCCATTCCTCATCTGTTTCGAATTTTCGGAAGGATATGCGGGTGAGGATTTCTTCGGGCAAATTTCTTTCCACTGTCTCTCACCATGATTCACCTGTCATATTGGCTTTGTTGTTTAGGTTGTGCATGATTCGGAGGTAGGCTTGAATTTTGCCTTTATATTTTACTGCCTTCATATCCCGCAAGGCTTGTCGGCCCTCTTGAAGTGGGGCGACGGCCTTTCCAATTTTGTATGAGAAACTGGTCCAACTTCGAAAATTCCGGTTTTGGGTTTCGCCTTGTAGTCCGTCCATTTTTCTACGATACCATATCGTATATGGGGTTACCATTTTTCCTTTGGTACGGTTCAGGGCGTATATGACCCGTTCTCGGTCATCTTTCCAAATATGGGGGTTGCAATCGAAGAAGTCAATACATTGTTGTAGCCCAATGTGCACGTCTTGGTACTTTTCTCCTTCGAAGTGTGGCGGTGCCTCTGCTGGTCATTTCGTGTTTACCGCGAAAGCTTCGGCTAGGACATTTGTCAGGTCTGATTGTTCGAGAGTTAAGCTCCTGCGGCGTCTATTCGGTCCGCCACCTTTTCTTACCTTTCCTTCAACGTCGTAATCGCTGCCATCATCGTCGTCATCACTAGGATATCCTCCTCCTTCTCCAGGTGGTGCAGTTGCGTCTGAGGTTCCCTCCTGACTAGACTGAGGTTTCTCGATCTGCTTTCCCTTTTCCTCTCTAGTCGGTTTGGAATAGTATTCATCATCATCTTCCACAGACTCTATTCTTACACGCTTGCTAGCCTCCGGTTTTTCTTTCGGAGCTTCCTTCTTTCTAGAGGAGAGGAGCAATTCTTGGATTGCTTCACCGATCTTTTTAAGCTCGCTCTGTTGCGCAGCGAGTGATTCCCAGGTGGTTTTGGCTTCTTTTTAGAAAAGGGCGTCTCTTTCCTTGAAGGCACTGTTTACCTTCCGGTCCCGATCTTTTATCTCCTTCCTGATTTCTTCGACTGCTTGTTGTAGCAGGAGATCTCTTTCGAGCGTGGACTCATATAATTGGGAGGTGACTGCTTCGTGATGTTCTTGTCAGGCAGCTTGTTGCGCCAGATTTTCCGCGATTTCCCTTACTATCCTTTCTTGTAGGGATTTTACCTCGTTCTCTACTCCATAACACTGCATTAACAGGACTCCTATGTCTTGGTTATGGAGGTCCTTTCCTTCGGCAATTTGTTGTTGAATATCAAACAGCCAAAGTGAGTTTTCCTGTTGGGCTCCTGTGAGCTGGGCAACCGCTATGTTTGCAGAGTCGATAGAGGAGGTAATGTCCCTTCGGACGTCTCGCAGTACCACTCCCACTCTTGCGGCTAGCCTTGCTAAGTCGGCAGCCTGGTCTCGGTGTCGTGGAGTGGAAGAGCGGAATGAACTAGGTACGCTGGATGACCTTGTCCCATCTCTTAGTGGCCTTTTTAGTCCCGAAGGCAATGATGAGGGTTGGCTTTGTACATTTTCTCCTTCACTTCCGGTATCCATTACATCTTTATCTTTGATGCTCTTGGGAGCTTCTCTCCATGGTACCGGAGTCCCCGGAGCTCCATGTAACCATGGCGCCGTTGGTTCTGACATTCCTTCTCAGCTTACAAGTCGCTAAAAAGGAATAGTTTCCTATAATAGGATTTTGTCTCAGTGAGAGTTTGGGTGATTTCCGAGTCTCCACGCAAAGAGTATAGTAGGCATGATGCTACTGTCAAAGATACTATCCAAGGATCCCTCCTCACTGGTGTCCCAGTCGAGAAAGGGTTTCCAAACGAATTCTGGCCCGTACCAGCTTTCGTAAATTTTTTGTATTTGTTCCTCCGTCGGAACTAGAGTTGGGTCGGTATACCACGAGGGAGCTTCTTGTACCAGGAATGGTATTTCTGGAAGCTCTGGCGGACTAGATAACACTAGACTAATAGTAGGGTAGTGTATTTTGGTCGGTGGTTCGAATATTGAATTGGTTCTGGAGAGTTCCCCTAGGGTATCTAGACTGACCATATTTTCAATTGTTTTGTCGTTGACGTGACTCGAACCCATGCACTTATTTAGTGCAGAGTGGTGACCGACTTATTTAGTGAGCCTTGGTAACAAGGAGAACTAACAATATAGTGTTAGGCGGAAGTCAACTCTTAATACTTGTCGAGAAGACTTAGGCCTGAATCTTTCGTGATAGATGGAGATTTGTCTAGGAAGGCTCGGTGTCGTTTTTTTCGTTAATGACTACTAAGAACTCGCATAATCGATAGTGGAAAATAATTTTATCAAGATTCATTGGTAAAACAATGTTATATTGTTAAGGTCTCTTCTCCGTTGCTTGATGATATCTAAAAGCTTGGGAGGCACTTCGATATTTATATCTCGCGTCTGAGTGTTGGCGGACTACTTCTAATCCTCATATAATTAAGTACCTTCCCCAAAATCATACGCTAATGTCTCACAGTCTCAACAAGTGCAAACAGCGTTTGACCCTGAATTCTTTCACACCATCTTCATCCACATAAATTCTTTTCTGTCTTATCGTAGGATGCATTGTTATCCTCGAATGACCGGTCATCGATTTATAGAGCCGAATAGACTTCTCTCTGAAACTGCAGTCGTCTTGACTATCGTCCCAGTAGTCTCTTCCGATTTCACATAGTGGCCAGCGTATGTGTCGGGTACCTATGCACGATGCAGGCTTTGTAGACAGTGCGCCAACACACTTATTTCTACCGCCTATTAGGTCTTCTGAGTCTGAGCAGCTTCCCCTCGGTCCGCCTCGCCTCAAAGAGAATCACCTCTCGAGCGATCCTGTTTCCAGGACCAACCAACATACAGTGGCCTTCAGATAGGTATTGGTGTCATATGTATCCCCTATGGCCTCTGGGGCACTGTAGGAGTAGTTGCGGATTTTCGAACCGAAAACATCGTGTTACTTTCGGCCCGTAGTCTGGATGCCAGACTTTGAAGCCTAATAACTCAATGCGCCTCCGCCTGATTTCTTCTGTTCCACTTCCCAGAGGTACCCAGAGGTGCCCCCTTATATATCCTGCGAACAGCATCCGGTTGGACGGACGGCAGCGACGTATATGGTGTTATGAAGCAGGCTTCATTGAAATGACATTATAGTCAGGGGACGCAACTCTTCGATATCTCGCTAAGGACGTGCGGGCCCCAGAGCGGGGCCGGAGGGGGGTGTCAGGCATTCGATAGATGAGGGTCTGTGTGCAGTTACCCTACCGAGAGGGCTGTGTATTTTCCTTATCCCTAACACATTATTCCTGAACAAGGAGTACGAGGGCCAAACCCACGAATACCAAGATACACAGGGGACCGGCGAGACCCAGGCCGAAGCCAAAAAGCCGAAAGGGTGTCCGACAAAGGCAAGTTCCCCGTACAAAAACAAAATTCCACTACCGCCCGGTCATAATACAGTCCCGCAACCTCTCCTCCACTGTAGAAAACCAACAACAATTTACCAATACAGGCGGCATCACGGCAGAGAGGTCGTAAACAACATGTCTACAACATGCATCCGCATGCCAAGGGGTCGACCCTATGAACACACTTTGCCAAGTGCCTCCGAGGAGCGTAATGGTGAGGAGGACCTGTACCCGCTACCCGTAACCCCAAAAACAAAAACTATAAACAAAAGAAATACATAGAGGTGGTGACAGACCAAAGAGGTCAATAGGTGTAACGAGACTCCACTGAGTACTATTACAAGTAGCCAAACCTATACCCATACCGGTATCAAGAGACTACCGTGGTAGGGATGGCGGTGGACTTAGGTCTACTGAGCGGAGGTACTGGTGGTTAGGTACCTCAGTCGGGCATACTAGACCATACCAGAGGTACATAGGTACTAATAAGGGTTGGTGGTTACCCTACACAGTAGGGTAACCCAAGTAGTCAATTTGGGAGTTACCCTGAATTGCTTGACGGTGAGTCCAGGTAGAGTTACCCTACTCTGTAGGGTAACTCGGGATGCAGTTACCCTACCTTTGGACTAGAGTTACCCTGCCATGGGCTAAGGGTTACCCTGCTATGGAGCCAAGTTACCCTACCTTGAAAGTAACTTGTTACGCAGGACTTCGGGGGAAGTGACTAGATTGTTTGTCACGCGAAACTACATAGGGTGTTCGAATCTCAGGTTGTGCGGATCACTCCGGCACAACCAGTTGAGCTCCGAACAAGCTGTAACTTGGAGGTGTGGTGGCTAACACCCCCCTCCGGCCCCGTTATAAGTCCCTGGCGTCATGGGCTACAGCCTGAAGAGTTGCTGTAAGTCTAGCAAAAGTCTCCCGGTGGAGATGCTTCCATAACACCGTATACGTCACTGCCGTCCGTCCGACCGGAAGCTGTCCGCAGGATATATGAGGGGACAGAGGAGAACCTGGAGAATGGCCTCCAGGTGGTTTCGTGTAAAACGGACCAGAACTGACGGAGTAATACCACTTTGAAGTAAAGAGTAGTATGTGAGGTTACCGGAGGCCAGTAGGCGAGGTAACCGAAGTCCGTTGCCCCGAAAGTGTAATAGTATTGGAGAATCGTTAAGGACTCTAAGACACTAGTCTAAGGTCACGATAAGACTCACTTCTAGGAGGGTTGACTGTGGGTAGCGCCTATTGGTAGTCAACCTCCGAAGGGGTCTATCGGGGGAGCTACGTGGCTATCATCCGGAATGATATGGAATTGAGTAGAACCGGATAGATGTTCAGGAGCCGCGAATGCTTGCAGAGGGCTAAGTGTATATGGGTAGAGAGTTCCATAGTTGGTATAGTATCCGCACGGGCATGACAGCTCGCCACTGGCATGACCGCGATATGAAGAGTTTTTACTCCTGCAGTTGCATTGGAGATGGAGCGGCTAAAACACTTCTATCGGGCAGATGTTAGAACACCACTGAGTGGTCTAGTTCGCTACGGGGGATCTTTGGTCCGACCCGTAGAGGTTGGCTAGACAGCCCACGGGAGTTGGGTGCTCGCGAGCGCAGAGTAGTGATGGGGAGTAACTGGCAGCATACCAAACCTACTTAAAGCATATGCGAGTTCTTCTCTACTCTGGCAATCAACTACCTCTCGAGATCAGGACTTAATTGAGTAAAGCTGTGGCTTAACGATATTAAGTTTTACCATTTATTTTTTCAACTCTACTGTTGATTATTTTTATCTTTACTTCTGAAAGAATACTTCGGTGCGGTCGCAACCTCGGGATCCATCTTCCCAGAGGGAGCCCCCGTTACAATAGGGCCTATCTCTTACCCGTAGTGCTATGCCCCCTCCCGCCATACCCGCAACCAAACCAAAGAAACCAAACAAGCCTCACAGAACCCAGCACGCAACGCCCAAACATGTCCAGCCCAGAGGTCGCAACCCACTATCCGTACAGGTGGCCATCAGCCAGCTGGTCCGACAGGAAGCTTTACAGCACTCAGCAGCTCAACCTTAACAGCCCAAGCCAGCCGGAAACACTTAATTAGACCTCGCCCAACCTGACGCAGGCCCGACCTGTGCTCGCAGGTGCCTCTCTCCGTCAAGTCACCCCCCCCCAAGCTCCACACACCCGACACCGTAGTTCCCATCCAGCCCCTTCAGCCACTCAGGCAGATTAACCGCCCGACAGCCACAGGACAGCCGATACCTGACCCGATCAGGCAGCCACTGATGTTGGCCATACCAACAGAGCCCCAACCCCCGGCATCAGATAGCCGAGGGGGGCCACCAGGACAAACCCGGAGCCACAACATATGGGCCAGCACCAAGAGGCGCCGGCCACAGTCCCAACCCGCCCAAACCGAAATTCGAATAAGCCGAGAGGGAAGCCAGGGGACCCAAAGGCCACGCAGGGTGGACCTCGAAAGGCCACACCAAGGTCTGACGAAAGGTGCCTAAACTGACGCTACAGAGAGGGCGGGTACCAGGATAGGAAATGAGACAAACAGAAGGTAGGCCCCACTTGCAATGGGTGTGACCGCCAACCACCATCGGTAACCACACCGACCCCTGCACTAGACCAAGCGTGGTCAGGCAACCAATCGCCCCACACCACCCCGGGCAGAAGTTCACCCGCACCAGGAGGTAAAGAATTTCAGGGTCAAAGCCATCCCCATGTAGAAGCGAGGAGGAGACACCCGACTGAACCACCGTAAAAGCCACTTGAACCGAAATCAAGGGAACAGTGATAAACGACATCGTAGGATTCCGATCGTGAGAATAGTAGACGAAGGGCGGGGCCAGCGAGGCCCCGTCCCTTAAGGAATCATGCGATCGGTACGACGTGTTGATACTTGGGAAGGTCATCAGTCTAACCCAAGGGCGTTTTCTATCGTGAACACTAAGGACTCTGTTAAAACCCAACAAGAAACATGAGCTGGCCCAAAGAACGACAAGGGTGTTTCCCCCCACAGCAATGTTCAAATCCCCCATCCTCCGAACGCGAAACTCTGCGAGTAGACGAGTAGACAGCGAAGCCGAAGTCTTTTTACCGAAGGAGGGCTCGTAGACGCCAAAGGTGAAAGGCTCGAAGCGAAATCATCGTGAGAGTCAAACAACAACGAGGAGGCGAAAACAAGTAACCACAATGCGAAACCGCCAAACAACAGAACGTTAACACCAAAGACCCCAGGAACTACTGAGCGAACTCAGATATCTCCCCCAGAATCAGGGGCATCGAAAGACTATCGCGGTGCGAAAGGAACGCTACCGAGGCGGAGCGAAGATAGAAGTAAGGAAATTACGTAGAACATTCAATCTAATTTGTTTATACTAGTACCGCCGACTCCGGCATACAACCAGTCTCCCCCGCGCCCCAAAATTACAAACTAAAATACATTACCACGGGCGTAATCCCGTCCCGCAACCACTCCATCTAAACATAAATCCAAAAATCACTACCTAAGGGGCTCACGGGCGCTCACATCGACTAGCGACATCCTGGATTAACACGTCTTCCCCTTCCCGCAACCCAGCCACCAACAACATACTAACACAACTTATCCCGCCCCCAACACAATCTCGTCAACATACACAACAAAGGAAACATACACAACAAAGGAAACATACAGTCTATCCCAACACCCGCGCTTCTTCCGATAGCGCTCCGCCATCCTGTTGACCTTCCCAGCAATCCGCCGCTGGTCGCAAAAGGGGTACCGTTCCAGTTCGATAAACCCAAACATCCCAGCTCATTTGAGTACGACGGCTGTCCGCAAGGGTAGCGCGAGGTCATCCCAACTGTGCCAGTGTTGTCGCCAAAACCGGTCAACGCTCGAAGACAGGCAACCTGGGTTGCTATCGAAGTGAGTAGAGAAGGAGGGCCATGTGGAGGTGCCATGGTAGGTAATCGTTATGTCACAGCTCGGGCATCGCGTAGCGACCGAGTTCGGAAGAAAGAACCATTTGGTTGGAAGATGCTTACTCGGAAGCACACACTCCCCCCCAGGATGTTTCTTCTCGCAGCGCAAACATGTATCGGGCGTCCCTATGCACACTCGTTTCACGTCCCTCTCTACTGTCAGTGTACCATCAAACGGATTACCTGCGACCACCAACTCCCCGTCCACCTCCTCAATATGACGAGGGATCCCTAGTCCCAGCCATCCGTGTTCCAACCACCAGTCCTTCCACCCCGCGATTGCCGAATCTCTAAACAAGTCCCCCGCCGCAGGCCGCTTCCGACTATACCGCGGGCAAGATGTTCAGTGGTGTATTTCCTCCCAATCTTCGTATTCGTCATGTCCGACCAGGCCGGTGCTGCTGCGGATCCTAGTCAACACATAGGAGTCCATCCTTGTCAGCCCGCGAAGGTGTCTGGGGGCCTTAGGTCCACGAGCATAGTACCCGTGACCTTCATTAGCATGCCAGGTCTCCCATTCTTCCTTCCGTAGCTCCCAGGCTAACGCAGCGTGCCCTATACCAAAGCTGACCCCTTCCCACCGGAACGGTTGCAATGGTAGGCGAATACTAGCCTTGGCCATCCTGTCGACCAACTCATTGCCCTGTATGCCCATGTGCCCCGGAACCCAGCCAATGGACGTACACACAGCCTCTAACAGTGGCGCCATGACATCCCACAACTCAGCCGAGTCCCCTTCGGGCAACATGTTCTCAATCAGGAGCAGGGCAGGGACGCAATCGAGAAACAAATGCACTCTCCGTCCCAGAGACACATCCCTGACCTCCCGTAGGGTGCAAACGTCAGCAAACAGTTCGCATTCGACGATGCTCCAGGATGACGGCACTGAACAACCCCCCAGTCTGAACGAGGCACCCTTCTCGAGCACCGCCCAGGCAACACCAGCTCGTTCAGCCATTTTCGACCCATCCTTGTACACCGTCAGATCCGGGCCCTTATCGAGCTCCTTGACCTCCCTGACGTGCTACATGGCCATGGCCTCCATCGCTTTCCCGATCGTAACCGTGGGGCGGTGGGAGAGTACTTTTTCCGAGGTCTGTCGGTGGGCCACTATGCCCTCCTCTTTCCAGTCAAGCCGAATCTGCCCAAACCAAGGATGGTCTTCGCAATACCAGTAATTGATGAACTGGCTGTAGCATCTCCGCTGTAGGTACCTGCCTTGGATGGCGACAGGCGTCACCCCATATTCTGCCAACAAAATGTTGTTAGCCAGCTTCATCGAAGTCCGAAATACCGAGCGGAGGCAATCGTTGACGTGGACCTGAATCTGCTTCACATACGATGGGTAGTCGGTTACAAACTCAAGTCCTTAGTAGACGGTCGGAGGGTATGCTGCCTGCACCAAACGGTAAGTCTCCCACGCACCCAACCCCACAGTACTCCTAAACCTCCTCCCCAACGCCGCAATCCTCCTCCTCACTCCCAACCCCCTATCCAACCAATAACGTACTAGAGAAGAAAAGTTAAGAAATACATTGAACCTATATCCAAGAACCCGCAGGTCCTCGGACGGCAACACCATTTCTCCCAACAATTCCATTCCTTCCCACGCCCTGTCACCAAACCCAATCCACTGGGTCTTCAGCGCACTAAACCCCATCCCCCTACTACGCGCAATGCGGTCACAGTCCCGCAACAACTCCCCAGCATGGTACCGGGCAGCATCAAAAGAGTCAGCTACAACCATGATGACCCCATCATCAACATAGGAAGCCACCAAGTGTCGGACGCCAGGGGAGTATCGCATTCTGGGCATGAATATGTCCACAACGTATGCGCCAAATAGGAAGGGAGACAATGGCGATCCCTGAGGAACCCCTTTGCTAACATGGCAAACCCGGGACACGCACCCATTGAACCTGAAGCGGATAGACCGACAACGCATCAATCTCCGAACCCACTGACACAGGTTGGAGGGGCAACCCCTAGCCACCAAGAAATCTGACAGGAGGTTGACGTCAATATTGTCGAACCCTCCTTCCACATCCATCGACAGGATCAAACGCTTGTATCCTTCGTTATGGTGGAGGAATTCCTGGACAGCTGCCATGGCATCATGGACCCCACCCCTCCTGCGTGAGCCAAACTGCGTCTCCCCGAGGTCCAGACACTCGGCCAACCGAAGCAACAGCACCCTCTCCACCACCTTAGCCGTGGTCGGGAGCAGATGTATCATGCGCCAGGATTTAACAACATCATATCGCGGTTTATCGAGCTTGGGTATAAGCACTACCTCGGCCCGATGCCAGTCCGGGATATCATGTTGGAGCCCATAGTTGACGAGGCGTCACAACGTTGTGGCATCCCTTTTTTTCCAAAATCTCAGGAAGGGATAGCCGATATCGTCCTCTCCGGGACCCGTGTTGGTGGGAGACTTTGCCAGTGCTGTTTCCATTTCCTGAGCACTGTCCATGTCCATCACACTTTCCACCCATGGGGCAGGGTCACCAGGATCAAGCTGTTGTGCAATCAGGTCACTGATGTCGGCGGGTGTAGTGGCCAGAGACCCGTCCGACCGCACCATCGGGGGCAGCGTGCGCTTGGCCGCCAGCGTTCGTGCCAACCTGAAGATGTCCGAGTCCTTGCTCTCCTCCAGCTTGGTCCTGATGTGGTCGAACCGGGCCCTGAACAGGCAAGCCCGGTAAATACACCTTGCCAGCCTAAAGTCCTCCGTTCCGTCCACCGCGCGTTTAGAGTATCTCTTCAGCCAGGCCACATCCAACCTCATCCTTTCCAACTCAGGTGTCCACCACTCGCACTGGCTTCTGCCAACGGAAGCCCGTGGGAGTACGTCCACCACACTTCCCACTCCTCCCCACAACTGCTCGCCATCCACCTCTTTCCGGGCGTCCAGCTCTTTTCCAACCTTCCCTCATACCGTTTTCTTCCAGGCAGGCCTCCTTCTCATAAGATTGTCAGGAAGGTCCACATGAAGTCGGATGGTCTGGGCAGCATGCTCGCACCCAACCACGTCGAGGTATCTATGCTGCAGGTACGGTCGGCGGTAGAGGCAAAGGTCGATCATTGATATGTCGCGGAATGTTGGCTGGTCGAGGGGTGTCATATTCAGCAACCGTGGTGCCCTGCATTCCCGTAACCACCGTCCACAATGTTCCTGCCTAGCCACCTCCGCCCAAGGATCCCAGTCTCGATGTCTGACATTGAAGTCGCCAAACGCGATACCTGGTTCCCCAACGTCCCTCAGCCCTGACTGATATTCGGCCTTGGTGTGTGTAGGTGGGATGTAGACGCCTGCAAGTACCCTCTTCTCACCCTTCTCCCAAAACTCCACCTGGGCACAAGCACTCCTATGCCCTACAACATCAAACAACCCACACTAATGTGAGCGTACAAACACCTCCACCCCTGACCCAACAACAAAGGAAAACAAATCCCAACCATCCACTTCCACCGGTACATGCTGTCACTCCGAATCGACCGGAGGCTCCAAAACAAAAAACAAATCGACAAAGGAATACAAATCAAACGCCAGCGCCCGATTCCTGCCACTCCTCTCCACGTTTAATGCTATCGCCGGGATATGCATTAAAAGGTGGCCTCGACAGATCCACTCAAGCCACAAGGGCCAAACTCGCTAGCGTAACCCTCGGAATCCCGGGCGAACCACATGGTATCACCTTTCTTGGGAACGGGGTTTACCTTCTTCAAAATGCCGCGCTTGGGGGAGGGGGAAGGAGGGGGTCGTTCAGGTTCCTTACCCTTGGCCTTGGCCGACTTCTCCCGCGGGGCATCCGTCTCCTCCTCATCGCTGCTCACCTCCACCACCCTCGGAGTTGGTGACCGCCCTCTGCTCCTGCGGCGCGGTCGTCTCTTCCTTTCCGGCTTTTTGCCTGTGGTACCCGATTGGTCAGACAAGGTAGCCATATTAGCAGTTTCCGTCGTCTTCGCAGGAGGGGAGGATGCGGGAGTCCTAGAATCAGCTTTTAAAGTAGGACATTTTTCGTACCCAGCAAAATGGTCGGCCCTATCACACAGCCAACACCTTCTGCGTGTGTGTCTACAGGCTTCTCCCTCACCCCCGGTACAGCCTAAAGCCTTGCACATGTGCTCCCGAGACAAGTGCTCTTTATAACAAAACCGGCACCGGGAAGGGAGGGCACAGGTGGCCTGAAAGTGGCCCACTTGCAAGTACTTACCACACACCTTCGCCGTGCGGTGTTCGGTAAACACCCTAACATTCCGGGTACCTCCCTGAAGGAAGATCTTCCCGGCCACCAGAGCAGCCTTAGCCGCCTCGTTCTCCTCCACCACAAAGGGAATACAGCAGGACACGGCGTTGGCCTGCCTCATGGCGTGGATGGACCCCATTATATCGGGGCGGGACACGGTCACGATGCCAGGATTTTCTAGCTCCAAGTCAGTGCGTTGGCCGTCTGAGGCCTGTTCTCAAATCCATCCTTCAACCTTCCTGATCGAGCCACTGCCGGTGTCAGACAGGGGGACACCTGTTACCATGATCTTGACCTTCTTCAAATCCTTCTGGAAAACAAATTGCGGGAGTGAAAGTTCTTTCAACAGTGCCAACCGGGCCCTGTCGAGACGGTCTTCAAGTTCGGCAGCAGAGTGGGCCGCCAGGGTGAGGAAGATGCACCCGATTTCATTACGGATATGTCCAGCGCGAACGTAAGGGCAAGCACCCCTAATCTTCGGCGAGTTGGACAAGGTGACATTAATACGGGCCCTAATGGCCTCAATTGTCACTCCTTCCGGTAGGGCCACTTCTTTGCGGGTGGCGAACCGCATCGTAATGTGCCTTCCCCTGGCATCCGGGGTCGGCGAGGACTGTGGGGGGGCGGGCCTTGGTGGTGACCCCTGCTGACTGGCGCTTCGAGGAGGGCGGTCACGAGGGATCAGGTTAGGCACCACATTGTAGATCCTCCTGATGGCGCTCGGCCCCGACGAGAGGGTTTGCACCACGGGTACTTTGGCGGTGGCAACGGGGGGTGTAGCGTGTCCGTCAGCAGTAGTCTTCCCCTGATTCTTGGCTGGGGTCGCCGATGTTTCCTGGCCAGCTTGAGCCGCCATCTTTCTCCTTCTCCTGGCAGCACCACTAAGGCGCCTGCCCCTCTTCCTCTCCCTCTTCTTTCCATCCTCCTTCTCCTCCCCTTCATCAAAGCTTACCCTCTTCCGCTCCATGGTCTTCCCCACCTTCAGGATCACCCCCCCATCGCTGGAAGAGCTGCCACCGCTCGTGCTGTGGGAGGAGGCCGCGGATGCAGGCCGGACGGGTGCTGGTTTGGCCTTCAGTGGGATGGCGGGATTGGGCACGTATGCCATCTTTTTCACCATGTCCACAAAGGACGCTTTAGTAGCAGGGGCCGCCGGAGCAGCGCCCTGACCCTTGTCAGGGATTTCGGTAGACCCCTCTGACGAGGAGCGGGAGACGGGGGTAGTCCCTGAGGACTCGGGAGTCACGGAGGGGGAGCGACGATGGGGAGCCAACCTACCTTTCAAAGCAGCAATTTCCTCCTCCTGCCGGCCAACTATCTCCGTCAGGGTCCGAACCGCATTTTGCAAGCGATGGAACTGAGTTCCCACCCACATGATAGGAATTGTCTCCGTAATCTCGGGCCCCATCCAGGACCGGACGTCCTCCACGGTGTCGGGCTCCTCAGACCCAGCTGCACTAGGAAGGGGCGATAGTAGAGGCTAGGTGTTTCCAGACCGGATATCCTCGAGGCCTTCCAGCGTGGACCCCACAATACAACCAGACCTGGGAGCGGGGGCAGGGGAGTTACCAGCCGCCATCATCGCGTCCACCTCGGCCATGATCTGGTCGGCCTTAGCGACGGCCGCATCGGCATCCTCAGGCTGAGTGTCCGGTAACGGTACTTCCAAGGGGGTGCCCGTGCTGCGTGGAATCCCAAGCGTGCCTTCCAGCCACCCACCCGGCGAAGAGGGGGGGGCGAAGTCGAGGTAGGGGGGGGAAGAGCAGAGGACAGCATCAGGAAGGCTAGGGGCATGAATGCTATCGCCCAAGCCAGTTGACTCTGAGTTCCGTCCTTCTTCCAGGGCCATGAGGGTGTCCCGAACAATCACCTCAGCCGACGGTACCACTTCCTGGGTGATCAGCAAAGGGGGGGACGAGGGGGGAGGATCTTCAATGGTGGAAGGCACCAGCACTGGAGGGGCCAAGCACTTCCAGTGGATGTCCAAGACATGGGAAAATTCCTCATCCGTGACGATCTGCTTCTTCCGACCCATTTTGACATCAATCGCCTTCATGAACCGGGGCTTAAAGAAGGGACTGGGGGCCGTGGCAGCACGTTTGCAAGGGGAGGAGGAGCGGGCACGACGTAGCGTTCCCTTGGCCGGGGGGGCATAATCCTCATCGGTAGGGTCGTCCAACTTGAACTTCCCGGTGGTGTATAGGGCTTTTTCTCCAGAGGACAGCCCAGACAGATAGGAGGGGGTAGAGGCAGTGGAGGTTCGCTTAGCGCGTTCCCGAGCCACTATCATATCGAATACCGCTCGATGGGCGGAAGGGGAGGTGGACCAAGCGCTGGCCTCAACCGTAGCGGTGGTAGAGCCATGCTAGGCCAGCGGGAGGAGGGAGGACTCGGGAATGACAGCTTGCGAGTCAGTAGGGGGAGAGGGGGTGGGCACGGTCGGTGTGTACACCGAGCCGTGATCGGAGTTGAAACGATTGAAGAGGCCCGTGGTAGAGGCGTTGTCCAAGCCACAGGTGGCTGGACAACCCTTCCCAAATAGGCAATACCTCACAAAAGACTCCACCTCTTTCATCGTGACAAGGGCGGCTGCAGCAACCGACCCCCTCACGAGGTTATCCAACGCCGGGTTCAACGCGTTGGGGCAGCCATGTTCATGGGCGAAGGACAAGAAACTGTAATCCCCGCCAGGCGCAGCATAGGACCGTGTAGTTGTAGGGATGAGGCCACGTATAGCCTCAGAAGCGGGCGCAAGGGGCAAGGCGAGGCGAGTCGTCTCAAGCGCGGAGGAGGAGAGGTTGGAGTTGAACCGAACAGCGGACGAGTGTAACGAGACTCCACTGAGTACTATTACAAGTAGCCAAACCTATACCCATACCTGTGTCAAGAGACTACCGCGGTAGGGATGGCGGTAGACTTAGGTTTACCGAGTGGAGGTACCGGTGGTTAGGTACCTCAGTCGGGCATACTAGGCCATACCAAAGGTACATAGGTACTAGTAAGGGTTGGGGGTTACCCTACTCTGTAGGGTAACCCAAGTAGTCAATTTGGGAGTTACCCTGAATTACTCGACGGAGAGTCCGGGTAGAGTTACCCTGCCTTGGGCCATGGGTTACCCTGCTATGGAGTCAAGTTACCCTACCTTGAAAGTAACTTGTTACGCAGGACTTCGGGGGAAGTTACTAGATTATTTGTCACGCGAAACTACATAGGTTATTCGATTCTCAGGTTGTGCGGATCACTCCCGTACAACCAGTTGAGCTCCAAACAAGCTGTAACTTGGAGGTGTGGTTGCTAACACCCCCCTCCGGCCCCGTTATAAGTCCTCAGCGTCATGGGCTACAGCCTGAAGAGTTGCTGTAAGTCTAGCAAAAGTCTCCAAGTGGAGATGTTGCCGTAACTCCGTATGTGCTCACGCCGTCTGTCCGACCGGAAGCTGTCCGCAGGATATATGAGGGGGAAGAGGAGAACCTGGAGAATAGCCTCCAGGTGGTTTCGTGTAAAACGGACCAAAACTGAAGGAGTAAGACTGCTTTGAAGTCAAGAGTAGTATGTGAGGTTACCGGAGGCCAGTAGGCGAGGTAACCGAAGTCCGTTGCCCCGAAAGTGTAATAGTATTGGAGAATCGTTAAGGACTCTAAGACACTAGTCTAAGGTCACGATAAGACTTACTTCTAGGAGGGTTGACTGTGGGTAGCGCCTATTGGTAGTCAACCTCCGAAGGGGTCTATCGGGGGAGCTACGTGGCTATCATCCGGAATGATATAGAAATGAGTAGAACCGGATAGATGTTCAGGGGCTGCGAATGCTTGTAGAAGACTAATTGTATATGGGTAGAGAGTTCCATATTTGGTATAACATCCGCTCGGGCATGTCAGCTCGCCACTGACATGACCGCGATATGAAGAGTTTTTACTCCTACGGTTGCATTGAAGATGCAGCGGCTAAAACACTTCTATCGGGCAGATGTTAGAACACCACCGAGTAGTCTAGTTCACTACGGGGGATCTTTGGTCCGACCCGTAGAGGTTGGCTAGACAGCCCATGGGAGTTGGGTACTCGCGAGCGTAGAGTAGTGATGGGGAGTAACTGGCAGCATACCAAACCTACTTAAGTATATGCGAGTTCTCCTCCACTCTGGCAATCAACTACCTCACGAGATCGGGACTTAATTGAGTACAGCTGTGGCTTAACGATATTAAGTTTTACTGTTTTATTTTTTCAACTCTACTGTTGATTATCCTTATCTTTACTTCTGAAAGAATGCTTCGGTACGGTCGCAACCTCGGGATCCATCTTCCCAGAGGGAGTCCCCGTTACAACGACAACCGCTAGTTGGGGAGAGAGTCCGAGGAGGAGGAGGCGGACGAAGTTGCCATCCTCACTCAAGCCTGTGTCCAGAGACTACCGGGATCAACCACCGATATCTTCCTCTGGAGCACCTTCTTAAGCGAGAACAACAAACTATCACCCAACCGCCCGATAAACGAAGATGGAAACGATAGATTGTATCAATGAAGTTATCGTGAGCGAGGCGAAATGCGTTGCGTGAGGTCGAAGCTCGCTACCGAGGCGTAGCGAAGATAAGAGTAAGGACATTACTTAGAACATTCAATCTAATTTATTTATACTAGTACCGCCGACTCCGGCATACGACCAGTCTCCCCCACACCCCAAAATCACAACCTAAAATACACTACCATGGGCGTAATCCCGTCCCGCAACCTCTCCTCCCAAACAAAAAGCCAAAAACCACTACCTAAGGAGCTCACGGGCGCTCATGTCGGCTAGCGACATACCGGATTAACGCGTCTTCTCCTTCCCGCGACCCAACCACCAACATCATACCAACACAACTAACCCGCCTCCAATACAATCTCGTCAACATACTCAACAAAGGAAACATGCAGTCTGTCCCAACATCCGCGTTTCTTCCGATAATGCTCCCCCATGCTGTTAACCTTCCCAGCTATCCGCCGCTGGTCGCAAAAGGAGCACCGCTCCCTTTCAATAAACCCAAACACTGTAGCCCATTTGAGCACGACGGCCGTCCACAGGGAAAGCGCCAGATCGTCCCAACTGTTCCAGTGCTGTTGCGAAAACCAGTCAAGGCTCGAAGACAGGCACCCTGGGTTGTCATCGAAGTGAGTAGTGAAGGAGGGCCGTGTGGAGTGCCTTGGTAGGTGAGCGCCATGTCGCAGCTCGGGCACCGCGTCGCAACGGAGTTCGGAAGAAAGAACCACTTGGTAGGAAGATGCTTGCTCGGAAGCAGGCACTCCCCCCCAGGGTGTTTCGTCTCCCACCGTAGACGCGTATCTGACGTCCCTATGCACACTCGCCTCCAGTCCCTCTCCACCGTCAGTGTACCGTCAAATGGGTTACCTGCGACCACCAACTCCCCGTCCACCTCCTTAATATGATGGGGGATCCCTAGTCCCAGCCACCCATGTTCCACCCACCAGTCCTTCCACCCCGCGATCGCCGAGTCCCTAAACAAGTCCTGCGCCGCCGGCCGCTTCCAGCTATACTTTTGGCACGAAGTCCAGTGGTGTCTCTCCTCATGTCCCTCACAATCATCATGCCCGACCAGGCCAGTACCGCTGCGGATCCTAGTTAACACATATGAATCCATCCTAGTCAGCCCTCGAAAGGTGTCTGGGAGCCTTAGGCCCACGAGCATAATACCCGCGGCCTTCATTAGCATGCCAGGCCCCCCATTCTTCCTTCCTCAACTCGCGGGCCAGCGTAGCGTGCCCTATACCGAAGCTCACCCCTTCCCACCGGAACGGTTGCAATGGCAGGCGAATACTATCCTTAGCCTTTCTGTCGACCAGCTCGTTGCCCTGTATGCCCATATGTCCAGGAACCCAGCCAAAGGACGTAACCACAGCTTCCAACAGTGGTGCCATAACATCCCACATCTCAGCCGAGTCCCCTTCAGGCAACATGTTCTCAATCAGGAGTAAGGCAGGGATACAATCCAAAAACAGATGTACCTTGCGCCCCTTACACATGCCTCTGACCTCTCGCAGGGCACAAACCACGGCAAACAGTTCGCATTCGACAATACTCGAGGACGACGGCACCGAACAGCCTCCCAACCTGACCGAGGCAGCCTTCTTGAGCACTGCCCAAGCGACACCTGCGCCCTCAGCCATCTTAGTCCCATCTGTATACACCCTCAGATCCGGGCCCTTGTCGAGCTCTTTGACTTCCCTGACGTGTTTCAGAGCCATGGCTTCCTTCCCTTTCCCAACGGCAACCGTAGGGAGATCAGAGAGCGGCTTGTCCGAGGTCTGCCGGTGGGCCACCATGCCCTCCTCCTTCCAGTCAAGCCGAATCTGCCCAAACCAAGGGTGGTCCTCGCAATACCGGTAATTGATGAACCGGCTGTAGCACCTCCGTTGTAGGTACCTGCTCTGAATGGCGACAGGTGTCACTCCATACGCCGCCAGCAAGATGTTGTTGGTCAGCTTCATAGGAGTCCGGAATACCGAGCAGAGGCAGTCATTGACGTGGACCTGAATTTGCTTCACATACGACGGGAAGTCGGTTACAAACTCAAGTCTGTAATAGACGGTCGGAATGTAGGCTGCCTGCACCAAACGGTAAGTCTCCCACGCACCCAACCCCCCAGCACTCCCAAACCTCCTTCCCAGCGCCGCAATCCTCCTCCTCACACCCAAACCCCTATCCAACCAATAACGTACATGAGAAGAAAAGTTACGAAATACATTAAACCGATACCCAAGAACCCACAGGTCCTCGGATGGCAACACCATTTCTCCTAACAATTCCATTCCTTCCTACGCCCTGTCACCAAACCCAATCCACTGTGTCTTTAACGCACTAAACCCCATCCCCCTGTTTCGAGCAATACGGTCAAAATCCCGTAACAGTTCCCCAGCGTGGTACCGGGCAGCATCAAAGGAGTCAGCTGCCACCATGATGTCCCCATCATCAACATAAGAAGCCACCAAGTGTCGGACACCAGGGGAGTAACGCATCCGGGGCGTGAATATGTCCGCGACGTACGCTCCGAACAAAAACGGAGAAAGTGGCGAACCCTGCGGGACCCCTTTGCTAACATGGTACACCCAGGACACACACCCGTTGAACCGGAAGTGGATAGACCGACACCCCGTCCATCTCCGAACCCATGAACACAAGTTGGAGGGGCACCCCCGAGCCACCAGGAAATCTGACAAGAGGTTGACATCAATGTTGTCAAACCCCCCTTCGACGTCCATTGACAGGATCAAACGCTTATACACTTCGTTGTGGTGGAGGAATTCCTGGACGACCGCCATGGCATCATGGACGCCACGCCTCCTTTGAGAGCCGAACTGTGTTTCGCTAAGGTCCAAGCATGCGGCCAGCCGGAGTAGCACCACCCTCTCCACTACTTTAGCCGTGGTCGGGAGCAGGTGTATCATGCGCCAGGATTTGACAACATCGTAACGTGGCTAGTCCAGCTTGGGTATAAGTACTACCTCAGCCCTATGCCAGTCCGGGAGGTCATGTCGCAGCCCGTAGTCGATAAGGCGCCGTAACGTCGTGGCGTCCCTCTTCTTCCAAATCCTCAGGAAGGGATAGCCGATATCGTCTTCTCCGTGACCTGTGTTGGTAGGAGACCTTGCCAGTGCCGTTTCCATCTCCTGGGCACTCTCCATATCAACCACACTTTCTACCCATGGGGCAGGGTCACCAGGATCAAGCTGTTATGCAATTAGGTCACTGATCTCAGCGTGTGGTAGCCAGAGATCCGTCCGATCGTACCATCGAAGGTAGCGTGCACTTGGCTTCCAACTTCCGAGCCAACCTGAAGATGTCCGGGTCCTTGCTCTCCGCCAACTTGGTTCTGATGTAGTCGAACCGTGCCCTCAACAGGCGAGCCCGGTAGACACACCGCGCCAGCTGAAAGTCCTCCGTCCACTCCGCCGTGCGTTTGGAGTATCTCTTCAGCCGGGCCACATCTAGCCTCATCCTCTCTATTTCAGGCGTCTACCACTCGCACCGGCTTCTACTAACGGAAGCCCGTGGGAGTGCGTCCACCACGCTTCTCACTCCTCCCCACAACTGGTCACCATCCACCTCTTTCAGGGTGTCCAGCTCTTTCCCAACCTTTCCCCAAACCGCTTTCTTCCAAGCAGGACTCCTCCTCATAAGATTGTCAGGAAGGTCCACATGGAGCCGGATAGTCTGGGCAACATGTTCGCAGCCAGCCACATCAAGGTATCTGTGCTGTAGGTACGGTTGGCGGTAAAGGCAAAGGTCGATCATGGATATGTCACAGAATGTTGGTCGGTCCGGAGGCGGCATGTTTAGCAACCATGGTGCCATCCATTCCCGCAACCATTGTCCGCAATGTTCCTGCCTAGCCACTTCTGCCCGCAGGTTCCAGTCTCGATATCTGGCATTAAAGTCGCCAAACGCGATATCCGGTTCTCCAATGTCCCTCAGCCCCAACTGATACTCGGCCTTGGTGTGTGTAGGTGGGATGTAGATGCCCGAAAGCACCTTCTTCTCATCCTTCTCCCAAAACCTAACCTGGGCACAAGCACCCCCATGCCCTACAACATCAAACAGCCCACACAAATGCGAGCGTACAAACACTTCCACCCCTGATCCAGCATCAAAGGAAAACAATTCCCAGCCATCCACTTCCACTGGTACATGCTGCCCCTCCGAATCAACCAGAGGTTCCAAAACAAAAAAGTAAATCAATAAAGGAAAACAAATCAATCGCCAGCGCCCGATTCCTGCCACTCCTCCCCACATTCAGTGCTATCGCTGTGATACGCATTAAAAGGGGGCCTCGACAGATCTGCTCAGGCCACAAGGGCCAAAGTCACTAGCAAAACCCTCAGGGTCCCAGGCGAACCACATGGTGTCACCCTTCTTGGGAACGGGGGGCTTCTTCTTCAAGATACCACGTTTGGGGGAGGGGGAAGGAGGGGGTAAATCCGGTTCCTTACCCTTGGCCTTGGTTGACTTTTCCCACGAGGCATCCGTCTCTTCCTCATCACTGCTCACTTCCACCACCCTAGGAGTTGGCGACCGCCCCCTGCTCCTGCCGCGTGGCTGTCACCTCCTTTCAGGTCTTTCGCCCGTAGCGTCTGACTGGTCAGACGAGGTGGCCGTGATGGTATCACTCGCCGTCGGCGTAGGCGGGGAGGATACGGGACTCCTAGAGTCACCCTTCAAAGCGGGACATCTCTCATACCCGGCAAAGTGGTCGGTCCTATCACACAGCCAGCACCTTCTGCGAGTGTGTCTACAAGCCTCACCTACACCTCCGGGGCACCCTTGAGCCTTGCACATGTGCTCCCGGGACAAGTGTTCCCCATAGCAAAACCGACACCGGGAGGGGAGGGCACAGGTGGCCCGAAAGTGGCCCACCTGCAAACACTTACCACCAACCTTCGCCGGTCGGTGCTCGATAAACACCCTAACATTTCGGGTACCCCCCCGAAGGAAGATCCTCCCAGCATCCAAAGCAGCCTTAGCCGCCCCATACTCCTCCACCACAAAGTGAATACCACAGGACACGGCGTTGGCTTGCCTCATGGCATGAATAGACCCCATAATGTCGGGGCGAGACACGGTGACCATGCCAGGATTGCCTAGCTCCAAGTCAGTGCGCAAGCCATCCGAGGCCTGTTCCCCAATCCACCCATCAACCTTCCAGATCGAGCCACGGCCGGTGTCAGAAAGAGGAACACCCGTTACCATGCTCTTGACCTTCTTCACATCCTTCTGGAAAACGAATTCCGGGAGTGAAAGTTCCTTCAACAGCGCCAACCGGGCCTTGTCCAGACGATCCCCAAGTTCAGCAGCAGAATGGGCCGCCAGGATGAGGAAGATGCACCCAATCTCATTCCGGATATGTCCAGCACGAACGTAAGGGCAAATACTCCTAATCTGCGGCGAATTGGAGAGGGTGACATTGATTCGGGCCCGGATGGCCTCGATTGTTACTCCTTCCAGCAGTGCCACTTCCTTGCGGGTGGCAAACCGCATCGTGATGTGCCTTCCCCTGGCATCTGGGTTTGGCGAGGACTGTGGGGGAGCCAGCCTTGGCGGTGGCCACTGCTGACTGGCACTGCGTGGAGGGCCGTCCCGAGGGAACAGATTAGGCACCACGTTATAAATCCTCCTGATGGCACCTGGCCCTGACGAGAGGGTTTGCACCGTGGGTACCGAGGCGGCAGCAGCGGGGAGTGTAGCCTGCCTGTCAGTAGCATCCTTCCCCTGAGTCTTGGCCGGGATCGCCGATGTTTCCTGGCCAGCCTGAGCCGCCATCTTTCTTCTTCTCCTGGCAGTGCCACTAAGACGCCTGCCCCTCTTCCTCTCCCTCTTTTTTCCTTCCACCTTCTCCTCTTCATCCACCCAGCTCACCTTCTTTTCCTACGTTGTCTTTCCCACCTTCAGGACCACCCCCCCATCGCTGGAGGAGCTACCACTGCTGGTGCTGTGGGAGGAGGCCGCCGATGCAGGGCGGACCGGGACTGTCTTGGCCTTCAGAGGGATGGCGGGCTTGGGCACGGATGCCATCTTCTTCACCATATCCACGAAGGACGCTTTAGTAGCAGGTGCCGCCGCAGCAGCATCCTGGCCCTTGGTAGGGACTTCAGCAGACCCCTCTGACGAGGAGCGGGGAACGGGGGTGGTCCCTGAGGACTCGGGAGTCACAGAGGGGGAGCGGCGACGGGGAGCCAACCTACCTTTCAAGGCGGCAATTTCCTCCTCCTGCCGGCCAACTATTTCCCTTAAGGTCCGGACCGCGTTTTCTAAGCTATGGAACCGACTTCCTACCCACATGATGGGAATCGTCTCCGTAATCTCGGGCCCCATCCAGGTCCGGACGTCTTCCACAGTGTCGGGTTCCTCCGACCCGGCAGCACTGGGAAGGGGCGACAGAAGAGGCTGGGTGTTCCCAGACTGGATATCCTCAAGGCCCTCCAACATGGACCCCACAATACTACCAGACCTAGGAGCAGTGGAGGGGGACTTACCAGCTGCCATCATCTCGTCCAGTTCGGCCATGATCTGGTCGGCCCTAGCAACAGCCGCATCGGCATCTTCTGGTTGGGTTTCCGGTAGCGGCACCTCCAAGAGTGTTCCCATGCTGCGCGGAATCCGAAGCGTCCCTTCCAGCTAGCCGCCTGGTGAGGAGGGAGGGGCAAAGTCCAGGTCGGGGGGGGAAGAGCAAGGGACACCATCAGGAAGGCGGGGAATGTGAATGCTGTCGGCCAACCCGGTCGCTTCCGAATTCCGTACTTCCTCAAGGGCCATCGGGGTGTCCCGAACCATTACTTCAGCTGAAGGAACCACTTCATGGGTGATCAGCAAAGGGGGGGATGAGGGGGGTGAGTCCTCAATGGTGGAAGGCACCAGCGCAGGGGGGGCCAGGTGCTTCCAGTGGGTGTCCAGGACATGAGAGAATTCCTTATCTGGGAAGATCTGTTTCTTCCGGCCTTCTTCAACATCAATCGCCTTCCTGAACCGAGGCTCAAAGAAGGGCCTGGGGACCGGGGCGGCACATTTGCGGGGGGAGGAGGAGCGGGCTCGGCGTAGCGTTCCCTTAGCGGGAGGAGCATAGTCCTCATCATCAGGGTCGTCCAATTTGAACTTCCCAGTGGTATATAGGGCCTTTTCTCCAGAGGACAGGCCGGACAGGAAGGAGGGGGTGGAAGCAGTGGAGGTCCGCTTAGAGAGTCCATGAGTCCAAAACTTATCAAACGCGGCGCGATAGGCGGGGGGAGACATAGACCCTGAGCTGGCCTCAACCGTAATGGTGGTCGAACCTTGCTCGGCCGGCGGGAGGAGGGAAGTCTCAGGGATAATTGCCTGTGAGTCGGTAGGGGGAGAGGGGGTGGTCACTGTTGGCATGTACGCTGAACCGTGATCGGAGTTGAACCAATTGAAGAGGCCCGTGGTAGAGGCGTTGTCCAAGCCACAGGTGGCTGGACATCCCTTCCCAAACAGGCAACCCTTCACAAAAGACTCCACCTCTTTCATCATGACAAGGGCGGCTGCAGCAACCGACCTCTTCACCAAATTATCCAACCTCGAGTTCACCACGTTGGGGCAGCCATGTTCATGGGCGAAGGACAAAAAACTGTAATCCCCGCCAGGCGCAGCATAGGACCGTGTAGTTGTAGGGATGAGGCCACGGACAGCCTCAGAAACGGGCGCAAGAGACAAGGCGACACGAGTCGTCTCAAGCGTGGAGGAGGGGTTGGAGTCGAACTGAACGGGGGACGACATCCTCGAGTTGGGGAAAGAGTCCGAGGAGGCGGAGGAAGACGAATGTCACGATTCTAGATCAGACATAGCAGGTTTTATTAGTTAGCTAGTAAGTTTCATTTGTTACGAAATTGGTTTATGAGTTTCCTTTATTATGTAGTTTGTTTTATGTTATGATTTATGTTTTCACGCACTTGACTTATTCAGAAGTCATGTGATTTATGATGGGCTATGCAACGAGGCAGACTGCAAGGCAGACTCGTTGAGGTTTTGTTTGTTATATTTCACGCACGAGACTTATTTAGAAGTCACGGGGCTGCATAAGGAGGCTATGCAACGAGGCTGTGCGCAAGGCAGACTTGTTAGGTTTATGTTATGTTTTATGTTATGTTTCACGCACATGATCTATTCAGAGGTCATGGGGCTGCGCAAGGGGGCTGCGCAAGGCAGACTGGCAAGGCAGACTGCCTTTGGTTTGATTTGTAAGCGGGTTGAGGGAAGGACTATATAAGGAGTCCTCGGAGGCGAGTTAGTTAGTTCTTCACGCAACCATCTAAGTTATTTTCCTACTTATTGTTTTAAGAACGAATTTACTTTATTCTATCTACCTCACGATAGTTACACGAACTTAGTAGAAGAGGAACGCCTCTACGACTACTAAGTGTAACAAGAGAAAAGGTAATAGTGTGAACGCACACTATACGAGAACGACGAAGAAAAGTAATAGTGTGAACGCACACTATTAGTACGAAATATATAGTGTCATAAGATACTATAAGAGAAGTATCGTTGCCTGTCGCGTGAACTGATATAGGAACAGGACCCCTTAACATTTGGTTGCGTCTCACCAGCGACGCCCAACGATAGACAACACGGCTTTTAACCCAGATCACGAAGGTGATCTCGATATAAACCACGATACCTTAGGGTTAGGAGGAGATTTTACCGACGCCCTAGAAAACGCATCAGCACAACCCTCAAGGACAGGAAGTCCAGTGACACCAGAAGGCAGATCACCTGCGGAAAGCTCTGACGAAGAAGGAACACCAACTCCAAGGAGGATGGCAGACATACCCGTGCCAGCGGCGGCACCACCAGCCCCAGTCAATGTAATCGGCATGACTGAGGCACAATTCAACGCTTTCCGAATTTCCGCTCAACCAAACTCGAGGAATCGACCAAAGCCACGGGAGCCTGATGTGTTCAAAGGAGATCGAACGAAGTTTCGGAGCTTTATAGCTCAACTAGAGGGGTACTTTAGGGTCAAAGAGTACAACGGCAGCGAAGACAACCTGAAGGTAGCCTTTGCTGAGTCTCTCCTGAGAGACACGGCCGAGGCATGGCTCATCCCCTATAGCGAAGGATCCAAACCAAGGACTTGGGACACATGGGACGAGTTCAAACAGACCCTAAAGGAACAATTCGGAGACCCGAATGCAAGAGAAACAGCACGACTCAAACTTGAGACAATGAAACAAGGAAGGAAGAACATGACAGAGTTCTGGAACGAGTTCCGACTTATTGCAAGTGAAGCGGGATATGACGACAACTCCCTATGGAACCACTTATTATCAGCCTGTAGCGAAACGTTACAAGACGCATGGGGTCTGGGAGATACACCTTTCACCACTACCGACGCTTTCGCAAGATGGGCAATCGCGAAAGAAAACAAGCTCAACCAGGTCAAACATGCAAAAAAGCAGAGTCCAACGGCGAGGCAACAAGAAAGACCAAGAAGCGCCGACGGGAAATATGTGGCCAAGACTACCACATCTGGAGGAAGCGGAGGAGAACCGATGGACCTGGATGTGGCAAGGGGAGGAAAGAAGAAATTCCAAACCCGGTTCGGGATGCCGAAACTATCACCATTGGAATATCGGAAGAGGAGAGAAGAGAACGCATGCCTGAGATGCGGAAAGAAGGGACACTTTATGGCGCAATGCGGGAATAAAGATGTCAAGATCCGAGAGATGACGATGGAAAATCCCCAGGAGGATTTAAACGACTCGGGTCCCCAGTAAATGGTGGTCGGAGGGACCAGCCAAAGGGAAAACCCACCAGGATTACACAACTATCAACGGCTTTTGATAACTCGGCACTATTCCAACACACGGACAACAAAGAAGAACAAGACGATTCCGATCACCTCATGCTCAAAATAAAGATATCAACGAACAATGGAATAACGGAGACCAACGCAATGCTGGATTCGGGAGCAACGGAAAACTTCATCGACCAAGAGTTTTGCGACATGAACCAAATACCCCTGAATCGGATCAGCAAACCCAGAGACATCTATGTGGTCAACGGGGAAAAAAGCAAAGCGGGACCCATTACCCACGAAGCGGAAGTATCTATGGAGATCGGAACACACAAAGAAGAGGTGGTTTTCCAGGTGGCCAATATGAGGAAGCATACGGCCATACTGGGAACACCGTGGCTCAAACGACATAACCCAAGGATCGACTGGAAACGAGAAAAGATACATTTCGACAGCGACGAATGCACGGCAAGGTGTGTCGAGAAACCACCAACGGTCAATACAGTTCCAGAAGAAATTGCGATATGGGAAAACGAGCAAGCACGCATGTTGGAAACAACATGTAATGAAGGGGACATTCAGATCAGACGGATGGACCCGAAAGCAAAGATACCGACTAAGGGATCGATTATGGCTGCAGGTCACGACCTATACAGCATGCATGGTATGACTGTTCCCGCCAGGGGACAGGCCATGATAAGAACCGGGATTGCGATACAGCTCCCCGAAGGAACCTATGCACGAATAGCTCCAAGAAGTGGATTAGCGGTACGTCATGGTATCACCACTGGAGCCGGAGTCATAGACGCAGACTATCGAGGGGAGGTTCAAGTATTGCTTATGAACCTGAAGGACGAAGACTACGAGATCAGAGAAGGGGACCGAATCGCCCAAATGATCATCGAAAAAATCGATACTCGGCAACTACAGGAAGTAGTTAGCTTGGAAGAGACGATAAGGGGCGAGAACGGATTCGGGAGTACCGGTACCACAGAAATAGAGCAACCTAAAGGGAAAACCCTCGATATCGATTTTATATCAGCAAAGACCTTCGGAAAACTCTATCGAAAAGGAGAAAGATGTGGAGTACTCAAATGGGAGCCCGAAGAAGATGGGCCAACGATAGCCGAAGCTTCGACGATAAGTACGCGGCTAGCCGTACGACAAGGAATGAATAAGCAAAAGACAACGCTTAAAGAAATGGTACCGAAGGAATACCATGGATTCCCGGACGTGTTCGAAGAAGGAGAAAAGAAGGATCTACCCGAACGCAGGCCAGAGGATCACAAGATCGAGCTAGAGGAAGGGAAGACGGCTCCCTTTATGAAACTCTACCCGTTACGAGAAGAAGAGCTCAAGGTATTAAGAGAATACCTTGAACAAAACCTGGCACGAAGATGGATAAGACCATCATCATCGTCAGCAGGAGCACCAATATTATTTGTCAAAAAGAATGATGGCAAATTGAGGTTATGCGTGGACTTCAGGGGATTGAATGCGGTGTCAAAAAAGGACAGATACCCATTACCTCTTATAGATGAAGCATTGGATCGACTGGGAAAGGCGCAATGGTACACAAAACTTGACATCAAGGATGCCTACCACAATATCAGGATCGCCAAAGGAGACGAATGGAAGACGGCATTTCGCACTAGGTACGGACTATACGAATACCTAGTAATGCCGTTCGGACTATCCAATGCACCGGCCACATTCCAGCGATGGATTAACTCCAAGTTAAGTCAATTCCTGGATGTATGTTGTATCGTCTATCTAGACGATATCCTCATATATTCAGAAAACTTGGAACAACACCAGAAGGACATACGGTCGATAATTACGGCATTACGACAGGCTAAAGTCAAGCTAAAGCCTACAAAATGCGAGTTCCACAAGAAAGAAACGGAATATCTGGGGTTCATCATCAGCCCAGAAGGAATAAAAGCGGATCCGGTCAAAACGGAAGAAATCGAGATTTGGAAACCTCCAAAAAGCGTCAAGGGAGTTCAAAGCTTTTTAGGCTTCTGCAACTTCTATCGAAGGTTTATAGAAGGATTTAGCAGAGTGGCTAAACCATTATACGGACTCACGAAAAAAGGAATCAAATGGGAATGGGGAGAACAACATCAAACGAGTTTCGACATGTTAAGAAAGAAACTCACTACGGCACCCATACTCCAACATTTCAATCCAGAATTACCGATAAGGATTGAAACGGACGCATCGAACTATGTATGCTTGGGCATACTATCGCAACTGTCTGAGGATGGATTTTGGCACCTGGTGGCATTCCGGTCCAAAACAATGTCAAAAGCGGAATGCAACTACGATATACACGACAAAGAGTTGTTAGCAATCGTACAGGCATTCAAGACATGGAGAACCTATACGCTAGGACACAAACATGACATCAAAGTCATAACCGACCACAAAAACCTAGTGCCGTTCACCACCACAAAAGAACTCAACCAAAGACAAGCGAGATGGTATGAAACATTGTCGCAATACCATTTCAAAATCGAGTACCGACCCGGCAAGGAAGGAGGACAACCAGACGCGCTCACGAGAAGGGCAGAAGATCTGCCAAACAAAGAGGACGAACGGATTAGCCAAAGAAAAAGAATACTACTCCCTAGGGAGAAGTATTTCGAAGAAGAATACGACAGCGGATACGAATCAATGAATGAAATGGGCACAACGGTGCTAAGCGATGAAGGATACACTCAATGGATCAAGGAAAAAACGAAGGAAGATGAGGATATGAAGGAAATATCCCAAGCGCTAGAAGAAAAAAGAAAAGAAATGAGGGGAGTGGCGTTGGGATTATACCAAAGAAACGAGGGATACCTATGGTACGACAACCGGATAAGGATCCCGGCAGATGAAGCATTACGAACAGAAACGATAAGAAGAAATCACGACATCCCACAAGTGGGACACGGCAGAACGGCGAAAACAATGGAACTTATCGGATGAGCATATTATTGGCCAGATATGCGCAATGATATCAAACGATACGTCAAGAACTGTGAAACATGTCAGCGAACTAAAGCAGTGCGTCATGCACCTTATGGATTGCTAAAACCGCTGGAAGCTCCTGGAAGACCATGGCAATCGATAAGCATGGACTTCATCACTGGACTACCAGAGTCCAGAGGATGCGATGCAATTTGGGTGGTGGTTGATCGTCTGACCAAGATGGCACACTTCGTGCCATGCAATACCACTATGGATACGACGGGATTATTCCAGTTGTTTAAAGACCAAGTCTTTAGATTACATGGATTGCCGAAAGACATCATTTCCGACCGGGGATCACTATTCACTTCTGATTTGTGGAAGGAAATAACTCAGCATTTGAAAGTGGACCGACGATTAAGCACAGCATTTCATCCACAAACCGACGGACAAACGGAACGAACAAATGCGATATTAGAACAATATCTACGGGCATTTGTGAACTATCAGCAGGACGACTGGATAGATTACCTCGCCACGGCAGAATTCGCATATAACAACGGAAAACAAGAAACCATACAGATGACACCCTTTTACGCGAACTACGGATATGATCCAACGTTCGATCCGGCAAAATATGATGTGCCGACAAAGATAACGGAGGTCGAGAACATGCATCAACTGCACGAGATATTAAGAGAAGAAATCTATCACGCGCAACAACGACACAAAGAATCAGCCGATAAACACAGAAAACCCGACCCGAACTTAGCCATAGGAGATAAGGTATGGCTAATATCAAAAAACATACGAACCACGAGACCATCACGGAAGTTGGACTACAAGAAATTAGGACCCTTTACGATCAAGGAACGTGTGGGATTGAGAGCATATAAACTCAACCTCCCGTGCTCAATGAACAACACTCATCCAACATTCCACATCAGCCTCATCGAACCCTATCAAGATAACTCTTTTCCCTCACAAAAACAACCTCCTCCTCCACCGATCGAAGTCGACGGTGAAAAAGAATACGAACTCGACGAAATCATCGATTCTCGCTTGCACTACGGAAAACTACAATACCGCGCGAAGTGGACCGGATACCCCCCTGAACACGATCTAGAGTGGTATCCAGCCAACAACTTCGAAAATGCAACCGTGGCAACGCGAGAATTCCACGAACGATGCCCTGGCAAGCCAGGCCCCGAGCCCAGTGCGCTTCGGCGACTGGACGGAGGTGAAAGAGGAGGACCTCACGAACGAACAATGGGTGAACCTGGCGGATCTCAACCGCCCAGCGAACCCATCCCACGAACACGACTTAATGTCGTGGACACACTGCTACGACGACGGGTGCCCGACCCACTACGGGGACAAGGTCGGAACGAACTGGTTCCCGCGGGCACTCAACGAAAGGACTTCAGGGACGAAGTCAAGGAGAAGGGGGGGCAAAAAATCCAAGAAGGTCCGATGGGCGGACCAAGAGACGGAAACGACACCAACCCCCCCGAGCACGGAAACGACACCAACCCCCTCGAACACACCAACCTCCTCCACAAGTCCCGAACCTCCCACATCACCACAAACAACCGAGCCCGATACGATCGAATCACTCCAGCAAGAAATACAACGAATGCAGGAGACGATCGACGCGCACGAAATCGATGCCCGCCTATACCAAGGGCAAACGAAGATGTGGGAGAAAAAGGGAAGACAGTTGGAGAGGGAGAACGAGCAGTGGGCGGGGAGGATTTCGGCGGAGCAAGTCAAGGTCGGACTTGCCGAGCACGCGATGAAGAGGTTGCGGGAGCAACTGAGGAGCCGGGAGGCCAAGTACCAGAGGCTTAAAAACCTCTTGTACGAAGTAACCGGGGGGATAAGGAGGAGCGCTAATCTCATGTTGGAGATAGCGGGAAAGAGCGGGGAGTACGATTGGTTGGCCTAATGGGACTTAGGCCTAGGGAGAGGGGAGCTATTGTCACGATTCTAGATCGGACATAGCAGGTTTTATTAGTTAGCTAGTAGGTTTCATTTGTTACGAGATTGATTTATGTTTCATTTGTTATGAGATTGATTTATGTTATGATTTATGTTTTCACGCACTTGACCTATTCAGAGGTCATGTGATTTATGATGGGCTATGCAACGAGGCAGACTGCAAGGCAGACTCGTTGAGGTTTTGTTTGTTATATTTCACGCACGAGACTTATTTAGAAGTCACGGGGCTGCATAAGGAGGCTATGCAACGAGGCTGTGCGCAAGGCAGACTTGTTAGGTTTATGTATGTTTTATGTTATGTTTCACGCACATGATCTATTCAGAGGTCATGGGGCTGCGCAAGGGGGCTGCACAAGGCAGACTGGCAAGGCAGACTGCCTTTGGTTTGATTTGTAAGCGGGTTGAGGGAAGGACTATATAAGGAGTCCTCGGAGGCGAGTTAGTTAGTTCTTCACGCAACCATCTAAGTTATTTTCCTACTTATTGTTTTAAGAACGAATTTACTTTATTCTATCTACCTCACGATAGTTACACGAACTTAGTAGAAGAGGAACGCCTCTATGACTACTAAGTGTAACAAGAGAAAAGGTAATAGTGTGAACGCACACTATACGAGAACGACGAAGAAAAGTAATAGTGTGAACGCACACTATTAGTACGAAATATATAGTGTCATAAGATACTATAAGAGAAGTATCGTTGCCTGTCGCGTGAACTGATATAGGAACAGGACCCCTTAACAACGAAGTTGCCATCCTCACTCAAGCATGTGTCCAGAGACTACCAGGATCAACCACGGATATCTCCCTGTGGAACACCTTCTTAAGAGAGAACAACTATTGTATCACCCAATCGCCCGACAAACGAAGATGGAAACGATTGATTGTATCGATGAAGTTATCGTGAGCGACGCGAAATGCGTTGCGTGAGGTCGAAGCTCGCTACCGAGGCGGAGCGAAGATAGAAGTAAGGAAATTACTTAGAACATTCAGTCTAATTTATTTATACTTGTACCGCCGACTCCGGCATACGACAAGTCCCCGCCGGCACAGGGTTAGCGCTAACCGGAACTACCACTAACTACGAACAATCCAAACCTCCCGCCCCACACCTCAAACATGCCCGCGCCATGCCCACAACACGAACACTAAGTACAAGACCATCAACGGTAAAGAAAGCCCTCCTTACCCCCGCATCCGAAGCACCTCTGGTATGGCGCCAACCGCAGCCCTTGTAGCAAGTCCGCATCATTCCTGAACAAGGAGTACGAGGGGCGAACCCACAAATACTAAGATACACAGGCGACAGGCAAGACCGAGGCCAAAGCCACAAAGCAGAAAGGGTGTCCGACAAAGGCAAGTTCCCCGTACAAAAACAAAACTCCACTACCGCCCGGTCTAAATACCGTCCCGCAATCCCTTCTCCACAGTAGAAAACCAACAACAATTTATCAAAACAGGCGGCACCAAGGCAGAGAGGTCGTGACCAACATGTCTGCGACTCGCATCCACATGCCAGGCCGTCGACCCTATAAACCCACTTTGCCAAGTGCCTCCGAAGAGTGTAATGGTGAGGAGGACCTGTACCTGCTGCCCGTAACCCCAAACAAATACCACAAACAAAAGAAATACATAGAGGTGGTGACAGACAGAAGAGGTCAGTAGGGCCTATCTCCTACCCGTGGTGCCATGCCTCCTCCTGCCATACCCGCAACCAAGCCAAAGAAACCAAACAAGCCCCACAGAACCCAGCACGCCAGACCCAAACAAGTCCAACCCAGAGGTCGCAACCCACTATCCGCACAGGTGGCCATCAGCCAGCCGGTCCGACAGGAAGCTTTGCAGCACTCAGCAGCTTAACCTTAACAGCCCGAGCCAGCCGGAAACACATAATTAGACCTCGCCCAACCTGACGCAGGCCCGACCGGTGCTCGCAGGTGCCTCTCCCCGCCAAGTCTGCCCCCCCCAAGCCCCACACACCAGACACCGCAGTTCCTATCCAGCACCCTCAATGCCTCGAGCAGATCAACCGCCCAACAGCCACAGGACAGCCGATACCTGACCCCATCAGGTAGCCACTGTTTTGGCCACACCAACAGAGACCCAACTCCCAGCACCGTATAGCCGAGGGGGACCACCAGGACAAACCCGGGGCCAGAACATACAGGCCAGCACCCAAAGGCACCGGCCACAATCCCAACCCACCCGAACCGAAGCCCAAGCAAGCCGAGACGCAAAAACCAGGGAACCCAAAGGCCCCCCAAGGCGTGCCTTGACAGGCCACACCAAAGTCCGAGGAAAGGTGCCCAAACTGACGCTTCAGAGAGGGCGGGTACCAGGATAGGAAACGAGACAAACAGAAGGTAGGCCCCACTTGCAATGCGTGTGACTGCCAACCACCATCCGTAACCACACCGACCCCTGCACTAGACCAAGCGTGGCCCGGCAACCAATGGCCCCACACCACCCCGGGCAGAAGTTCACCCACACCAGGAGGTAAAGAATTTCAGGGTCAAAGCCATCCCCACGTAGAAGCGAGGAGGAGACACCTGTCTGAACCACAGTAACTGCCACTTAAACCGAAATCAAGGGAACAGTGATAAACGACATCGTAGGATTCCGACCGTGATAATAGTAGACGAAGGGCGGGGCCGGCTAGGCCCCCGTACCTTAAGGAATGATGCGGTCGGTACGACGTGTTGATACTTGGGAAGGTCATCAGTCTAACCCAAGGGCGTTTTGTATCGTGAACACTAAGGACTCTGTTAAAACCCAACAAGAAATATGAGCTGGCACAAAGAACAAGACGGGTGTTTCCCCCCACAGCAAGGTTCAAATCCCCCATCCCCCGAATGCGAAACTCTGCGAGTAGACGATAGACAGAGAAGCCGAAGTCTTTTTACCGAAGGAGGGCTCGTAGACACCAAAGGTGAAAGGCTCGAAGCGAAATCATCGTGAGAATCAAATAATAATGAGGAGGCGAAAACAAGTAACCACGACGCTCCACCACACAACAACCTCAACACCAATGACCCCAGGAACTACTGAGCGAACTCAGATATCTCCCCCAGAATCAAAGGATCAGAAAGCTGTCGTGGGCGCGAATGGAACGCTACAGAGGCGGAGCGAAGATAGAAGTAAGGAAATTACTTAGAACATTCAATCTAATTTATTTATACTTGTACCGCCGACTCCGGCATACGACAAGTCCCCGCCGGCACAGGGTTAGCGCAAACCGGAACTACCACTAACTACGAACAACCCAAACCTCCGACCCCGTACCTCAAACATGCCCGCGCCATGCCCACAACACGAACACTAAATACAAAGCCACCAACGGTAAAGAAAGTCCTCCTCACCCCCGCATCCGAAGTACCTCTGGTATGGCACAAACCGCAGCCCCTGTAGCAAGTCCGCATCATTCCTGAACAAGGAGTACGAGGGGCGAACCCACGAATACCGAGCTAAACAGGCGACAGGCAGGACCCAGGCCGAAGCCCCAAAGCCGAAGGGGTGTCCGACAAAGGCAAGTTCCCCGTACAAAAAACAAAAATCACTACCGCCCGGTCTGAATACCGTCCCGCAATCCCCCCTCCACAGTAGAAAACCAACAACAATTTATCAACACGGGTGGCGCAATGGCAGAGAGGTTACGACCAACTTGTCCGTAACTCGCATCCGCACGCCAGGCCGTCGACCCTATGAACCCACTTTGCCAAGTGCCTCCGAAGAGCGTAATGGTGAGGAGGACCTGTACCTGTTACCCGCAACCCCAAACCAAACAACTCAAACAAAAGAAATACATAGAGGTGGTGACAGACCGGCCAGGTCAGTAGGGCCTATCTCCTACCCGTGGTGCCATGCCCCCGCCAGCCAAACCCGCAACCGAACCAAAGAAACCAAACAAGCTCCACAGAACCCAGCACGCAAGACCCAAACAAGTCCAACCCAGAGGTCACAACCCACTATCCGCACAGGTGGCCATCAGCCAGCCGGTCCGACAGGAAGCCTTGCAGCACTCAGCAGCTTAACCTTAACAGCCCGAGCCAGCCGGAAACACTTAATTAGACCTCGCCCAACCTGACGCAGGCCCGACCGGTGCTCGCAGGTGTCTCTCCCCGCCAAGTCAGCCCCCCCCAAGCCCCACACACCAGGCACCGCAGCTCCCATCCAGCCCCCTCAGCCCCTCGGGCAGATCAACCGCCCGACAGCCACAGGACAGCCAATACCTGACCCCACCAAGCAGCCACTGATCTTGGCCACACCAGCAGAGCCCCCACCCCCAGCACCGACAGCCGAGGGGGGCCACCAGGACGAACCCGGGGCCACAGCATAACGGGCCACCACCCGAAGGCAACGGCCACAGCCCCAACCCACCCGAACCGAAGTCCTGACAAGCCGAGAAAGAAAACCAGGGAACCCGCAGGCCCCCCAAGGTGGGCCCCAAAGGGCCACACTGTAGACCGACGAAAGGTGCCCAAACTGACGCCTCAGAGAGGGCGGGTACCAGGATAGGAAACGAGACAAACAGAAGGTAGGCCCCACTTGCAATGGGTGTGACCGCCAACCACCATCCGTAACCACACCGACCCCTGCACTAGACCAAGCGTGGCCCGGCAACCAATCGCCCCACACCACCCCGGGCAGAAGTTCACCCGCACCAGGAGGCAAAGAATTTCAGGGTCAAAGCCATCCCCACGTAGAAGCGAGGAGGAGACACCTGACTGAACCACCGTAACTGCCACCCGAACCGAAATCAGGGGAACGGTGATAAACGACATCGTAGGATTCCGACCGTGATAATAGTAGACGAAGGGCGGGGCCGGCGAGGCCCCCGTCCCTTAAGGAATGATGCGATCGGTACGACGTGTTGATACTTGGGAAGGTCATCAGTCTAACCCAAGGGCGTTTTGTATCGTGAACACTAAGGACTCTGTTAAAACCCAACAAGAAACATGAGCTGGCCCAAAGAACGACACGGGTGTTCCCCCCACAGCAATGTTCAAATCCCCCATCCCCCGAACGCGAAGCTCTGCGAGTGGACAATAGACAGAGAAGCCGAAGTCTTTTTACCGAAGGAGGGCTCGTAGACGCCAAAGGTGAAGAGGCTCGAAGCGAGATCATCGTGAGAATCAAACAACAACGAGGAGGCGAAAACAAGTAACCACAACGCGAAACCGCCAAACAACAGAACCTCAACACCAAAGACCCCAGGAACTACTGAGCGAACTCAGATATCTCCCCCAGAATCAAAGGCATCGAAAGACCATCGTGGTGCGAAAGGAACGCTACCGAGGCGGAGCGAAGATAGAAGTAAGGAAATTACTTAGAACAAAGCGTGGAGAGCCTATCTTCCACGGCAGTTTTTTTTTATTTTTATTTTTATTTTTATTTTTTATATCATGTTGTCACGATTCTGATCAGACATATTAAGTTTCTTTCGTTATGAAGTTGATTTATGAGTTTCTTTTGTTATGTAGTTTGATTTGCGTGGTTTGTTTTATGTTATGATTTACTTTCACGCACATGACCTATATAGAGGCATGTGACTATAAGGGCTATGAAACGAGGTTGACTGCAAGGCAGACTCATTGGAGTTTTATTTGTTATATTTCACGCACGAGACTTATTTAGAAGTCACGGGGTTGCATAAGGAGGCTATACTCCGAGGCGGTGCGCAAGGCAGACTGGTTAGGTTTATGTTATGTTTTATGTTATGTTTCACGCACATGATATATTTAGAAGTCATGGAGTTGCGCAAGGGGGCTGCGCAAGGCAGACGGGCAAGGCAGACTGCCTATGGTTTGATTTGTAAGCAGGTTGGGGGAAGGACCATATAAGGAGGCCTCGGGGGCGAGTTAGTTAGTCACGCTCCGCGCCCCCTATTTTCCTGACCACAACTTTCTCACGCATTCTCAACACCACCGCGTCTGGTGTGACACCCTACCTTTGCCTGTTTGCCCCCTCCTAGCTTATGCTTCAAGTCTTTGCAACGCGCGCCAATGTCTACCGTTGGCTCTGCCCTCCCCTCTAGAGCAAGCTCTACTGCCCCCCTCTATGCGGCGGTTTACGCGATCCCGGCTCTCCTACAGTCTCTGGAACCTGTTCTAGGCGATGAGTTCCCCTCCGTTCCTCCTCTCCTCTCCTCGGACCTTCATGACCTCAGTGACGCGGAAACCGTCCTCATTCCTCTCCTAGTGGCAACCCTCAATGGGCTTGCCTCCACCAACGAGCGAATTGACCTCCTCACCTCCAAAGTCCAACACCTGTCTGATGGTGTTTCTGCCGCTCAGGCCCCCTCACTTTCTTCTCTGGCCCCAATCGAGTCAGCTCTACGTGACTTGTCACAAAGGCTGTCCCAACCGCCGCCCCCACGCCAGCAAGCCCCGGCGCCCCCAGCTCTGCCCCCTACTCGAAAAGGGAAAGAAGCCCCTATCCCTGCCCCACCCCCCCAGTCCAACACGGCACAACTTCCTGCCGTCCCCCACCCCCAACAGGCACCCCCTCGCGCGCCCCTTTACCCAGTGGGTGCGATAGTGGATGGGTATAACCTCGACATTCCCCGCTACGACACCACCACCAAGAAGCACTACGGTAACCCCGAGGCCTACGCGGTCAAGAATCCCAACTCGTGGGAAGCCCGTACTTTTCGTGACGGCAAATACGCCCCCCTCTCGGAGTGGATCCCTGCCAACATGGACCCAGCCTTCCTTCGCCCCCCTCGCTCATTCGCCCTGGCTGCCGCTGCTGGAGGCCGGAAGAAGACGAAAGGGCCCAAGACGAAACCCCCCTCTGCTGAGCAAGTCGCATCAGGCATGACGGCTCCTCCTGTTAAAGAGGCTCCCATCCTGCCAGCAGCACAGCGTCGTTTCTTCGCCCCTCGTTCCACTCCCCCCCTCCACCCCGAAGCCGATAGGATTTCCGCGACTCTCCCCGATATCGCTGCGGCAGTCCTCCGTGAAGCCAACTGCCCCCTCCCTCTTTCCTTCTCCACTAGGGTCAACGACAGAGGCTCTGTCACCCTCACTGTCCTCGACCCCTTCACCCCCGCTACCTCCTACGCCCCATACTACCAGGATCTCTCTAACCGACTCAACCAGCTTTCACCGGTAGGCGACAATGCCTACCTCCCCTTCCGACCTGCCCCCAACGAGACCCAACTCGCCATCCACTCCCTCCCCCTCGCCTACCTCCCAGAAGACCAAGACGCCCTCCTCCCCCTCCTCCAGGAGTCCATCCGTAACGCCAAGGGCGTCACGATCTTCTCCGCCCGATACCTCAACCGCGACTTGGAGTCCAGGATGTCCAAGTCCGCTACCTCCGTCGTTGTCACCGTCGCTCCCGAGGACCTCAATGCCATGGGAACCTCTATCCACCTCTTCTCCCGAAGGCGCCGAGTTGAACGTGCCTTCTCCTCCAACCGTTTCACCCAGTGCCGAAACTGCTGGAAGTACGGCCATCAGGCCCCTAGATGTAAGTTGGATCACCCGGTATGTCCAATCTGCTCCCTCTCGCACACACGTTCGGCGCACCGCTGCCAGAATCCCACCTGTCCGAAAGCGGGCAACACTAAGGCGGTCGTCAACTGCTGCCCCTCCTCAACTGCTACCTGCCCCAACTGTAGGGAACCACACTCCGCAACCGACAGAGACTGCCCAGAACGGCCGGCTCCTGTCGCCAGAGACCCCGCAATCCCCCCGCCGCTAGACAATTAGTCCGAAGACGACATGGATGTGGGCCCTGACGGGGGCGAAGGCAATGCCGGACCCTCGACTCCCAGGCAGACTCTCGCTCCACCATTCGCCACCCCCCGCCGCCCCCGTCCTCAAGCACCCCCTGAGACCCCTGACACCGCCACGCGTTCCTCCTCCAGGGCTAGCCTTCCCCCCTCCCAAGGGGATGCTGACCCCGCCGGTACTTTTTTCAATCCTTCCGGCTTGTCCGGGTAAATGTCTGTCCCAATCAGATTCACCACAAGGCTCAGATTTCATAGCCCGAGCCTCCTGAACCTCTCCTTTGTTCAACATAACAGCCTGGGTAGCTGGGATGTTTTTCTTCCCTTGTTTCAGAGGTTTTCTTCTTTGCCTTCCATGCCCATGCTGGTGGCCATTCAGGATCCTCCTGTTTGGCGTGCACGTTTACCTTTCTTTCCTGGTTATAAGTGTTTCTCCCCTCCGTACGCTTGGGGCAAACCCCGTGTGGCTTGCTACGCTCTTTTGTCTTTCCTTGAAGTTGTGTCCCTTTTGCCAGTTTGGTCAGACAACTCTACCCACATTATGGCGGTAGATTTGTTTTCAGATGTGGGATTCTGCTCGTCCTCCCAGACCCGCCTCCGAGTGTAGAATGTTTACAACACTCTAGGCACCTCTACACATACCCGTATTGTTTCCCCCGATTTATGTTTTCCTAATTTGGATTTTCCTGTTTTTGTTTTAGGAGACTTTAACCTCCACCATCCCTTGTCTGACCCACTTAGGGTGTTTTCCTCTACTGAACTCGGCTTGTCGTCTCCTTACTTTCGGCTTGCTTCCTTACATGGTTTTTCTCTATTAAACACCCCTGGTGTGTTTACTTATTTTCCTTTTGCCTCAGTTGGGAGGCCATCGGTTCTTGACCTCGCCTTTGCGAATGGGTCAGCGGCCCAGCTTTTTACTGAGTGGTCCACCCCCCTTCCCTCTACTGGCTCGGACCATGTTCCGGCTTGTCTTTTGCTTTCCACACATCTGTTACGCTCCCCTGCCCCCTCTCCTGCTTGGGCCAAGACTGATTGGACGGCCCTCGGCGATGCCCTCAAACAATTTATGGTTCCTCCTCCCCCGCTCCTTCCTACTTGTTCGTCTGCTTCGGCCTGGTTTGACAGAAATGTGGACCGCCTACGCACCACACTCCTTCTTCACCCTCCCCTCCACCGATTGTCTAACCACTCCAAGCCCTGGTGGTCCCCCCTCCTCTCCTCCCTCAGGACAGCATTCCATGCGTCCACACGGAGGACCCGCAAAGCCCCTACCGAGACCTACCGGGCTGAAGCACGCCATGCCCGCAATGCCTATTTCAAGGCCATCAAGCATGCTAAGCGCACGTACTGGGACGACTTTCTCTCCTCCGCTACACCCAGGACAGTCTGGACTGCCAAACGCGTCGCCCTAGGCTGTCCTCCTGATCGCTTTCCCTCCTTCCCTGACGCTGACACCCCATCGGAGGTCAACTCAGCCCTCTTGTCCCACTGCTTCCCGCCTAGGACCTCTGCTCCCCCCCCATCCATCCTCCGCCCCTTCAAGGATCTAGATGAGCTCACTAAAGAAGAAATCTCCAAGGCACTCGCCTCCAGCTCTGGCTCGTCTGCCCCAGGTCCGGACCACGTCCCCTACTCAGTTTGGAAGAGGGTTCATGCGGTCAACCCGAAGATCCTCACCTCCCTCCTTGGTCCCATCCTCCTCTACGGCTTCCACCCCCCCTCCCTCAAACAAGCTAACGGCATTGTCCTCGACAAACCCGGCAAGGCCTCATACGATACACCGGCCTCCTTCCGCATTATCGTCCTCCTCCAAACCCTGTCCAAGATCCTTGAGCGTGTGGTAGCTGTCAGGCTAGCCGCAGTTGCTCGGGCCCTTGGCCTAGTCCACTCCAATCAATGTGGCTCTCTCTCTGGCATGGGTACCTTTGACGCCCTTGCTACCCTCTCCCATGAGGTCCGACTTGCGCACAGCATGGGCCTCTGCTCCTCCACTCTATTCCTCGACGTGAAAGGGGGCTTCGACAATGTGGACTCTTCCGCCCTGTGTGGAAAGCTACGTGAACGGGGCGTTCAGCCTTATCTCGTCTCATGGGTCCGATCTTTCCTGCATGGCCGCCAGTGCCGTCTCCTCTACCAAGGCTCCCCGAAGGTCCTTACCCCGGTACAGGTCGGTACCCCTCAGGGATCGCCTGTTTCTCCTCTTCTCTTCCTTATTTACATTTCTTCTCTTCACTTCCCAGTCCCTAATGACCTTATACTCTCCTATGTTGATGACTTCGCCATCACTCTGGCCTCACCCTCCTACCGGCGCAACGTCCAGAAACTTCAAGCTGTTGCCGCCTCCCTTACCTCATGTGGCCGCCGGATCGGCGTAGCCTTCTCCCTCCCTAAGACTGAACTTATGCACTGGAGGACCCCCCAGCAGAGGGGCCCCCAGTGTCCCCTCCCTGTCTCGGTGGACTCGGTCCCCTACAAACCCGCCCAGGTACTCAGATGGCGGGGCTATTGGCTTGAACCGGCTACTCCCTCGCTAGATAGGGCCACCTCCGCACACTTTACGAGGCGACTCGCCCTGGCCGAGGCCGCGCTTGCTACAATCGACCGTCTCTCCCGCCCAGGCAACGGCCTGGCCCCTCATCTCTGCCACAGGCTGTCTTCCTCCCTCGTCTGTCCTATCCTCCTTTACGCCTGTGAACTACTCTCACCTGGTGCCAAGATGCTCAACAAGCTAAGGTCTTTCTGGCACAGAGTTCAGAGGTGGCTTACAAACTGTTTTTTCTCCACTAATACCACTATACTCCCGTGTGAAAGTTCTCTCCCGCCTATTGATCTCCTAATCAAACACCTCCAACGCCTTGCGGCCATGCGTCTGGTCTGCCTCCCCCCAGAAATTAATCCTGTGACAGCTCGACTTGACCTTGCAGTCCCGACCACGTCACCTTTTAGGGCATCGGACTCCCTCCGACGCCCCGGCTCTGTTCGGGGCCGGCACCCGTGGGCCGGTCCCAACTACACCCTCCTCAGATGGTTTACCAAGCAACCCTCCCCACCTAACCGACGGCATCTGCCAATCGACGCTGTTGCCCACCGCATCCACTACATCGTAGGGGATCGACGCGACCCCCTCCCTCCGGCCAACTCCAACCTCCTCCCACCTCTCCAGATAGCCCCACTCAGAGCCCGCGCCCTTTATGCCTCCCTGAAGGCAAGATGCCGGGACGAACTCCTCTCCTCCTGGCGGCTTCTCTCACCCCCTCCACCGTACTACCTCTTTGCTCCCACCCTACAACCGCACCCGTTTATGGGCCTGGGGCGTTTCCTCTCTGGTCGACTCCATCAAATGCGCTCCGGCAAAAGCTACTTAGCCGCCCACCCGTCCTGGCACGATGACGATCCCTCTCCCCTCGGCCCTTGGTGTGTGGAAGGTAACGAGACCTCCGAACACGCCATTCTCCTCTGTCCGGTCAAGTCCGCGGCCCGCAATTGCCACCTCCAGGCGATAACGGATGTGGGACCTGACTCTTCTCTTTGAACCTCTATCCCGTCCCTTATCGGATTGGGCCGCTACCTCACTGCAACCAGGACCGGTTTCCCTCCCGACATGTATGCACAATATGCCCCTTACCAGCCCTCGCTTTCCCCCTCCCCTTCCCTTCCTGCCTCGCCTCGGTTGTCGTTGGCTGGGTCGCCAAATGGTCTAAGTGGTGGAAGGTCTCCAGTTTGATTTCTTTACTTGTTTTACGAGTTTTGATTTATTTCCGTTATGATACTAGTTAGTTAGTAGTTTTCGTTTATAAGTCCTGTGTAGGCAATGTGTCGGTTATTGGACGCCATAGGAGGAACTGGTTTTGATTTTTTTCTTTTGTTAGTTGCTTGATTTGGGGTTTTGTTTCGGCCATAGCTAGCGCTGCATGCATGTTCTTGTACCTTACTCAAACAATGAATATATGATATAAAAAAAAAAAAAAAAAAAAAAAAGGGCGAGTTAGTTAGTCAACGACCGTCTCCGCTACACCTCCGGTGATTGAAATCTCAACACCAAGGAATTCTCACCACTTTTTCGCGTCTGGTCCTCCCCCTACGGGGGGGACTAGGCCATCATCTTTTATCTTTTTGCAACGGCAAAACTTCTCTCCTGCTTTCTCTCTTGAGGTCTACCCTCATGAGACCCCTCCTTACTCCTTCCTGGCGTCTTCGTCGCTAGGTTCCTCTCCTTCCCCGCTTTTGCTCTAGCCTCGCTTAGCATCAGCACGGTCGGGTTCCTCCTTTTTCCCAACAAGAGACGGCTGGGAATAAGGTTTGCGGTACGCGATCACGATGGATTCCTTCCCCTTTCTTCTGGTCGGTTCGGGTCAGTCCCTCTGCTAGGTCCGGGTTTTATCCCGCTGCTGGGTACGGGTTAGTCCCACGGTCGGGAGTTGGTGGTTGGTTTTCTCAACAGACTACAGTTGAATTCGCCTCTCTCCACCTCTCTGCCCTTTACGGTGGTTTCGTCTACTGTGGGCACTGGGGATTAATGGAGACCGCCTAGTTAAGACACGAACACGTTTACTGATAGTTGTTTCGGCATCTGGGTCTACCCCTCCCTCTCCCTCCCTCGGCTCGTTTGGCTGGTATCCTACTGCCACTCACCTCGGCCGGCACCCTACTGTCACCCCTCTCGGCTAGCACCCTACGGCTCACCCAGCTGGCACCTTACTGCCCCCGGCTGGTACCCTACTACCACTACTTCGGCCGGCACCCTACTGCCACCTGGCTAGCACCCTACTGCTCCCTTCAGCTTACACCTTACTGCTACCTCTCTCTTGGGGGCCCCAGCCCTGGCGTCCTTCCCTCCGGCTGGTATTGCACTGTCTCCTGTCGGTCGGGTTCTCCCCTCGTCAAGTTTTCCCCCACAGTGGGGGTCGCGCCATGAATCGGTGCACCTGGTCCTCTCTTGGGCCCGATCTAGGGTTAGCTTTTTAGCGGCTGGCTGTGGTATGGGCACTAGCCGGTGGGTATGAGCTTTGGTTTCTTTTGTTGCGTGATATCCGGGGGGATTTTTCCTTGGGCTTCCTGCTTTCCTTGTTTTGGGTTTCTTTTAGGGCTAGGTTCGTCTGGGCTGTAGGAGGGGCTTGATTCGGGGCGAGATGTGCGGTTGGCTCCATACCAGAGGGGCTCGTGGTTCTTGGTTTTTGCCCCAGACGGAGGAGGGATGCGTGGATTTTGGTTTTGTTTCCGCCATAGCTAGCGTTGCATGGGAGCTCTTGTACCTTAATAACGAATATATGATATAAAAAAAAAAAGAAAAAAAAAAAAGAAAAAAAGAAAAAAAAAAGGGCGAGTTAGTTAGTATGCCGTTAGTGTGCACCCGCACCCATTCATGGGCTTGGGCCGTTTCCTCTCTGGCCGCCTCCACCAAATGCGCTCTGGTAAGAGCTACCTGGCCGCCCACGCATCCTGGTACCATGATAACCCTTCTCCCATATGCCCTTTGTGTGAAGAGGCCGACGAGACCTTCGACCACGCTATCCTCCACTGCCCAATCAAGTCTGCCACCCGCGCTCGCCACCAGCAGGGGATAGCGGATATCGGACCTGACTCCTCACTATGAACCTCGATCCCGGCCCTCATAGGCCTCGGACGCTACCTCACAGCCACCCGAACTGGCTTCCCCCCTGATATGTATGCACACTATACCTCCCGCCAAACCTCTCTTTCCCCATCCCCTTCCTTTCCTGCCTCGCCTCGGTTGTCGTTGGCTGGGTCGCCAAACGGTCTAAGTGGTGGAAGGTTTCCGGTTTGATTTCATTGCTTGTTAGTATGAGTTTTGATTTGTTTCCGTTATAATGCTAGTTAGTTAGTAGTTTTCCTTTATAAGACCTGAGTAGGCAACGGGTCGGTTATTGGACGCCATCGGAGGAACTGGATTTGTTATTTCATTTGTTAGTTGTTTGATTTTGCGTTTTGTTTCCGCCATAGCTAGCGCTGCATGCGAGTTCTTGTACCTTACCTAAACAAAGAATATAGGATATAAAAAAAAAAAAAAAAAAAAAAAAAAGGGCGAGTTAGTTAGTCACGCTCCGCGCCCCCTATTTTCCTGACCATAGCTTTCTCACTCACTCTCAACACCATCGCGTCTGGTGTGACCCCTCACTTCCGCATGTTTACCTCGTTCTTGCTTAGGCTTCAAGTCTCTGCTCTGCGTTACAATGTCTGACATTGGTTCCGCCCACCCATCTAGGGCGAGCTCTGCTCAGCCCCTCCAGCCTGCGGTTTTCGCAATCCTAACCCTTCTACAGTCTCTTCAGCCCATTCTGGAAGATGCTTTCTCCTCTATCCCTCCTCTCATCTCGTCAGACCTTCGCAACTTCAGCGATGGCGAGACCGTCCTCATCCCCCTCCTGGTGGCTACCCTCAACGGACTGGCCTCCACCAACGAACGAATCGACCTCCTCTCTGCCAAAGTCCAAGGGCTGTCGGACGGTGTTGCAGCCGCTCAGGCCCCTGCGCTTTCTTCCCTTGCCCCTATCGAGTCGGCTCTGCGTGACCTGTCACAAAAACCTTCCCAACCGCCGCCCCCACGTCACCAAGCCCCGGCGCCAACAGCTCCGCCCCCTACCCAAAAAGGAAAAGAAGTCGCCCCCTCCGCCCCTCCGCCCCACCTCCTCTGTCCAACACGGCACAACTTCCTGCCGTCCTGCACCCCCAACCGGCCCCCTCCTGCGCACCACTATACCAGGTGGGTACAATTGTGTACGGGTATGACCTGGACACCCCCCGCTACGACACCGTAACTGGCAAGAATTACGGCAATCCCGAGGCCTACGCGGTCAAATACCCCAACACATGGGAGGCTCGGACCTTCCGTGATGGCAAATACCCCCCCCTCTCAGAATGGACACCTGGCAACATTGACCTGACCTACCTACGCCCTCCTCGCTCATTCGCTCTGGCTGCCGCTACTGGAGGCCGGAAGAAGAATACGGGACCCAAGACGAAACCCTCCTCTGCTGCGCAAGTCGCATCAGGCATGGTGGCTCCTCCTGTTAAAGAGGCACCCATCCTGCCAGCAGCACAGCGTCGTTTCTTCGCCCCTGGTTCCTCTCCTGCCCTCCACCCCAAGCCGAAAGAGTCACCGCGACCTTCCCTGACATTGCTGCATCGGTTCTCCGTGTAGCCAACTGCCCCCTGCCTCTCTCCCTCTCTGCCCGGGTTAACGACAGAGGCTCTGTTACCCTCGCCGCCCTCGACCCCCATACTCCCGCCACCGCCTATGCCCCATACTACCAAGCTCTCGCTAATCGCCTCAACCAGATCTCTCCAGTGGGTGATAATGCCTACCTCCCCTTCCGTCCTGCCCCCAACGAGACCCAACTCGCCATCCACTCCCTCCCCTTCGCCTACCTCTCAGAAGACCAGGACCACCTCCTCCCCCTCCTCCAGGAGTCAGTTCGTAACGCCAGGGGCGTTACCATCTTCTCCGCCCGTTACGTCAACCGAGACCTGGAGTCCAGGATGTCCAAGTCCCCTACCTCCGTTGTTGTCACCATCGCTCCCGAGGACGTTAATGCTATGGGAACTTCTGTCCACCTCTTCTCCCGAAGGCGCCACGTCGAGCGAGCCTTCACCTCTAACCGCTTCAACCAATGCCGAAACTGCTGGAAGTTCGGCCATCAGGCCCCTAGATGTAAGTTGGATCTCCCGGTTTGTCCAATCTGCTCCCTCTCGTACACACGTTCGGCGTACCACTGCCAGAACCCCACCTGCCCTAAAGCGGGTAATACCAAAGCGGTCCTCAACTGCTGCCCCACCTCAATTGCTTCCTGCCCCAACTGTAAGGAGACACACGCGGCCACCGACAGGGACTGGCCAGAACGACCCACCCCAACCCCCAAAGACCCCTCCACCTCACAGCCATTAGATAACGACGACGAAGACGGCATGGATGTCGGCCCTGACGGTGCTGATGGTGGTGCTGGCCCTTCCACCCCGAGGCAAACTCTCGCCCCTCCCTTTGCGACCCCCCGCCGCCCCCGTCACCGTGTCCCACCCGAAACACCTCAAACAGCCACTTGTTCCTCCTCCAGGGCCAGCATCCCCCCTACCCATGGGGATCATGACCTAGCCCGTACCGCAGAGAACCCCTCCGGCTTGTCCGGGTAAATGTCTCTTCCCGACCATCCTTCCCCCAGGCCCTCTGGCAGGGATCCCAGACCTTCAAGCCTCTCCTTTGTTCAACATAACAGCTTGGGTAGCTGGGATGTTTTTCTTTCCTTGTTTCAAAGTTTCTCTGCTTTACTACCCTCCTTGCCTGCGATTGTAGCCATACAAGATCCCCCTGTATGGCGCGCACGCCTGCCTTCCTTTCCGGGTTATAAGTGTTTTTCCCCTCCTCCATCTTTTGGCAAACTACGGGTGGCTTGCTATGCTCTTTTGTCTTTCTTAGAAGCTGTTTCCCTTTTACCTGTGTGGGTGGGCCAGTCTGCTAACGTGATGGCGGTCGACTTGTTCTCCGATGTGGGTTTTTGCTCTACCTCTCAAACTCGCCTTAGGGTGTACAATTTGTACAACACCCAAGACGTTTCAACTCATACACGCATAGTTCCTCTTGAGCTGTGTTTTCCTGATTTGGATTTTCCTGTTTTTGTTGTGGGAGATTTCAACCTCCATTACCCTCTCTCTGATCCTTTGAGGGTTATTTCTTCCAATGAACTTGGGACGTCAGTTCCTTTTTTTAAGCTGGCCTCTCTACATGGTTTCTCCCTTCTGAACACCCCTGGTGTGGTTACTTATTTTCCTTTTGCCTCCGTGGGCAGACCCTCTGTTCTTGATCTTTCCTTTGCCAACAGCGCGGCGGCCCAACTCTTTGCGGAGTGGTCTACCCCGCTCCCGTCCACTGGCTCCGACCATGTTCCAGTATGTATTTTACTTTCCACTCCTTTGTTGCGTCCTCCTGCCCCTACACCTGCCTGGGCCAAGACCGACTGGTCCGCCCTGGGTGATGCCCTCAAGTTATTTGTTGTTTCCCAGCCTCCTACCCTCCCGACCTTGATTTCTACTACGGCTTGGTTTGACAGGAATGTCGACCGCCTCCACACCACGCTCCTCCGGCACACCCCTCTCAATCACATGACAACCCGCTCTAAGCCTTGGTGGTCACCGCTCCTCTCCGCTCTCCGAGTCTCCTTTCATGCCGCCACATGTCGCGCCCGCAAGTCCCCTAGCGTGGACACACGTGTAGAGGCCCGATCGTCTCGTAACACCTACTTTATAACTATCAAACATGCTAAGCGGAAATACTGGGTCGACTTCCTCTCCTCTGCAACCCCGAAGACTGTATGGACAGCCAAACGATTCGCAATAGGGCGCCCCCCTGACCGTTTCCCTTCTTTCTCAGATGCCGACACCCCGTCTGACATCAACGCTGCCCTCCTGGCCCACTTCTTCCCTCCAAGGGAGTCCGCCCCCCCCCCTACTATCCTCCGCCCTTTCAAGGACCTGGACGTACTCACCAAAGAGGAGGTCTCCAAGGCCCTGGCCTCCAGCTCGAGCTCGTCTGCTCCTGGCCCTGACCACATCCCGTACTCGGTTTGGAACAGGGTCCACGGCACCAATCCGAAAATCCTGGTCTCCCTCCTGGGACCCCTCCTCCTTTATGGGTTCCACCCCTCCTCCCTCAAGCAAGCTAATGGCATTGTCCTCGACAAGCCCGGTAAAGCCTCCTATGATACCCCCGCCTCCTTCCGGATTATTGTCCTCCTCCAAACCCTCTCCAAGATCCTGGAGCGTGTGGTAGCTGTTAGGCTAGCCGCGGTTGCTCGGGCTCTTGGCCTCGTCCACTCCAACCAATGTGGCTCCCTCTCTGGGATGGGTACATTTGACGCCCTCGCCACCCTTTCTCACGAGGTTCGGCTCTCACATGCCATGTGCCTCTGTTCCTCTACACTGTTCCTGGACGTCAAAGGGGGCTTTGACAATGTCGACTCGGCTGCCCTGTGCGGTAAGCTACGGGAGAAAGGCGTCCAGCCCTACCTCGTCTCGTAGATTCGGTCATTCCTGCACGGCCGCTATTTCCGCCTCCTATACCATGGCTCGCCCAGGACCCTCTCACCAGTCCAAGTCGGTACCCCCCAAGGTTCGCCTGTTTCCCCTCTTCTTTTCCTCATCTACGTTTCCTCACTCCATTTCCCCATCCCCAATGGCATTATCCTCTCCTATGTCGACGACTTTGCTATCACAGTGGCCTCGCCCTCCTATCGGCGCAATGTCCAGAGGCTCCAAGCCGTCGCAACCTCACTCACAGCTAAAGAAAGGCGCATAGGTATTGCCTTCTCCCGCCCCAAAACAGAACTGATGCACTGGAGGACGCCTCAACAAAGAAGACCTCCCTCTCCTCTTCCCGTCTCGCTGGATTCAGTCCCCTACAAACCGGCCCAGGTACTTCAACGGCTAGGCTACTGGTTGGAGCCTGCGACCCCCACGCTGGACCGAGCCACCTCCTCCCACTTCACAAGTTGCCTCGCCCTCGCTGAGGCTGCTCTCTCCACGATTGACCGGCTCTCCCGCCCCGGGAAGGGCCTTGCCCCACACCTATGCCATCGGCTCGCCTCCTCCCTGGTCCGCCCCATTCTCCTCTACAGCTGCGACCATCTCTCCCCCAATTGCAAGATGCTAGACAAGATGAGGCCTTTCTAGCACCGGGTACAGAGATGGGTCACCAACTGTTTCGCTTCCAACAAGACGTCCATCCTCCCCTCTGAGGCCTCCCTCCCTCCAATCAACCTCCTAGTTAAGCACCTTCAACGTTTGGCGGCAGTCCGCCTAGTTTGTCTGCCACCCGAGATTAACCCAGCCACCGCCCGCCTTGACCACTTCGTCCCGACCACCTCCCCATTCCGTGCACCCGACTCTCTGCATCTCCCGCAGTCTGTCCGGGGCCGCCACCCCTGGGCTGGTCCCAACTACACCCCACTCAGATGGTTCACAAAGCAACCCTCCCAACCCAATCGACGTCACCTCCCTGTTGATGCAGTCGCCTACCGTGTTCACTTCATAATTGGCAACCGCAGTGATCCTCTCCCCCCGGCGAACCATCACCTCCTACCCCCCCTTCAGGTAGCCCCACTTGGGGTACCAGCCCTGTACGCCTCACTCAAGGCCAGGTGCCGTGAGGAACTCCTTACCTCATGGCGCCACCTCTCGCCACCCCCACCCTACTACCTCTTCGGACCTACCTAACGCGCGCACCCCTTCATGGGCCTCGGGCGTTTCCTCTCCGGCCGGCTCCAGCAGATCCGTGCGGGCAAGAGCTACTTCGCTGCCCACCCCTCGTGGTTCGATGACGATCCGTCCCCTCTTTGCCCCTGGTGCGAGGATGGGGACGAGACACTCGAACATGCCCACCTGATCTGCACAGCCAAGTCTGGCGCCAGACATCGCCACCTCCAGGGGATAACGGATATCGGACCTGACGCTTCTCTCTGGACCTCGATCCCGTTCCTCGTGGGCCTTGGTCGCTACATCACTGCAACCAGGACTGGTTTCCCCCCCGAAATGTATGCACAATATGCCCCCCACCAACCCTCTCTATCCCCCTCCCCTTCTCTTCCTGCCTCGCCTCAGTTGTCGTTGGCTGGGTCGCCAAATGGTCTAAGTGGTAGAAGGTCTCCTGTTTGATTTCTTTTACTTGTTTGCGCGGGTTTAGTAATTTTTCCGTTATGACGCTAGTTAGGTAGTAGTTTTCCTTTATGAGTCCTATGTAGGCATTGCGTCGGTTATTGGACGCCATCGGAGGAACCGGTTTCGGATGTTTCTTTTGTTTGTTGCTTGATTTCGGGTTTTGTTTCTGCCATAGCTAGCGCTGCATGCACGTTCTTGTACCTTAACCAAACAATGAATACATGATATAAAAAAGAAAAAAAAAAAAAAAAAGGGCGAGTTAGTTATTCCCGCTCCGCGCCTCCTATTGTCCTGACCATAACTTTCTCACGCACTCGCAACACCATCACGTCTGGTGTGACCCCTCACTTCCGCACGTTTACCTTCCTCTTGCTTAGGCTTCAAGTCTCCGCTCTGCGTTCCAATGTCTGACATTGGTTCTGCCCACCCCTCTTGGGCGAGCTCTGCTCAGCCCCTCCATCCTGCGGTTTTCGCAATCCCAACCCTTCTACAGTCTCTACAATCAGTCCTAGGAGATGCCTTCTCCTCTATCCCTCCTCTCATCTCGTCGGACCTCCGCGACCTCAGTGATGGTGAATTCGTCCTCATCCCCCTCCTGGTAGCTACCCTCAACGGACTGGCCTCCGCCAACGAACGAATCGACCTCCTCTCCGCCAAAGTCCAAGGGCTGTCTGACAGTGTTTCTGCCGCTCAGGCCCCTACGCTTTCCTCCCTCGCCCCCATCGAGTCAGCTCTGCGTGACCTGTCACAAAGACTGTCCTAGCCACTGCCGCCACCTCAGCAAGCCCCGGCGCCAACAGCTCCGCCCCCTACCCGAAAAGGGAAAGAAGTTCCTCCCTCGGCCCCACCCCCCGACTCCAACACGGCACAACTTGCTGCCGTCCCACACCCCCAACCAGCCCCCTCCCATGCACCACTATACCAGGTGGGAGCGATTGTGGATAGTTATGACCTTGACACCCCCCGCTACGACACCGTAACTGGCAAGAACTACGGCAACCCCGAGGCCTACGCGGTGAAATACCCCATACATGGGAGGCTCGGACCTTCCGCGATGGCAAATACCCCCTCCTCTCAGAGTTGACCCCTTGCAACATGGGCCCGACCTACCTACGTCCCCCTCGCTGATTCGCCCTGGCTGCCGCTGCTGGAAGCCCTATGAAGAATAAGCGACCCAAGACAAAATCCCCCTCTGCTGTGCAAGTTGCATCAGGCATGATGGCTCCTCCCATTAAAGCGGCCTGCATCCTGCCAGCATCTCAGCGTCATTTCTTCGCCCCTCATTTTTCTCCTGCCCTCTACCACGAAGCCGAAAGGGTCTCCGCGACCATCCCCGACATCGCTGCATCGGTTCTCCGTGAAGCCAACTGCCCCCTGCCTGTATCCCTCTCTGCTCGGGTTAACGACAGAGGTTCTGTTACCCTCACCGCCCTCGACCCCCATACTCCCGCCACCGCCTATGCTCCATACTACTAAGCTCTCGCTAATCCCCTTAACCAGATTTCTCCGGTGGGTGACAATGCCTACCTCCCCTTCCGCCCTGCCCCCAACGAGACCCAACTCGCCATCCACTCCCTCCCCCTCGCCTACCTCTCAGAAGACCAGGACGACCTCCTCCCCCTCCTCCAGGAGTCCATCCGTAACGCCAAGGGCGTTACGATCTTCTCCGCCCGTTACCTCAACCGAGACTTGGAGTCCAGGATGTCCAAGTCCGCTACCTCCGTTGTTGTCACCATCGCTCCCGAGGACCTTAATGCCATGGGAACCGCCATCCACCTCTTCTCCCGAAGGCGCCGGGTCGAACGGGCCTTCTCTTCCAACCGCTTCACCCAATGCCGGAACTGCTGGAAGTTCGGCCATCAGGCCCCTAGATGTAAGCTGGATCACCCGGTATGTCCAATCTGCTCCCTCTCGCACACACGTTCGGCGCATTGCTGCCAGAACCACACCTGCCCTAAGGCGGGCAACACCAAAGCGGTCCTCAACTGCTGTCCCACCTCAATTGCTTCCTGCCCCAACTGTAAGGAGCCGCACGCGGCCACCGATAGGGACTGCCCAGAGCGACCCACCCTATCCACCAAAGACCCCTCAACCTCACAGCCACTAGATACCGACGACGATGATGGCATGGATGTCGGCCCTGACGGTGCTGATAATGATGCCGGCCCCTCCACGCCAAGACAAACTCTCAGCCCTCCCTTCGCGATCCCCCGCCGACCCCGCCCTCATGTCCCACCCGTGACGCCTCAAACCGCCACTCATTCCTCCTCCCGGGCCAGCATCCCCCCTACCCATGGGGATCATGACCCAGCCCGTACCACAGAAAACCCCTCCGGCTTGTCCGGGTAAATGCCTTTTCCCGACCTTCCTTCCCCCAGGGCCTCTGGAAGGGATCCTGGACTTTGGGACCTCTCCTTGGTTCAACATAACAGCTTGGGTAGCTGGGATGTTTTTCTTCCTTGTTTCAAAGTTTTTCTGCTTTGCCCTCCTTGCCTGCGATTGTAGCCATACAGGATCCCCCTGTATGGCGTGCACGCTTGCCTTCCTTTCAGGGTTATAAATGTTTCTCCCCTCCTTCCTCTTTCGGCAAATCGCGTGTGGCTTGCTGTGCTCTTTTGTCTTTCCTAGAAGTTGTTTCTCTTTTGCCTGTGTGGTTGGGCCAGTCTGCCAACCTGATGGCGGTCGACTTGTGCTCCGACGTGGGTTTTTGCTCCTCCTCACAAACTCGCCTCAGGGTGTACAATGTGTACAACACCCAAGGCGTCTCAACCCATAAGCGCATAGTTCCTCCTGAGCTGTGTTTTCCTGATTTAAGTTTTCCTGTTTTTGTTGTGGGAGATTTCAACCTCCACCACCCTCTCTCCGATCCTCTAAGAGTTATTTCTTCCAATGAGCTAGCAACATCAGTTCGCTTTTTTCAAATGGCCTCCTTACATGGCTTTTCCCTCCTCAATACTCCTGGTGTGTTTACTTATTTTCCCTTTGCCTCCATGGGCAGGGCCTCTGTTCTTGATCTTTCCTTTGCCAATAGCACGGCAGCCTAGCTCTTTGCGGAATGGGCTACCCCGCTCCCATCCACTGGCTCCGACCATGTTCCAATATGTATTTTCCTTTCCACCCCTGTGTTACGCCCTCCTGCCCCTACACCCGCGTGGGCCAAAACCGATTAGATTGCCCTCGGTAATGCCCTTAAGTTGTTTGTTGTTTCTCCGCCTCCTACCCTCCAGACCTTGTCCTCCGCTACGGCCTGGTTTGACAGAAATGTTGACCGCCTCCGGACTACCCTTTGTAACGAGACTCCACTGAGTACTATTACAAGTAGCCAAATCTATACCCATACCGGAGTGAAGCGACTACCGCGGTAGGGATGGCGGTAGACTTAGGTCTACCAAGTGGAGGTACCGGTGATTAGGTACCTCAGCCGGGCATATTAGACTATACCGAAGGTACATAGGAACTAGTAAAGGTTGGGGGTTACCCTGCTCCATCGAGTAACCCAAGTAGTCAATTTGTAACGGGGGCTCCCTCTGGGAAGATGGATCCCGAGGTTGCGACCGCACCGAAGTATTCTTTCAGAAGTAAAGATAAAGATAATCAACAGTAGAGTTTGAAAAAAGTAAACAGTAAAACTTAATATCGTTAAGCCACAGCTTTACTCAATTAAGTCCTGATCTCGAGAGGTAGTTGATTGCCAGAGTAGAGGAGAACTCGCATATACTTTAAGTAGGTTTGGTATGCTGCCAGTTACTCCCCATCACTACTCTGCGCTCGCGAGCACCCAACTCCCGTGGGCTGTCTAGCCAACCTCTACGGGTCGGACCAAAGATCCCCCGTAGCGAACTAGACAACTCAGTAGTGTTCTAACATCTGCCCGATAGAAGTGTCTTAGCCGCTGCATCTTCAATGCAACCGCAGGAGTAAAAACTCTTCATATCGTGTTCATGCCAGTGGCGAGCTGTCATGCCCGTGCGGATACTATACCAACTATGGAACTCTCTACCCATATACACTTAGCCCTCTGCAAGCATTCGCGGCTCCTGAACATCTATATCAAGGTCGTACCCGTCCACCATCCCACCAACCTGATAAAGGGTTGTACGAGAGGGGGCCTGTTGAGGCTGTGGGACGGCAGGAAGTTGTCCCGTGTTGGATTGGTGGGGTGCGGCTGAGGGAGGGACTTCTTTCCCTTTACGGGTAGGGGGTGGAGCTGGCAGTTCCGGGGCTTGCTTATGTGGGGGCGGTGGTTGGGAAAGCCTTTGTGACAGGTCACGTAGAACTGACGCGATAGGGGCAAGGGAAGAGAGCGAGGGGGCCTGAGCAGCGGAAACACAGTCAGACAGCCCTTGGACTTTGGAGGAGAGGAGATCGATCCGTTTGTTTATGGTAGCCAGTCCGTTAAGGGTAGCTACCAGGAGGGGGATGAGGACGGACTTGCCGTCATGGAGCTGGTAGAGGTGCGACTAGATAAGAGGGAGGACGGAGGAGAAGGCCTCTCCTAGGACAGGCTGTAGAGACTGTAGAAGGGCGGGGATGGCGAAAATCGCGTGTTGGAGGTGGGTAGCAGAGCTTACCCTGGAGGAGTAGGCGGAACCAATGTTGGACATTGGAACGGGAGGCAGAGACTTGAAGCCTAAGTAAGAGAGAAGTAGACGGGCAAAAGTAAGGGGTCTCACCAGATGCGATGGTGTTGAAAGTGTGCAGGAAAGTTATGGTCAGGAAAATAGGGGGCGCGGAGTGTGCTATCTTCCTCGGCCATTGTTTTTTTTCTTTTTTTTTCTTTTCTTTTGTTATATCGGTTATTGGACGCTATAGGAGGAACCGGTTTTGATTTTTCTTTTGTTAGTTGTTTGATTTTAGGGTTTTGTTTCTGCCATATCTAGCGCTGCATGCATGTTCTTGTACCTTACTCAAACAATGAATATATGATATAAAAAAAAAGAAGAAAAAAAAAAAAAGGCGAGAGTTAGTTAGTCAACCATTGTCTCCACTACACCTCCGGTGATTGAAATCTTAACACCAAGGAATTCTAACCACTTTTCGCGTCTGGTCCTCCCCTTATGGGGGGGACTAGGCCATCATCTTTTATCCTTTTACAATGGCAAAACCTCTCTCCTGCTTTCTCTCTTGAGGTCTACCCTCATGAGACTCCTCCTTACACCTTCCTGGCATCTTTGTCGCTGGGTTCATCTCCTTTCCCGCTTTTGCTCTAGCCTTACTTAGCATCAGCATGGTCGGGTTCCTCCTTTCTCCCTACAACAGACGGCTGGAAATACGGTTTGCGGTACGCGATTACATTGGATTCCTTCTTCTTTCCTCTGGTAGGTTCGGGTCAGTTCCTCTGCTATGTCCGGGTCTTGTCCCGCTGGTGTGTATGGGTTAGTCCCACGGTTGGGAGTTGGTAGTTGGTTTTCTCAGCAGGCTACGGCCGATTTCCCCTCTCTCCCCCTCTCTACCCTTTACGGTGGTTTTGTCTACCGTGGGCACTGGAGCTTTATGGAGACCGCCTAGTTAGGACAACAACACGTTACCGTTAGTTGTTTCGGCATCTGGGTCTACCCCTCCCTCCTTCTCCCTCGGCTCGTTCGGCTGGTATCCTACTGCCACCCTCCTCGGCTGGTATCCTACTGCCACCCTCCTCGGCTGGCACCCTACTGCCACCCCTCTCGGCTAGTACACTACTGCTCCCCCAGCTGGTACCTTACTGCCCCCCGGCTGGTACCCTACTACCACCACCTCGGCCGGCACCCTACTGCCACCCGGCTAGCACCCTACTGCTCCATTCAGCTTGCACCTTACTGCTACCTCGCTCTGGGGGGCCCCAGCCTTGGCCTCCTTCCCTCCAGCTGGTATTGAACTGTCTCCTGTCAGTCAGGATCTCTCCTCATCAAGCTTTCCCCCATGGTGGAGTTAGCACCATTAATTGGTGCACCTGGTCCTCATTGGGCCCGATCTAGGGTTAGCTTTTTAGCGGCCGGCCATGCTATGGGCGTGGCCTGGTGGGTATGAGTTTGGTTTTCTTTTGTGCCTTCGGGCTGAGATTTCCGGGCGGATTTTTCCTTGGGCTTCCTGCTTTTCATATTTTGGATTTCTTTTAGGACTTAGTTCGTCTGGGTTGTAGGGGGGGCTTGATTCGGGGCGAGATGTGCCGTTAGCTCCATAACAGAGGGGCTTGGGTTTCTTAGTTTTTGCCTCAGACGGAGGAGGGATGCGCGTGTTTACTGGTTTTGTTTTTGCAATAGCTAGTACTGCATGCAGGTTCTTGTACCGTAAATAATGAATATATGATATATAAAAAGAAAACCAAAAAAAAAACCAAAAAAAAGGGCGAGTTAGTTAGTTCTTCACGCAACCATCTAAGTTATTTTCCTACTTATTGTTTTAAGAACGAATTTACTTTATTTTATCTACCTCACTATAGTTACACGAACTTAGTAGAAGAGGAACGCCTCTACGACTACTAAGTGTAACGAAGATAAAAGATAATAGTGTGAACGCACACTATAAGTATTTGGATATAATATCGAAGATAATATAAGAGAAGTATCGTTGCCTGTCGTGCGGATTGATATAGGAGCAGGGCCCCATAACACATGTATTCTTTGTTTGGTTAAGGTACAACAACGTGCATGCAGTGCTAGCTATGGCAGAAACAAAACCCAAAATCAAACAACTAAGAAAAGAAAGGCCCGAAACCAGTTCCTCCGATGGCGGCCAATAACTGACGCATTGCCTACACAGGACTCATAAAGGAAAACTACTAACTAAACTAGCATTGTAAAGAAACAAAACACAACTCGAAAAGCAAGCAATGAAATGAAACAGGAGACCTTACACCACTTAGACCATTTGGCGACCCAGCCAACGAAAACCGAGGGGAGGCAGGAAGGGAAGGGGAGGGGGATAGAGAGGACAGGCGGAGGGCATAATGTGCAAACATGTTAGGGGGAAAAGCAGTTCTGGTAGCAGTGAGGTAGCGACCGAGGCCTATGAGGGACGGGATCGAGGTCCACAGAGGAGGGTCAGGTCTAATATCTGTTATCCCCTAAAGCTGGCGACATCGGGTGGTGGAGTTCGCTGTACAGCGTAGGAGGGCGTGTTCAAATGTCGCATCTCCAACCTCACACCAATGGCAGAGGAGGGAGGGGGTCACTTTGATTGCCGATTATGAAGTGAACGCGGTGAGCGACTGCGTCAACAGGGAGGTGAAAATGGTTGGGTGGAGAGGGTGGCTTGGTGAACCACCGGAGGGGGGTGTAGTAGGGGCCAGCCCATGGATGGCAGCAACAGACGGAGTCCGGCAGATGGTGGGAGTCGCGAGCCTAGAAGGAGGATGTGGTTGGGATGGAGCAGTCTTGGCAAGCTGTTCCTGAGTTGATTTCACGTGGAAGGCAAACAAGGTAGACCGCGGCCAGGTGTTGCAGGTGTTTGATCAGGAGGTCAGTAGGAGGGAGGTAGGCCTTAAAGGGGAGGATGGAGTTGTTCGTAGAACTGAAGCAGTTGGTGATCCACCTCAGAACCGGTGGCCAGAATGCTCTCATCTTATCGCGCATTTTGGAGTTGGGGGGGATTAAGTCACAACGGTAGAGAATGATAGGGCGAACTAGGTAGGAGGCAAGTCGATGGCCTAGGTGTGGGGCAAGACCCTTACCCGGGAGTGAGAGGCGATAAATTGTAGCGAGAGCTGCTTCAGCCAGCACTAGGAGTCTACTGAAGTGCGAGGAGGTGGTGCGATCCAAGGCCGGAGTCGCGGGTTCCAGCCAGTAGCCCAGCCACCGAAGTACTTGGGCAGGCTTATAGGGGATGGAGTCCACTGAAATGGGGAGGAGGGACGGGGGCCCGCTTTGCTGAGGTGTCCTCCAGTGCATGAGTTCTGTTTTGGAAAGGGAGAAGGCAACTCCTGTTCGACTTCCCTTTGACGTGAGTGAGGATACGAGAGCTTGGAGCTTCTGGATATTGCGTCAGTAGGAGGGCAAGGCTACGGTTATGGTGAAGTCGTCGACATAGGATTGGATTATACCATTGGGGACTAGGAAGTGGAGAGAGGAAACGGAAATTAGAACAACAAGAGGTAAGCCAGGCGATTCCTGAGGCGTGCCGACTGGGACCGGCGAGAGGACTTTGGGGGAACCTTGGTACAGGCGGTGGTAGTATCAGCCATGCAGGAAGAATCGGACCCATGAAACAAGGTAGGGCTGAACGCTTCTTTCTTGAAGTCGGCCATATATGGCAGCCTAGTCGTCATTGTCGAAGCCTCCTTTGACGTCAAGGAAAAGTGTAGAAGAGCAGAGGCCAATGCCATGTGCAAGCCGGACTTCGTGAGATAGAGTGGCAAGGGCATCAAACGTGCTCATGCCGGAGAGTGAACAGCATTACTTAGAGTGGACGAGGCCAAGAGCCCGAGCCACTGCGGCTAGCCTTACAGCCAGCACACGCTCCAGGATCTTGGATAGGATTTGGAGGAGGGCTTTTATGTGGAAGGAGGCTGGCATGTCATATGAAGCCTTGCCGGGCTTGTCGAGAACAATGGGGTTAGCCTGTTTAAGGGCTGAGGGGTGGAAGCCATATAGAAGGAGGGGGCCCAGGAGGGAGGTGAGAATTTTCGGGTTGGTACCATGGACTCTTTTCCAAACCGAGTATGGGATGTGGTCGGGGCCTGGAGCAGACCAGCTTGAGCTGGAGGCCAGGGCCTTGGAGACTTCCTCTTTAGTGAGGAGGTCAAGATCCTTGAAACAGCGTAGGATAGTAGGAGGGGAGGAGGATTCTCTGGGGGGGAAGAAGTGGGCCAGGAGGGCGGTGTTAACATCAGACTGAGTGTCAGCATCAGGGAAGGATGGAAACCAGTTAGGGGGACGCCGCATCGCAAAACGTTTCGCTGTCTATACAGTATTTAGGGTTGCGGAGGTGAGGAAGTCGTGCCAGTACTTACTCTTAGCCTGCTCAATGGGCTTAAAGTAGGCATTGCGGGCCGAGCAAGCTTCAGCTCGAGACCTCTCGTTAGAACCTCTGCGGGCTCGGTATGTAGAGGGTCGAAAGGAGAATCTGAGAGTGGAGAGAAGAGGCGACCACCAGGGCTTAGACCGGGCCGACATGCGGTTGAGAGGAGTGTGAAGAAGGACAGTAGTGTTGAGGCGGTTGATATTTCTTTCGAACCGGGCCATGCCTGAGGACAAAGTCGGGAGGGAGGGAGGGGGAGAAACAACAAACAACTTGAGTGCGTCACCTAGGGCAGGACAGTTGGTCTTGGCCCAGGCATGTGTGGGGGCAGGGGGGTGTAGTAAAGGAGTGGAGAGTGAAATACAAATGGGAACATGATTAGAGCTGGTAGACGGGAGCAGTGTAGCCCATTCCGCAAAGAGCTGGGCTGCCGTACTATTGGCAAAGGAAAGATCAACAACAGAGGGCCTGCCCACAGAGGTAAAGGGAAAATAAGTAAAAACATCAGGAATGTTAAGAAGAGAAAAACCACATACGCAAGCCAATTGAAAATCAGGAACTGACGTTGCAAGTTTGGTAGACAAGATAACCCTTAGCGGGTCGGAAAGAGGATGATGGAGGATAATGTCCCCCATAACAAAAGCAGCATAACACTATCTTCCTCCGCCGTTTTCTTTTTTTTTTTTTTATATCATGTATTCATTGTTTGATCAATGTCCAAGAAGGTGCATGCAGTGCTAGCTATGGCAGAAACAAAATCCAACATCAAACAACTAACAAAAGAAACAAGTGAAACCAATTCCTCCCATGGCGTCCAATAACCCACACAATGCCCACTACACAGGACTCATTAAGGATAACTACTAACTAACTAGTATCTTAAAGGAAACCAAATCAAAAACTCATCCTCACAAGCAATGATATTAAAAAGGAGACCTTCTACCACTTAGACCATTTGGCAACCCAGCCAATGACAACCGAGGCGAGGCAGGAAGGGAAGGGGAGGCGGATAGAGAGTACTGGTGTGGGGTATAAGGTTTGTATATGTCGGGGGGGTAACCAGTTCTGGTAGCGGTGAGGTAGGGACCGAGGCCCGCAAAGGACGGGATCGAGGTCCACAGAGGAGAGTCAGGTCCAATATCCGTTATCCTCTGGAGGTGGCGACATCGGGGCGTAGACTTGGCTGTGCAGAGTAGGAGGGCATGTTCAATTGTCTCCTCTCCATCCTCACACCAGGGGCAGAGGGGCAGGGGTCATTGTCGTGCCAAGAGGGCCAGGCGGCTAAGTAGCTCTTGCCGGCACGCATCCGATGGAGCCGGCCGGGGAGGAAGTGTCCGAGGCCCATAAAGGGGTGCGGGCGTAGGGTGGGGCCGAAGAGGTAATATCATGTGGGAGGTGAGAGGAGGCGCCATGAGGTGAGTAGTTCCTCGCGGCACCTAGCCGTAAGGGAGGCAAAGAGGGCAGGGGACGCAGGTGGGCCTATCTGAAGAGGAGGTAGGAGGAGAGAGTTAGCTGGGGGGAGTCGGTCACTACGATTACCTATTATGAAGTGGGCACGGTGGGTGACTGCATCAACTGGGAGGTGGCAACGGTAGGGTGGGGAAGGTGATTTGGTGAACCACCGGAGCGGGGTGTAGTTGGGGTCAGCCCAAGGGTGGCGGCCACGGACGGAACACGGCAGGCGGAGGGAGGTGGGAGCCTGGAAGGGGGACGTGGTTGAGACGGAGTAGTCAAGGCGACCAGTTACTCGGTTTATTTCACGCTGGAGGCAGACGAGGCAGACCACCGCCAGACGTTAAGGTGTTTAATCAGGAGGTCGATAGGGGGGAGGGAGGCTTCACAGGGGATGACGGCAGTATTTGCAGAGCAGAAGTAGTTGTTGACCCATCTCTGAACGCGGTGCTAGAAAGCTCTGATCTTGTCGAGAATCTTGGAGTTGGGGGAGAGTAGGTTGCAACTGTAGAGGAGGATGGGGCGAATTAGGGAAGAGGCAAGTCGATGGCATAGGTGTGGAGCAAGACCCTTACCTGGCCGGGAGAGGCCATCAATTGTAGGGAGAGCCACTTCAGCCAGCGCGAGGCGTCTAGTGAAGTGGGAGGAAGTGGTGCAATTTAAGGCGGGAGTCGCAGGTTCCAGCCAGTAGCCTAACCACCGAAGTACTTGTGCAGTCTTGAAGGGGATGGTGTCCACTGAAACGGGGAGGGGGGACGGTGGCCCTCTTTGTTGAGGTGTCCTCCAGTGCATGAGTTCTGTTTTGAGAAGGGAGAAGGCAACTCCTATTCGGCTTCCTTTTGATGTTAGTGAGGATGTGAGAACTTTGAGCTTCTGGACGTTGAGCCGGTAGGAGGGCGATGCTACGCTATCTTCCTCTGCGGTCAGTTTTTTTTAAATTTTTTTTCTATCATGTATTCATTGTTAGGATAACATAGAAGAACGTGCGTGAAGCGCTAGCTATGGCAGAAATAAAACCCGAAATCAAACAACTAACAAAAGATATAAACTAAACTGGTTCCTCCGCTGGCGTCCAATAACCGACGCATTGCCTACACAGGACTCATAAAGGAAAACTACCAACTAACTAGCATCACGAAGAAAACAAATGAAAGCTCATAACAATAAGCAAGCAAATCAAACAGGAGACCTTCCACCACTTAGACCATTTGGCGACCCAGCCAACGACGACCGTGGTGGGGTAGGAAAGGAAGGGGAGCGGGATAGAGAGGGCTCGTGAGGGGCATAATGTGCATACATCTCAGGGGGAAAACCAGTTCTGGTGGCTGTGAGGTAGCGATGGAGGCCTATAAGCGCCGGGATCGAGGTGTACAGGGGAGTGTCAGGTCCAATATCCATGATCCCCTGGAGGTGGTAGCATCGGGCGATAGACTTAGCTGTGCAGAGTAGGAGGGCGCGCTCAAACGTCTCATCCCCATCCTCGCACCAAGGGCAGATGGGTGAGGGGTCGTTGTGGTACCAGGAGGGGTGGACAGCTAGGTAGCTCTTGCCAGCACGCATCTGATGGAGGCCGCCGGAGAGGAACCGCACCCGTCCCATAAAAGGGTGCTGGTGTAGGGTAGGGCCGAAAAGGTAGTATGGCGGGTGAGGTGAGAGGACGCGCTACGAGGTGAGGAGTTCTTCGCGGCAATTAGCCTTAAGCGAGGCATAGAGGGCAGGGGACCCAAGTGAGGCTATCTGTAGGGGAGGTAGGAGGAAAGATTTTGCTGGGGGGAGGGGGTTACTACGGTTACCAGTTATGAAATAAACGCAGTGGGCGACTGCATCGACAGGGAAGTGACGTTGGTTGTGTGGGGAGGGTGGCTTGGTGAACCATCGGAAGGGTGTGTAGTTGGGGCCTGCCCAGGGGTCGCCACCATGGACAGAACGTAGGAGGCAGAAAGAGTCGGGCGCCCAGAAGAAAGACATCATCGGGACGGAGAAGTCAAGGCGGGCGGTTGCCGGGTTGATTTCAGGTGGCTGGCAAACCAGGCGGACTGCCGCCAGACGGTGAAGGTATTTAATCAGCAGGTCGATAGGGGGGAGAGAGGCCTCACAGGAGAGGATGGTAGTGTTGGTGGAAACGAAGCAGTTGGTGACCCATCTTTGAACCCGGTGCCAGAGCGCTCTCATCTAGTCGAGCATCTTGGAGTTGGGGGAGAGTAGGTCACAGCTGTAGAGGAGGATGGGACGAACTAAGGGGGAGGCTAGTCCGTAGCACAGGTGCAGGGGAAGACCCTTGCCCGGCTGGGAGAGGCGATCAATCGTAGCGAGTGCTGCTTCAGCCAGCGCTAGGCATCTAGTGAACTGGGAAGAGGTGGCGTGGTCCAAAGCGGGAGTCACGGGTTCCAGCCAGTAACCTAACCATCCAAGTACTTGGGCATGCTTGTAGGGGACAGAGTCAACTGAAACTGGGAGGGGGGATGGGGGCCCTGTTTGTTGAGGAGTCCTCCAGTGCACGAGTTCCATTTTGGGGAGGGAGAAGGCGACACCTATACGCCTCCCTTTTGATTTTAGTGAGGACGCGACAGCCTCCAGTTGACAACACTGTTATAGCGAAGTCGTCCACGTAAGAGAGTATTATACCGTTGGGGACTGGCAAGTGGAGAGAGGAAACTTAGATTAGAAAATGAAGAGGGGAGACAGGCGACCCCTGAGGAGTGCCAACTTGGACCAGTGAGAGGACCTTTGGAGAACCCTGGTACAGGAGGCCGCAGTATCTGCCGTGCAGGAAGGACCGGACCCAAAAGACAATCTATGGCTGAACGCCTTTCTTTCTAAGCCTGCCACGTAGGGCAGCCGAGTCGATGTTGTCAAAGTCTCCTTTGATATCAAGGAAAAGAGTGGAAGAAGAGAGGCCTATACTATGTGCAAGCAGGACCTCGTGAGACAGAGTAGCTAGGGCGTCAAAAATGCCCATGCCGGAAAGCGAACTGCATTGGTTGGAGTGGACTCGGCTAAGAGCCCGAGCAACTGCGGCTAGCCTTTTAGCCACCACACGCTCTAGGATCTTGGATAGGATTTGGAGGAGAACTATGATTCAGAAGGAGGCTGGTGTGTCGTAGGAGACTTTACCAGGCTAGTCAAGAACAATACTGTTGGCTTTTTTGAGGGATGAGGGGTGAAATCCGTATAGAAGGAGTGGGCCGAGGAGGGAGGTGAGTATTTTCACGTTGGTGCCATGGACTGTTTTCCAAACCGAGAATGGGATATGGCAGGGGCTGGGAGTGGACAAACTTGCACTGGAGGCCAGGGCCTTGGAGTCTGCCTCCTTGGTGAGAACGTCCAGATCCTTGACGGGCATAGGATAGTTGGGAGGGAGGAGTATTCTCTTGGGGGGAAGAAGTGGGCCAGGAGGGCCCTGTTGACATTAGACGGGATGTCAGCGTATGGGAAGAACGGAAAGCGGTCAGGGGGGCACCCTATCACGAACCGTTTGGCTGTCCATAAAGTCTTTGGGGTTGCGGAGGAGAGGAAGTCATCCCAGTACTTACGCTTAGCCTGTTTGATGGACTTAAAGTAGGTATTGCAGGCAGAGTGAGCTTCAGCTCAAGAGGTCTCGTTAGGGTTTTTGCGGGCTCGGTGTGTAGACGCGTCAAAGGAGACTTTGAGGAAAGTGTGGAAAGGCGACCAGCAGCGCTTAGACTGGGCAGACATGCGCTTGAGAGAAGTGTGAAGAAGGAGGGTGGGGCGGAGGCGGTCAACGTTTCTGTTGAACCAGGCCGTGGCGGATGAAAAAGTCGGGAGGGAGTGATGGGGGCAAACAATAAACAACTTGAGGGTATCGCCTAGGGCAGGCCAATTAGTCTTGGCCCAGGCAGGTGTGGGGGCAGGGGGGTGTAACAAAGGAGTGGAGAGTGAAACACAAATAGGAACATGATCAGAGCTGGTGGACGGGAGTAGGGTAGCCCATTCCGGGAAAAGCTGAGTAGCCATGCCATTGGCAAAGGAAAGATCAAGAACGAAGGGTCTGCCCACGGAGGCAAAAGGAGAATAAGTAAAAACACCAGGAGTGTTGAGAAGAGAAAAACCATGTAAGGAGGCTAACTGAAAATAAGGAACTGACGTTCCAAGTTAGGTAGACGAGATGACTCTCAGAGGGTCGGAAAGAGGATGGCAGAGGTTAAAGTCAGCCAAAACAAAAATAGGATAACATAAATCAAGAAAGCACAGTTCAGGAGGCACGATGCGTTTATAGGCAGAGCCGCCTTGAGTGTTATACATATTTTATACTCTATGGCGAGTTTGTGAGGAGGAGCAAAAGGCCACATTGGAGAACAAGTCAACTGCCATCACGTTGACTGACTGGTTCACCCATACAGGGAAAAGAGAAATAACATGAAGAAAAGACAAAAGCGCGTAGCAGGCCACATGTGGTTTGCCAAAAGAGGAAGGCGGGGAAAAATAGTTATAACCGTGACCGGGAAAGGAAGGTAAGCGTGCCTGCCATACAGGGGGATCTTGTATGGCCACAATTGCAGGAAGAAAAGACAAAGCAGAAAAACTTTGAAACAAGGAAAGAAAAACATCCCAGCAACCCAAGCTGTTATCTTGAATAACGGAGAGGTTCGAAATTGTGTGATCCCTGTCAGAGGGCCTGGGAGAAGGAAAGTTGGAAAAAGGCATTTACCCGGACAAGCCTGAAGGGTTTTCTGGTGTACGGGCTTGGTCATAGTCCCCATGGGTAGGGGGGATGCAGGCCCTGAAGGAGGAACGAGTGGCTGTTTGGGGTGTCTCTGGCCGGACGCGAGGACGTGGGCGGCAGGGGGTTGCAAAAGGATGGACAAGAGTTTGTCTCGGGGTGGAGGGGCCAGTACTATTGTCGCCACCATCTGGGCCGACATCCATGCCATCCTCGTCGTAGTAGTCTAATAGCTATGAGGTGGAGGAGTCTTTGGGGGTTGGGGTGGTATGTTCTAGGCAATCCCTAGCTGTGGCCGCGTTCAGCTCCTTACCATTGGGGCAGGATGCAGTTGTGGAGGGGCAGCAATTAAGGACCACCTTGGTGTTGCCCGCTTTAGGGCAGGTCGTGTTCTAGCAGTGATGCGCTGAACGTGTGTGCGAGAGGGAGCAGATTGGACAAACTGGGTGATCCAGCTTACATCTAAGGGCCTGGTGGCCGTACTTCTAACTGTTCCAGCATCGGGTGAAGAGGTTAGAGGACAAGGCCCGCTCGACACCATGTCTTCGTGAGAAGAGGTGGATTGAGCTTCCCATGGCATTAATGTCCTCGGGAGCAATGGTGACAACAACTGAGGTAGCGGATTTAGAGATCCTGGACTCCAAGTCGCGGTTGAGGTAGCGGGCGGAGAAGATGGTAACGCCCGTAGCGTTGCGGACTGACTCCTGGAGGAGGGAGAATAGGAGGTCACCGTCTTTGTCTTCTGGGAGGTAGGCGAGAGGGAGGGAGTGGATGGCGAGTAGGGTCTCGTTGGGGGTGGGGTGGAAGGGCAAGTAGGCATTATCACCTACCGGAGAGAGCTGATTAAGGCCATTGGTGAGAGCTTGGTAGTATATGGCGTAGGAGGTGGCGGGAGGGTATGGGTCGAGGATGTTGAGGGTGACAGAGCCTCTGGCGTGGTCCCAGGTAGAGAAGCACAGAGGTAGGGGGAGGTTTGCTTTATGGGGAACCGACACAGCAATGTCGAGAAGCGTCGCGGAAATTCTTACAGCTTTGGGATGTATAGCAGGAGAGGAATGAGGGGCGAAGAAACGACGTTGTGCTACTAGCAGGATGTGATCCACTTGAACAGGAGCAGCCAATATGCCTGATGCGACTTGGGCAGCAGAAGGCGGTTTTGCTTTAGGTGCCTTTGTCTTGTTCCGGCCTCCAGGAGCGGCAGCCAGGGCGAATGAGGGAGGAGGGCGTGGGTAGGTAGGATCCATGTTGCCAGGGGTCCACTCTGAGAGGGGGGGGTACCTGCCATCACGGAAGGTCCGACCCTCCCACCAGTTGGGGTATTTGACCGCGCAGGCCTCACGGTTGCCATAGTTCTTACCAGTAACGGTGTCATAGCAGTGGGTATCAAGGTCGTACCCGTCCACCATCCCACCAACCTGATAAAGGGTTGTACGAGAGGGGGCCTGTTGAGGCTGTGGGACGGCAGGAAGTTGTCCCGTGTTGGATTGGTGGGGTGCGGCTGAGGGAGGGACTTCTTTCCCTTTACGGGTAGGGGGTGGAGCTGGCAGTTCCGGGGCTTGCTTATGTGGGGGCGGTGGTTGGGAAAGCCTTTGTGACAGGTCACGTAGAACTGACGCGATAGGGGCAAGGGAAGAGAGCGAGGGGGCCTGAGCAGCGGAAACACAGTCAGACAGCCCTTGGACTTTGGAGGAGAGGAGATCGATCCGTTTGTTTATGGTAGCCAGTCCGTTAAGGGTAGCTACCAGGAGGGGGATGAGGACGGACTTGCCGTCATGGAGCTGGTAGAGGTGCGACTAGATAAGAGGGAGGACGGAGGAGAAGGCCTCTCCTAGGACAGGCTGTAGAGACTGTAGAAGGGCGGGGATGGCGAAAATCGCGTGTTGGAGGTGGGTAGCAGAGCTTACCCTGGAGGAGTAGGCGGAACCAATGTTGGACATTGGAACGGGAGGCAGAGACTTGAAGCCTAAGTAAGAGAGAAGTAGACGGGCAAAAGTAAGGTGTCTCACCAGATGCGATGGTGTTGAAAGTGTGCAGGAAAGTTATGGTCAGGAAAATAGGGGGCGCGGAGTGTGCTATCTTCCTCGGCCATTGTTTTTTTTTTTTTTTTCTTTTCTTTTGTTATATCATATATTCGTTGTTTAAGGAACAAGTACCTGCATGTAGTGCTAGCTATGGTAAAAGTAAAACCTGTAAACACACGCGTCACGCCTCCAACTAGGGCGAAAACCAAGAAACCTAAGCTCCTCTGGTATGGAGCCAACCGCACAGGTCTCCAAGAATCAAGACCCTGCTACAACCCAGACGAACTAAGTCCTAAGAGCAACCCAAAAAAGGAAAAGCAGGAAGCCCAAGGAAAAATCCCCCTGGAAATCTCAGCCTTAAGGCACCAATGAAATCCAAACTCATATGCACCAGACCAGGCCCATAGCGCGGCCAGGCGCTAAAAAGCTAATCCTAGATCGGGTCCAAGATAGGCCCAGGTGCAGCGATTAATGGCGCGACCCCCACCAGGGGGGAAAAATTGACAAGGATGGAACCCAACCAACCAGAGTCAGTGCAACACCAATCGGAGGAAGAGGAGACAGGGCTATGGCCCCCCAGTGCGAGGAATCAGTAAGGTGCAAGCTCAAGGGAGCAGTAGGATGCTAGCCGGGTGGCAGTAGGGTGCCGGCCAAAGCGGTGGTAGTAGGGTACCAGCTTGGGGGCAGTAAGGTGCCAGCTGGGGGAGCAGTAGGATGCCGGCGGAGGAGGGTGGCAGTAGGATACCAGCGGAACGAGCCGTCGGAGGAAGAGGGAGGGGTAGACCCAGATGCCGAAACAACTATCGGACACCTGTTCGTGTCTTAACTAGGCGGTCTCCATTAATCCCCAGTGCCCAGAGTGGACGAATCCACCATAAAGGGTAGAGTGGAGGAGAGAGGGGATTTCGGCCGTAGCCTGTTGCGAAGACCAACCACCAACCCGTGACCGTGGGACTAATCTGTACCTACCAGCGAGATAAAATCCGGACCTAGCAGAGGGAGTGACCCAAACCGACCAGAGAAAAGAAGAAGGAATCCAATGTAACAGCGTACCGCAAACCGTACTCCCAGCAGTCTGTTGTAGGGAAAAAAGGAGGAACCCAACCCTGCTGATGCTAAGCGAGGCTAGAGCAAAAGTGGGAAAGGAGAGGAACCCAGTGACGAGGACCCCAGGAGGGAGTAAGAAGGGTTCTCATGAGGCTAGACCTCAGGAGAGAAAGTAGGAGAAAGGTTTTGCCATTGCAAAAAGATTAAAGATGCTGGCCTGGTCCCCCCGTGGGGGAGGACCAGACGCGAAAAGTGGTGAGAATTCCTTGGTGTTGAGATTTCAATCACCGGAGGTGTAACGGAGACGGTCGTTGGTATCTTCCTCGGCAGAACTTTTTTTTCTTTTTTTTTTCTTTTTTTTTATATATCTCATATATTAATCGTTTGTGTAAGGTACAAGAATATTCGTGCAGCGCTAGCTATGGCAGAAACAAAACCAACAAATCAAATAACTAACAAAAGAAATAAACAAAACCAGTTCCTCTATTGGCGTCCAATAACCGACGCATTGCCTACACTGGACTCATAAAGGAAAACTACTAACTAAACTAGCATCGTAACAAAACAACTAATAAGTCGCAAAACAAGTAAACGAAATTAAACAGGAGACCTTCCACCACTCAGAAAGTTTGGCGACCCAGCCAACGACCACCGAGGCGAGGCGGGAAGGGAAGGGGAGGGGGACAGAGAGGGATGACGGGGGGCATAGTGTGCATACATGTGGGGGAGAAAGCCAGTTCTGGTGGCAGTGAGGTAGTACTCCAGGCCTGTAACAGCTGGGATCGTGGTCCTGAGCGAGGAGTCAGGTCCTATATCCACGATCCCCAGGAGGTGGCGACTGCCGGCAGAAGAATTCACCGGACAGTGAAAGATGGCATGCTTGAAGGTTTCATCTCCTTCCTCACACCAAGGACAAAGGGGAGAGGGGTTATTGTCTTACCAAGATGGGCGGGCGACCAAGTAGCTCTTACCAGAGTGCATCTGATAGAGGCGGCCAGAAAGGAAGTGGCCGAGGCCTATGAAGGGATATAGGCATAGGGTGACGGTAAATTTATAGTAGGGAGGAGGGAGCGAGAGAAGGCGCCAGGAGGAGAGGAGTTCCTCTTGGCACCTGGCCTTCAAGGAGGCATAGAGTGCCGCGGATGCAGTGGGGACCAGTAGGAGGAGGAGGAGGAGATTTGAGTTCGCAGGAGGAAGGGAGTTGCCGCCGTCGTCAGCGATAAAGTCGACCCGTTGGGCAACCGTGTCTACCGGTTGGTGGTGGTGATTAGGTGGAGATGGCGGCTTGGTAAACCACCTGAGAGGAGTGTAGTTGGGGCCGGCCCATGGGTGCCGGCCCCGACCCGAGCTAGAGCGACGGAGGGAGTCCGGCGCCCTGAAAAGTAACGTGGTAGGCACCGCGTGATCGAGGCGTGGTGTTGTACTGTTGATTTCTGGAGGAAGACAGATCAGGCGAAGTGCCGCTAGTCATTGGAGTTGCTTGATAAGGAGGTCGATGGGCGGCAGGGAGCTTTCACAGGGGAGGATAGCCCTGTTGGTGGACAAGAAGCAGTTGGTGACCCATCTTTGAACCCAGTGCCACAATGACCTGAGTTTCTTGAGCATCTTGGCGCTGGGTGACAGCAGGTCCTAGCCATAAAGGAGGATGTGGGGATGGGCGAGGAGGCAAGTCTGTGGCAAAGATGAGGGGCTAGGCCTTTACCGGGTCGGCACAGACGGTTGCTCATAGCCAGCGCGGCTTCTGCCAGGGCAAGCTCCCTTGTAAAGTATGCGGAGGTGGCCCTGGCCAGCGCCGGAGTTGCTGGTTCTAGCCAGTTGCCAAGCCATCAGAGTACCTGGGTGGGTTTGTAGGGGACGGAGAACACTGAGATGGGGAGGGAAGAGGGGGGTCCCCTTTGTTAAGAGGTCCTCCACTAGATGAGTTCAGTTTTGGAGAGAGAGAAAGCGACGCCAATACGGCGGCCTCGCGAGGTTAGGGAGGTCGCCGCCGCCCCAAGTTTCTGGACATTGCGGCGGTTGGAGGCTGAGGCCACTGTGATGGCGAAGTTGTAAAAATATGAGAGGATGAGACCGTTGGGGATTGGGAAGTGGAGGGATGAAACGTAGAGAAGAAAAAGAAGGGGGGAGACAGGAGACCCCTGGGGGGTCCCAACGTGCACTGGGGTGAGGACTTTAGGGGAACCTTTATAAAGGTGGCGGCATTGGCGACTGAGTAGGAATGAGCGAAACCAGGACACGAGGTAGGGCTGTACACCCCTTTGGCGAAGCCTACCGCATAGGGTGGACGAATCCACATTGTCAAAACCTCCTTTCACGTCGAGGAACGGAGTGGAGGAGCAGAGGCCCATGCTGTATGCCAGTCGGACCCCATGGGAGAGGGTAGCGAGGGTATCAAAGTTTCCCATGCCTGAGAGTGAGTCACATTGATTGAAGTGGACGAGGCCGAGAGCCTGAGCAACTGCGGCTAGCCTAACAGCTACCACACGCTCTAGGATCTTGGATAGGGTTTGGAGGAGTACGATAATATGGAATGAGGCTGGTGTATTGTAGGAGGCTTTGCCACGTTTATAAAGTACAATGCCGTTAGCCTGCTTGATGGAGGGCGGATGGAAGCCGTAGAGGAGGAGGGGTCCTAGAACTTGAAGAGAGGTGAGGATTTTCGGGTTGGTAGAATGGACTCTGTTCTAAACAGAGTAGGGGATGTGGTCTGGCCTCGGGGCGGATGAGCTAGAGCTAGAGGCCAGAGCCTTGGAGATTTCCTCCTTCTTGAGAGTGTGGAGGTCCCTGAAGGGGTGGAAGATGGTTAGGGGGGAAACGGAGGTCCTGGATGGGAAAAGGTGAGTCAAGAGGGCAGCATTGACCTCAAACGGAGTATCTGCATCGGTGAAGGATAGAAAACTGTCCGGGAGGGGGTTCCAGTACAAAGCGATTGGCAGTCCAGACAGTCTTGGGGATTGCGGGGACGATGAAGACATCCCAGTATGTGCGTTTAGCCTGGTTGATGGCTTTGAAGTAGGTATTACGCGCCCACAGGGCCTCAGCGCGGCTGGCCTCGGTAGGGGCCTTGGGGGTTCGGCGAGTTGAGGCATGGAAGAAAGTCCTTAGGGAGGAAAGGAGGGGAGACCACCAGGGTTTGGAGTGACTTGATAGGCGGTGGAGATGAGTGTGGAGGAGGAGAGTGGTGCGGAGGCCATCAACATTTTTGTCAAACCAGGCGGAGGCAGATGAAGAGGTGGGGAGGGAGGGGGGAGGAGAAACCACAAACAACTTGAGGGCATCTCCAAGGGCAGACCAGTCGGTCTTGGCCCACGCAGTGCAGGAGGGAGGAGAACATAGCAAAGGTGTGGAAAGCAAAAGATAGGTAGGCACATCATCTGAACCTGTAGACGGGAGCGGGGTGGACCATTCAGCAAAAAGCTGCGCTGCCGCACCGTTCGCAAAAGCAAGCTCGAGAACCGAAGGCCTACCCACTGAGGTAAAAGGAAACTAAGTTAACACACTGAGGGTGTTCAGCAAGGAAAAACCATGCACTGAAGCCAGCTGGAAATAAGGAGACAACATGCCAAGCACAGTAGAGGAAAAAACCCTCAGCGGGTCAGACAGGGGGTGATGAAGGTTAAAGTCACCTAAAACAAAAACAGGAAAATACTAATCCGGAGAACACGAATATGGACAAACAATACGGGTATGGGTGGAGGTGCCATGTGTGTTGTACACATTGTAAACCCTAAGGCGGGTTGGAGAAGAGGGGCAAAAGCCTACATTAGAAAATAAATGCACAGCTATGATGTGGGTAGGGTTGCCAGACCACACTGGAAGAAGAGAAACAACTCCAAGAAAGGGCAGTAGGGCATAGCAGGCCACATGTGGTTTGCCATGAGCAGGCGGGGGGGAAAAACAATTGTAACCGGGAAAGGAAGGTAAACGTGCAGGCCATACAGGAGGATCCTGAATGGCGACCAGTACAGGCATGGAGGGCAAAGAAGAAAAACTCTGAAATAAGGAATGAAAATAATCCCTGTTACCCAGGCTGTTATGCTGAACAAAGGAGAGACTCAAAAGGCCCGGGCCGTCGTTAGAAGGCCTGGTAACAAATCTGATAAGAACTGACATTTACCCGGACAGGTGGGAAGGGTTGAAAAAGGTTCAGGCAGGGTCGGGCTCCCCCTGGGAGAGGTGGAGGCAGGCCCTGAAAGAGGAGTGCGTAGCTGTGTATGGGGTTTCTGGTGGGGCCTGAGGGCGGGGGCGGCGGGGAGTGGCGAAGGGAGGAGCGAGAGTTTGTCTGCGGGTTAAGGGTCCTGCATTACCTTCTGCTCCATCGGGGCCGACGTCCATGTCATCCTCTAACTCGTTCTCCGGCAGGAGACGGGCTGCGGGATCTTTGGGGATGGGAACTGGTCTTTCTGGGCAGTCCCAGTCGGTGGCGGAGTGCGGCTCCTTACAAGTAGGGCAGGAAGCTGTTGAGGAGGGGCAGCATTTGAGGACCGCCTTGGTGTTGCCCGCTTTAGGGCAGGTGGGATTCTGTCAATGGTGCGCCGAACGTGTGTGCGAGAGGGAGTGGATTGGACATACCAGGTGATCCAGCTTACATCTAGGAGCCTGATGTCCGAACTTCCAACAGCTTTGACACTGGGTGAAGCGGTTGAATGAGAAAGCCCGTTCAACTCGCTGCCTTCTCGAGAAGAGGTGGATTGAGGTTCCCATGGCATTGATTTCCACAGGAGCGATGGTGACGACAATGGAGGTAGCGGACTTGGACATCCTGGACTCCTGGTCGCGGTTGAGGTAGTGGGCGGAAAAGATGGTAACGCCCGTGGCATTGCGGACTGACTCCTGGAGGAGGGAGAGGAGTTCATCCTGGTCTTCTAGGAGGTGGGCGAGGGGGAGGGAGTGGATGGCAAGTTGGGTCTTGTTGGGGGCGGGGCAGAAGGGTAGGTAGGCATTATTTCCTACCGGGGAGAGTTGGTTGAGTCGATTGGTCAGAGCTTGGTAGTATGGGGCGTAGGAAGTTGCGGGACTGTGGGGGTCGAGGACAGTGAGGGTGACAAAGCCTCTGTCGTTGACCCTGGCAGAGAAGGAGAGAGGTAGGGGGCAGTTGGCTTCCTGGAGAACCGATGCGGCAATATCGGGGAGGGTTGTAGAGAGTCTCTTGGCTTCAGGATGGAGGGCAGGAGAAGATCGAGGGGCGAAGAAACGAGGTTGCGCTGCTGGCAGGATGGGAGCCTCTTTAACAGGAGGCGCCATCATACGTGATGAGACTTGCGCAGCAGAGGGCGGTTTCAGCTTGTGCCCCTTGGCCTTCTTCCAACTTCCAGTGGTGGTAGCCAGGGCGAATGAGCGACGAGGGCGTAGGTAGATTGAATCCATGTTGCCAGGGGTCCACTCTGAGAGGGGAGGGTCTTTGCGGTGAAGAAAAGTCTGGCCGTCCCAAGTGTTGGGGTACTTAACCAGGTAGGCCTCAGGGTTGCCATAGTTTTTACCAGTAACGGTGTCATACCGGGGGGTGTCAATTTCGTACCCGTTCACCATCGCTCCAACTTAATAGAGGGGAGCACGGGGGTGGGCCTGCTGGGAGTGTGGGACGGTAGGAAGTTGTGCCGTGTTGAACTGGGGGGGTGGGACCGGGGGAAGGACTTCTTTCCCTTTACACGTAGGGGGCAGAGCAGGTAGTGCCGGGACTTGCTGACCTGGGGGCAGTGGTTGGGAAAGTCTTTGTGACAGGTCACACAGAGTTGACTCAATAGGGGCTAGGGAGCAAAGTGAGGGGGCCTGAGCTGCGGAAATACCGTCAGACAATCCTTGGCCCTTGGAGTTGAGGAGATCGATTCGCGCGTTGGTGGTGATAAGTCCGTTGATGGTTGGTACCAGGAGGGGGATGAGGACAGCTTCACCATCACCGAGATTGCGGAAGTCGGACGAGTTGAGGGGAGGAATGGAGGAGAATGCATCTCCTAGGACAGGCTATAGAGACTGTAGAAGGGTTGGGATCGCAAAGACCACAAGGTGGAGAGGGGTAGCAGAGCTTGCCCTGGATGAGCTGGCGGAACCAATATTAGACATTGGATCGCGAAGCAGAGACTTAAACCCTAAGCAGGATGGGGGCAAACGTGTAGAAGTCAGGGGTCACACCTGATACGATAGCATTGAGAATGCTTGAGAAAGTTATAGTCTGGAAAATCGGAAGCGCGGAGCGTGCTATCTTCCTCGGCCGCTTTTTTTTTTCTTTTTTTTTTTTTTATATCATGTATTCATTGTTGGGTTAAGGTACAAGAACGTGCATGCAGCGCGAGCTATGGCAGAAACAAAACCTAAAATGAAACAACTAACAAACAAAATATACGAGACCAGATCCTCTGATGGCGTCCAATAACCGACACAATGCCTACATAGGACTCATACAGGAAAACTATTAACTAACTAGCATCATCGCAGAAACAAAACTAAACTCACACAAACAAGTGAAAGAAATCAAACAGGAGACCTTCCACCACTTAAAGCATCTGGCAACCCAGCCAACGACGACCGAGGGGAGGCAGAGGGTGAAGGAGCAGGGGACAGTGAGTGCAGACGGGGGGCATAGTGTGTGTACATTTCGGGGGGGAAGCCAGTCCTGGTGGCTGTGAGGTAGCGACCGAGGCCAACAAGTGCCGGGATTGAGGTCCATAGTAGGGAGTCAGGTCCAATATCCATAGTCCCCTGGAAGTGGCGACGTTGGGAGGCAGACTTGGCCGTGCAGAGTCGGAGGGCGTGTTCAAACGCCTCATTCCCATCCTCGCACCACTATCTTCCTCAGCCGCTTTTTTTTTTTTTTTTTTCTTTTTTTTCTTTTTTTATATCATATATTCATTGCTTTAAGGTACAAGAACCTGCATGCAGTGCTAGCTATGGCAAAAACAAAACCTGTTAACACGCGCTTCCCTCCTCCATCTGAGGCAAAAACCAAGAACCTCAAGCCCCTCTGGTATGGAGCCAACCTCACATCACGACCCGAATCAAGCCCCCGCTACAACCCAGATGAACAAAGCCCTAAGAGAAACCCAAAACAGGAAAAGAAGGAAGCCCAAGGAAAAATACCCCCGGAAATCTCAGCCCAAAGGTACAAAAGAAAACCAAACTCATACCCACCAGACCATGCCCATAGCACGGCCAGCCGGTAAAAAGCTGACCGTAGATCGGGGCCAAGAAGGACCGGGTGCACCAATTAATGGTGCGACACCCACCGAGGGGGAAACTTGACGAGGAAGGAACCCGTCCGACCGGGGACAGTGCAATACCAATCGGAGGGAGAGGAGCCAGGGCTGAGGCCCCCCAGAGAGAGGAAGTAGTATGATGCGAGCTCGTGGGAGCAGTAGGGTGCTAGCGAAGTGGCAGTAGGGTGCCGGCCGAAGAGCTGGTAGTAGGGTACCTCGCGGGGGGTAGTAAGGTGCCAACTGGGGGAGCAGTAGGGTGCTAGCCGAAAAGGGTGGTAGTAGGATGCCGGCCGTGGAGGGTGGCAGTAGGATACCAGCTGAACGAGCCGAGAGTGGGAGAGGGAGGGGTAGACCTAGATGCCGAAACAACTATCGGAAACGTGTTCGTGTCTTAACTCGGGGGTCTCCATTTATCCTCACTGCTCACAGTAGACGATTACACTGTAAAGGGAAGAGTGGAGGAGCGAGGCGAATTCGATGGTAGCCGGTTGAGAAAACCAACCACTAACACGCAACCATGAGACTAACCCGTGCCCAGTAGCGGGATAAAACCCGGACCTGGCAGAGGGACTGACCCGAACCGAACAGAGGAAAGTAGACGGAATCCAATGTAATCGAGTACCGCAAACCGTGTTCCCAGCGGTCTGTTGTAGGGAAAAAGGAGGAACACGACCGTGCTGAGGTTAAGCGAGGCTAGAGCAAAAGCGGGGAAGGAGAGAAACCCAGCAACGAGGACGGCAGGAAGGAGTAAGGCGGGGTCTCACGAGGGTAGACCTCAAGAGAGAAAGCAGGAGAGAAGTTTAGCTGTTGCAAAAAGATAAAAGATGATGGCCGAGTACCCCTCATAGCGGGAGGACCAGACGCGAAAAGTGGTGAGAATTCCTTGGTGTTGAGATTTCAATCACCGGAGGTGTAGAGCAGACGCTATCTTCCTCAGCGGTTTTTTTTTCTTTTTTTTTTTTTATATCATATATTCATTGTTATAGCTACAAGAGCCTGCATGCAGCGCTAGCTATCGCAAAAACAAACCTATAAACACGCGCGTCCCTCCTCCATCTGAGCCAAAAACCAAGAACCCCAAGCCCCTCTGGTATGGAGCCAACCGCACATCTCTCCCCAAATCAAGCCCCCCCTACAACTCAGATGAACTAAGCTCTAAGAGAAACCCAAAACAGGAAAAGCAGGAAGTCCAAGGAAACATCCCCCCGGAAATCTCGGCCTGAAGGCACAAAAGAACGCCTGACTCATACCCAGCGGGCAGTGCCCCTGGCACAGCCGGCCGCTAAAAGGCTAATCCTAGATCGGGCCCAAGAGAGGGCCAGGTGCACAGATTAATGGCGCGACCTCCAATGTGGGGGAAAGCTTGACGAGGGGAGATCCCGACCGACCGGAGACAGTGCAATACCAGCCGGAGGGAAGGAGGCCAGGGCTGGGGCCCCCCAGAGAGAGGTAGCAGTAAGGTGCAAGTTTAAGAGAGCAATAGGGTGCTAGCCAGGTGGCAGTAGGCTGCCGGCCGAGGTGGTGGTAGTAGGGTACCAGCCGGGGGGCAGTAAGGTGCCAGCTGGGGGAGCAGTAGGGTGCTAGCCGAAAAGGGTCGCAGTAGGATACCAGCCAAACGAACTGAGGGAGGAGGGAGGGGGAGACCCAAATGCCGAAACAACTATCGGAAACGTGTTCGTGTCTTAACTAGGCAGTCTCCATTGATCCTCACCGCTTACAGTGGACGACGCCACTATAAAGGGTAGAGAGGAGGAGAGAGGCGAATTCGACAGTAGCCTATTGAGAAAACCAACCACCAACACCTGATCATGGGACTAACGTGTGCCCACGAGCGGGATAAAACCCGGACCCAGCAGAGTGACTGACGCAAACCGAACAGAGGAAAGACGAAGGAATCCAATGTAATCGGGTACCGCAAACCGTATTCCCAGCCGTCTGTTGTAGGGAAAAAGAAGGAACCCGACCGTGCTGATGCTAAGTCAGGCTAGAGCAAAAGCTGGGAAAGAGAGTAACCTAGCGACGAAGACGCGAGGAAGGAGTCAGGAGGGGTCTCATGAGGGTCTATCTTCCTCACCCGTATTTGCCTCCTTATGTAGACCTCTCCTCGTGACCCTAACCCTGGTGACTCATAACCCTCGAGTCATCTAATCATAACATAAAGAAGTCACATGACTCTAATGAGTCATACGCGCAAGACCCAGGACTTATAATCCAGTCATATGCGAAACATAACAAATCATAACATGAACAAGTCACATGACTCAAATAAGTCATATGCGCAAAACACATGACTCATAATCGTGTCATGTGTAAAACATAACAAATCATAACATAAACAAATCATATGACTCAAATGAGTCATACACATAAAACCCGTGACTCATAGTCGAGTCATGTGCGAAATCCTGAGCTACTTGTCACATCTGTGACAACTGGGTATTTACAAGAGGTTATAGCCTATTTTGTGTCCTAACAAAGTGCTGACTTTAAAGCCGGAATTTCCAGTCATCCTTTGGGCGCAGTACTCCATACTTTACAGTAACGTTCTACTCAATGTAGGATTTCCAGTAGTATAAAGAACATCTACTCGGCATCAATATTGGTGAAGATACTAGCTATTCTTTGTCCTTGTGAGGTGCTAATATTGACAAGAGATTCCTCAGCCATCCTTTTGGCATAGTACTCCATACCTTACAGTAATGTCCTACTCAACATGGGCCCTCTAAGGGTATCAAGAAAGTCCACTCGGCATCAATACTGGTGGAGCTACAGGCAATTATGGTGGTGATACCTTTCCTGGTAAAGTGCTTACTTTAATGCCAGATTCCTCAGTTATCCTTTGAGCACAGTACTCCATACTTTACAACACCATTCTACCCGATGCCAGCTTTCCAAAGGTGTAAAGAACGTCTACTTGGTTCTAATATTGGTGGAGTTATCACCTGTTATAATAGTTAGACTCTTTGTTACTCGGTATTCTGACTTACTTGTTGTAACCTAGTCCGCGCCTTTGTATCTACCAAAATAAATCTTGTTTACTGTAAAAATATAGCCTATTTTGGAGTAACCTAGGCAGAGGTTATGCTTTGTATTAGCTGTACCAGGTAAATTCTGAATTTTAAGAGATATATTCAGATGTTGATTCCTACATTGAGTTGCGTCCTGTGACATTCAGTTGCATCCTGTGGTATCAAGTTGCATCCTGTAACATCCAGTAGTATACAGAAATCGGTTGCCATGTCACGTTATGTCCTGATATTGGTTGTTATCCGACTTGTGTCCTGACATTGGTTGCCATATTGTCCTGCGTCCGGATGTCAGTTACCATGTCCACCTGCATCCTAAATCATGATTTGAATTCTGACATCCTATGCGTCTGATGCACAGGATGTACAGGATGCAAGTAATAATTTTCGCTCATGTACCTCTAAAGTCCAAGGAACCAGACTAGGAAGTGGGATAATAAAATGGATGTACTAGACAATCACAGTCTTTACATGCAATACTAGAACTGCCTCTGCCTCTGATGCTATATTCAGCTGCGAAACAATATCAGGCCAGATGTGCTGATGTTATGGTGTAGTGGATTCACCAGCTGGACTCAAGCTTCTAACAATAAACATAGTAAAAGTTTGAGTGGCGAGCAGCGAAGAATGTTATACTACACTGAATGATGGAGATGTCAGCAGAGTCTACAGTCTACCACTCATTATCTACCAATTGGCACCTGGCATCCTTCTGATTAATGCCATTTTCCTGTAATACAGAGGTCATTGCAATTCACACAACTACGTCCTTCTAAGTTCTCTCTTGATCTGCTATTCCTGACCAGTGACGTGGTCCTGATCTGGTGTTGTCACGAGCAGCCTTGTACTCTGCATTAGTGTCCGTATCCAATTCAGTTTCATTGGATTTAGGTGAATTTTGTTACCTATAGCTGGAACCGTCACTTAGGTAAACTGCTTCCAAGTCCACTTGTAGGTCTTATTCAATAGTGGGATAGCTATATACTGTGGTCTATATCGTACTTCTATACAGGAACTTTGTGCATCTTGCAAGTTGCTGTGTTGTACCCTGTAACGAAGGGTTCTCACCTGATAGCAGTTGGTTTGACTGTGTACTTGCCGAGCTGTAAAATCTGTTTTCTTGTATTGTTAGCTTCAATTTCACAAATGCTGTAATGTTGCCTCCATTGCCACATTTACGTTTAAATCAGTTCTCTACCTGGTATCAGCTAACTGCTGGAATTACAATACAGTTGACTATGTATGAGGTTATAGCTGAAGTTGGGTAAATGTTAGGAAATATAGGAATTATAATGTAATACAATGAGGTATATTTTGTATACTGGAAAAGTTAGCAAATTGTAGATAATAGTTTTTTGGCATTCAATGGGACATGTCAGGTCTTATATGCTACAACATGGGTAGAAGCTGCTAGAATCACACATTATTACTCAGAATTGAAAGAAAAGCTTTACCTGTAAAAACGGGTTGTCTACGAGTTTAGTATCATGTTCATACTCCAGGCATTTCCAGAGGTCATAGTCTTGAAAACTCCACTATGAAGATTACAATCTAAGTAGGGATAGTCCTAGTATAAGAAATGGAGGTGTTTCTAGTATAAGATGTAAATGGTAAAATCAAGCCGCAACGAGTATCGGTTAGTGATACAAATTCTAGAGCGATGTCCTCTAAACTTAAAATAGTTTAGAACTCTAAACCCCAGCTTTGAACATTCTATTGATCACGCTGAATGGGTGAGAATAAAATGGAATCCCGCCAATCGACTTGTTTGGTCAATGACTACGGGGCCGCTTAATGTAATTGAATATCAGAGGTGCCAAATCTTAGAAATGATCTTCAGATATTAAGGCAAGGATGTGTCAGAGAATGTGTATTACTAGAAGATATTCAAGTGCCAGGTGGTGAAGGGCACTGGCATAGGAGCTTAGACCACCAGTAATACACAATATCACATCCTTAAGCAAGAGAATTTAAGGGTAGTATAACTATTACCTAGTAATGATAGAAATCCTAGAAATATAAACTGCATGAAATCCATGACGATGCGAAACAAGAGAATTGAACAAAAGTAGAAAAATCTCAGGACCAAAAAGTAAACTTACAAGGCTAAAAAATCTCCTACAATAAAGGATTTATCCTCTGCCTACAGGGCATCCACCTGAGCATCACAATGTTAGTGAAGCTTTTTTGGTACTGGTAGTATGGATGGCAGGGGCAGCTGGTAGTGTTGGAGGTAACATGTGTACCAGGATAGTTAGGAATGATGGAGATAGCAGGAGAGGAGCCACAAAAATTGGAGTAGCTGGAGGAGAGGCCTGTTGGCTGTCATGCATAACAGATGAGGTGGTAGTCCAGCTGTTCTGAGTACCATCATACCATGCATGCTGGCCTACCTTGTGCTCTACTTCTATTAGCGACTATTCCAACGGTTAAAATTTCTTTCCTATGTTACGTTTCAATATATTTAATGATAAACATTTAATTTTCACTTATTTGATTATGTTATTATTAATACCTGTACACTGCGGATATTACTACAGCTGGGTCATATTTACATTAATTTCATAGATATTTCAATGATTATGGGCAGGAAACTTATGTGTTATTTTGTTATCTAGTTACAGGATAAAATAGGGTTTTTCTTTATCTTTCATACAAAGTTATGTAAGGTGATTAAATATTAGATTTTTGAGATCTCCTTAACATTACCAGTATACCATCTCAGATATAGGTACACTTTTGGGATTTTTCATGGTAGGTTTTAAGGGTCCAAGATGTTTGCACTTACATGTCTCTAGTGAGAAGCAAGTCCTTATTTAAGTTTTTCCCAATTATATTTCTTTTATTATGAGTTGGTACACTCCCGTATATATAGGGTCTACCACCTATATACTTAGCTTAAAAGAGATAAGGAACAGAACCTCTACCAATCTACCTTCAAACCATACTACTCCTTACAAAACATACCCACAATATTCTCCTAATATCTGTAGTTTACTCAAGATAGATATACAATCATGCCTCCAAAGTGACAATTACGAACTGGTTATGAGCTAGGGGCCTTTGCTTATCTATACGATAAACAATTAAACCTTTTACCTCTAAATACTGAAATGAAACGAAAAAGCCATCTTAAAATGAAAATTCTTTGTCTCTGAGAAATTCCTGACAAAAAGTCTCAGCAAAGGTCTTGGTAAAGGAAATTCTTGGTACTTGTTGGAAAGCTTTAAGAGCATGCCTTTATTAGTGGTTCTAACTTTCTCTTCCTCCAACTCCCATTCTTTCCTCCCAGCTCTGGTCCCCATATACTCCTCCACTGTTACTTTGTTGAACAGGCAATTTTTACATCTAACATCTAGTTTTTCTCTCCCTACTTTGTGTAGAAAGGGAGCCAACTTTATATAAGATCTAGTCAGTTTAGAATTACTCTATTGAGGCCACTAGTTTAGTTAAGTAAGTTGGTGGATTTATAGGGATGTGTGGTCTTTTTCAAAATTCATAAATTTCTGACTTAGAAATTATCTCAAATAGGTGAGGTATCTACTGCTGCAAACCTCCCATTACCTCCCGACCATTTCCCAGAACATACTTACTGTACAAAACGATGTTTAGCTCCCAGTTACAAACTCAGCTCAATCTCAAAGCTGCCTGGACCAGAAAACAACTGCACTAGGCAAGACATCTCTGAATATGTTCTCAACCTTTTTAACTGTTCAAGAATTGTTACCAGTGAAGTGGTCACACCTGCACAAGTAATTAGACATAGCCAAAGCCCTGACAATACATATGAAATAGAAGAATTTCGTTACCGCAAGTAATGTACTTTGGCAAACATTTTTGAAACGATTGATCCATAAAGGATTATTTTATTAGCTATCACCGAAGCCTCCATGGCCATCGGGCCGGCATTCCAGGATATATTTGATAGAGAAAACGCCTTCTCCTTCATTGACTAACTCAACTCTGTCTCTGATACTAAGTATAATATGTTCAAGCTCATTGCAGATAACATCACTAACTTTGATCCCTTATAGAATCAGTTACAACGCAGTTGTCCTAATGCTACCAAGAATGATCATTATGCTCTTTCCTTCACGTTCTGGACGTTCTTTAAATCACCAAAGGCAAAAGCTACTGCTCTCCTTTGCTCTCTTCCCATGATGATGAATAATATTGTTGAGAATCTCCTATTCAAAGGAGGACCTTGCCTACAACTACGTGTATAACCGGCTGTTGGACCTTACAATCTCAGTCAGCCATGAAGGTGACAAGCAGTATAAAATCTCCAATGTTAAAGGACAGAGAAAGGAAGCACTACCTCAGAATGAAGCAGTATTAGCCACCTCAAAAGAATGTACCTATTGCAAGAAGCATTATCCCACTGCTCACTGCGAAGGATATCTCTAGAACAAATATCACAACCTTAAAGCAAATAACCAAAGGAAGCAGGAAAGAAAAGTAAGTAAAACTGCAATGATCAAAAAGCAAGAGATATCTAAACTAGTTAGTAACTCTACCTCCGTCTCCTTGGATCAAAGAACTCCTCACTCACACAATTGGGTAATCAATACAGGCGTAAACTTACATATAACAAGCAAATTAGACTTTCTAATAGACTTTGAACTAGAAAATGGAACCATTCAGTCAGACTATGACTTTGTAATAGAGTCTTATGGCTGTGGATCAGTCAGGATAATGGCCAAAATATCTAATGGTCATATCAAACCTGTCATCTTTCAAAGTGTTCTTTGGATTCTGAAGTTAGGTTAAAGTAGTTTGCTTTCATAGCGCACTGTTGTTTCTTTGGGGAAAGGTTTTTATTTACAGAGCTTTGGGAAGGATATATATATTTCTAGAAAAGATAACGAAGAAATTTTATGGGGAAAATTAAAAGGACAGGATTATGTTGTGGAAGAGCAAAAAGAGAGGGCAAACAAGAGGACCTATCAATAATAGTACAAAGCTCTTGGTCATGCCTTAACGCCCTACCTACCCTTCCCACCCGCCTCCAACAAGACAAAACTCACCATCCACTCCCTCCCTCTTGCCTGCCTCGCAGAAGACCAGGCCAACCTCCCCTTACTACTCTGTAAGTCAGTCTACCATGCCACGGCCGTTACCATCTTCTCCGCCCCTTACCTCAACCATGACTTGGAGTCCAGAATTATTGGAATTTGTGAACGGTACGATCTTAATAGCAATATAGATTATACGGACGTAATATTAAGAGTATATTACGGGCACATTTCTAGCAAAGAGGTAAGAGGTATCAAGGCAGATTGGTAGAGATTCTTGTCCTTAGTTCTCTTATAAACGAAGCGAGCGGTAGCGTCTATTTATACAGGTTTGCATCCTCCGCGTAAACCCCGTGTAACAGAGAAATATAATAGGGAGAAACATAAGTACGACTGTGTAAAACCGTAACATAAGTAGGAGAAACATAAGGGCGAACCTGTTTGACCCTGAGAATCTGCCAAGATATTCCCGTAAAACATGCGTGAATCTGAGAGGGTGTGAGGGAAATTACAGTAAGACTGAAGAAATAATCACGGCTGTAAAGTCCGAGAAAATACGTAAAGATGATGAAATATCCCGTAAATCAAAGAAAGTAACACATGCGTAGATCCCCAATCGTTATCATCAAATATTAATGAAATAACGTAAGAAAACATATCCTAACTTTAGTAATGTATGCGGTGTTTAGGTATGCCGAAACACTAACTAAGTAAGAGAGAATATACGCTATTATCAAGGAAATATAGCTTATGAAACGAATCAAGAAATTTCAACAAGAATGTCCATGTCCTCTACCTCCGTCGTTGTCACTGTCGCTCCCAAGTACCTCAATGCCAGGGAAACCTCTATCCACCTATTCTCTAGAAGACCACGTGTTGAACATGCCTTCTTGTCCAACGCCTTTACCCAATGCCGTAACTGCTGCAAGTTCGGCCATCAAGCCCCCCGATGTAAGTTGAATCGCCAGGCATGTCTAATGTGCTTCCTCTTATACACCAGTTCGGCACATTGCTGCCAGAATCCCATCTGCCCTAAGGTGGGCAACACCAAGGTGGTCTTCAACTGCTGTCCCTCCTCAACTGCTTCCTGCCCCAATTGTAGGGAACCACTCGCTGCTACCGACCCGGACTGCCCAGACCAACCTGCCCCAGTCGCCAGAGACCTACAGGCCCCACCACCACTAGATAATGAGTAAGAAGATAACATGAATGTTAGTTCCGATGGTGTTGATAGGATCCCTGAACCCACGACTCCAAGGCAGACTCTCGTCCTGCCCATTGCCACTTCCGGTCGCCATCGCCCTCAAGCACTACCTTACACTTCACAAACTACTACTTACTCCTTCTCCAGGGCCAGCCACCCACCAGCCAAGGAGGATACCGACCCTGCCTGTTCCTTCTTTAACCCTTCCGCCCTCTTCGGGTAAATGTCTGTCCGTACTTTCCCCACTGCTAGGCCCTTGTGCAAGGGCCTGAGTCGTTCATGTCTGTCACAAACCGGATTGTGACAAGACAGATTGACAAGGCAAGATAAGGATTTCACATGACTCGCAGTCGTGAGTCATAAATGTTATTGATTGTACGATGACTCACAGTTGTGAGTCATATGATGTTATGACTTTCGCGCGTGACTCATACTTATGGGTCACGGGTTTCACACATGTGACGCACTTAGCGCACATGATTGGATATGGAGATTATAATTAGTTTAGGCATGTTGCGCAGTTGACTCATACGAGTCAACTAAGGATTTCACATGACTCACGAGTGTGAGTCATAGAGTATGGTGACGCGAAAGTATGAGTCACACAGGGTTAGGGTTGGGTGAGGAGTCTGTATAAATAGAGGGTCCAGGGACCTTCGGGACAGACACGCTTCGTCGCTCCTATTTTCCTGCCACATAGTTTGACAACACCACGGTCAACTATCGTGGCTCACCCACTCTCCCCTCTGCCCCCTCGATGGTTCCTGCCTAGGGGTACGGTTAACTCCTCCAGCCTCTCCCGCCTTTACTTCGCTTGTCTCCTGTTCGCTTGATGGGGGAGTTATCTGGGCTCGCCCAGTAGTCCTGTCTCGCTTAGGGATTCGCTTGGTTTTGGCACGGTCGGCTTCCTCTCTTCGTTTCCGGTCGGCGTTGGCAGTGGTGGACGTCTTTCTCCCCACTTGCACGATCCCCGAGGGGGAACGCCTCGGCTAGTAACTTCGGGGTCTGTCTCCTGGTGAGATTCGGCCATACCCTCCTAGTCGCTCGGTTCGAGACTACGGTCGCCTTCCTCCCCTCGCCCTTCCGCTTCCTTACCGCCGGTGGGATCCCTTCCACTAAGTGACGCTATCTCTCGGAGAACAAGGGACTACATGAGAGACGCGGTAAAACGGCAACGGTTTGGTTTTCACGGTCGGGTTTTCTTCTGGGGCCTCGGGCCCTCCCTCCACTTTCCACTTCGATTGCGTCGGCTCGCACCCTACTGCCTTCCCTCCTTCAGCTGGTACCTTACTACCTTCCTTCACTCGGCTGGCACCCCACTGCTGGGCGGCATCCCCTCTGCCAAACATCCACTCCTTGGGTCCAGCACCGAGACCCTCCGTTCTCGATTGGCGGGTCATGGTATTGCACTACATCCGTGGCTCAGCTGGTTGGGGGCATCGGCCTTCGGGCCCTTTGCCGGCCGCTCGTTTCGGGCGGTTTTATACTCGGCACTTTGGCGGTTCGGTGGGCAGGCGTTATTTTCCTTTGTTTTGTAGTTTACGGGTAGAGTTTTTCCCTATGCTTTCCTGCCTAGCTTGTTTGGTTTCCTTTCTGGTGGCTACGTGTAGTTAGTGGGAGGGGGATCTTTCGAGGGAGGAATCTTCTTGGGCACTTGGTTGGCTTCTAGGCGAGACCCCTTCGCGTTCAAGTCGTGAGGCCTGCGGGCTGGGCACCTGAGTTGATCGTCCTTGGAGTGTGTGCGGTTAGGCCCATACCAGAGGGTCCTGGGGGTACGGGTTTTCTCTTGGTCCGGGGAGGAGGGGTTTTCTTTACGCCATAGCTGGCGCTGCATGCGGGATTCTTGTACCTTAAACAAGTAATTATATGACGATAAAAAAAAAAAAAAAAAAAAAAAAGAAAAAGGACCTTCGGGACAGACTCCTCACGCAACCACTTAAGTCTTTCCTCTTACTTGTCTTCGCTCCGCGTCGGAAGCGAGCTTCAACCTCACGCAACGCATTTTCGCCTACTCACGATAACTTCATCGATACGATCCATCGTTTCCATCTTCGTTTGTTGGGCGGTTGGTGATAGAATAGTTGTTCTCGCTTGAGAAGGTGTTCCAGAGGGAGATATCCGTGGTTGATCCCGGTAGTCTCTGGACACAGGCTTGAGTGAGGATGGCGACTTCGTCTGCCTCCTCCGCCTCGGACTCTGTCCCAAACTCGAGGATGTCGTCCCCTGTTCGGATCGGCTCCATCACCTCCTCCTCGCTTGAGACGGCTCGCGTCGCCGTGTCTCTTGCGCCTGTCTCCGAGGCTGTCCGTGGCCTCATCCCTACAAATACACGGTCTTATGCTGCGCCTGGCGGGGATTACAGTTTTTTGTCCTTCGCCCATGAACATGGTTGCCCCAACGCTGTTAACCCAGGGTTGGATGATCTGGTGAGGGGCTCGGTTGCTACAGCCGCCCTTATCACGATGAAAGAGGTGGAGTCGTTTGTGAGCGGTTGCCTGTTTGGGAAGGGTTGTCCAGCCACCTGTGGCTTGGACAACGCCTCTACCACGGGCCTCTTCAATCGGTTCAACTCTGATCACGGCTCGGCATACACGGGGACCGTGCCCACCCCCTCCCCCCCTACTGACTCGCAGGTAATCATTCCTGAGTCTTCCCTCCTCCCGCCGACCAAGCAAGGTTCGACCACCGCCACGGTTGAGGCCAGCTCATGGTCCACCACCCCTTCCGCCCATCAGACGGTGTTCGATAGGACTGTGGCTCGGGATCGCGCTAAGCGAGCCTCCACAGTCTCCACCCCCTCCTTCCTGTCCGGGCTGTCCTCTGGAGAAAAAGCCCTCTACACCACCGGGAAGTTCAAGCTGGATGACCCTGCCGATGAGGACTACGCCCCCCCGGCTAAGGGAACGCTTCGCCGTGCCCGCTCCTCCTCCCCCCGCAAACGTGCTGCTCCGGCCCCCAGCCCCTTTTTTGAGCCCCGGTTCATAAAGGCGATTGATGTTGAAGAAGGCCGAAAGAAACAGATCGTTCCGGATGAGGAATTCTCCCATGTCTTGGACACCCACCGGAAGCGCCTGGCCCCCCCTGTGCTAGTTCCTTCCACCAATGAGGACTCACCCCCCTCGTCCCCCCCTTTGCTGATCACCCAGGAAGTGATACCCTCGGTTGAGGTGATGATTCGGGACACCCCTATGGCCCTTGAGGAAGGACGAAACTCGGAAGCGACCGGATTGGGCGACAGCATTCATGCCCCCGGCCTTCCAGGCACACCCGTCCCCTGCTCCTCCCCCCCGGACGTCGACTTTGCGCCCCCTTCTTCACCAGGCGGGTGGTTAGAAGGGACACTTGGGATCCCGCGCAGCACGAGCACCCCCTTGGTGGTACCACTGCCGATGACCCAGCCAGAAGGTGCCGATGCGGCCGTTGCCAGGGCTGACCAGATCATGGCCAAAGTGGATGAGATGATGGCGGCTGGTAGGTCCCCCTCCCCCGCTCCTAGGTCTGGTAGTATTGTGGGGTCTATGTTAGAGGGCCTCGAGGATATCCGGTCTGGAAATACTCAGCCTCTGCTGTCACCCACCCCTAGTGTGGGTAGTTCAGTTGAGGACGACACTGTACATGATGTCCGGACCTGGATGGAAGGCGAGATTGTAGAAATAGTTCCCATCATGTGGGTAGGACGGAGGTTTCATCGACTTGAAAGGGCGGTTAGGACCCTGACGGAGATAGTCGGACGGCAGGAGGAGGAGATTGCCACCTTGAAAGGTAGGCTGGCCCCCCGTCGTCGTTCCCCCTCTGTGACTCCCGAGTCCTCAGGAACCACCCCCGTTCCCCGCTCCTCGTCAGAGGGGTCTACTGAAGTCCCTACTAAGGGCCAGGGTGCTGCTCCGGTGGCCCCTGCTACTAAAGCATCCTTCGTGGACATGGTGAAAAAGATGGCATACGTGCCCAAACCCGCCACCCCGCAGAAGGCCAAAACAGTTCCGGTCCGCCCCGCATCGGCGGCCTCCTCCCACAGCACCAGCAGTGGCGGCTCTTCCAGCGATGGGGGGGTGGTCCTGAAGGTGGGGAAAACCACGGGGGAAAAGAGGGTGAACTGGGTGGATGAGGAAGAGAAGGAGGATGGAAAGAAGAGAGAGAGACGAAGGGGCAAGCGTCTTAGTGGCGCTGCCAGGAGGAGGACAAAGATGGCGGCTCAGGCCAGCCAGGAAATCTCGGCGACCCCGGCCAAGACTCAGGGAAAGACTACTACTGACGGACAGGATACACCCCCCGCTGCGGCCGCCTCAGTACCTAAGGTGCAGACCCTCTCGTCAGGGCCAGGCGCCATTAGGAGGATTTACAACGTGGTGCCTAACCTGATCCCTCGCGACGGCCCTCCTCGCAGTGCTAGTCAGCAAGGGCCACCACCAAGACCAGCGCCCCCACAGTCCTCGCCAACCCCGGATGCCAGGGGAAGGCACATCACGATGCGGTTCGCCACCCGTAAAGAAGTGGCCCTACCAGAAGGTGTGACGATCGAGGCCATCCGGAATCGTATCAACACCACCCTGTCCAATTCGCGCAAGGTTAGGGGTACCACCCCGTATGTTCGGGCTGGGCACATCCGGAACGAGATTGGGTGTATTTTCCTCACCCTGGCGGCCCATTCTGCTGGCGAACTTGGAGACCGTCTTGACAAGGCCTAGTTGGCACTGTTGAAGGAACTTTCACTTCCGGAATTCGTCTTCCAAAAGGACGTGAAGAAGGTCAAGATCATGGTTACGGGAGTCCCTCTTTCCGACACCGGCCGTGGTTCGATCTGGAGGATTGATGGATGGATAGGGGAACAGGCCTCGGATGGCCTACGCACTGACTTGGAGCTAGGCAACCCTGGCATCATCACAGTGTCCCGCCCCGACATCATGGGGTCCGTACATGCCATGAGGCAGGCCAACGCCGTGTCTTGCGGTATTCGCTTCGTGGTAGAGGAGAACGAGGCGGCTAGGGCTGCTTTGGAGGCGGGGAGGATCTGGCTTCGGGGGGGTACCCGAAACGTCAGGGTGTTCACGGAACACCGTACGGCCAAGGTTTGTGGCAAGTGTTTGCAGGTGGGCCACTTTCAGGCCACCTGTGCCCTTCCTTCCCGGTACAGGTTTTGTTTTAGGGAACACTTGTCCAGAGAACACATGTGCAAGGCATTAGGGTGCCCCGGAGGTGTGGGTGAAGCATGTGGGCACACTCGCAGGCAATGCTGGCTGTGTGATAGGACCGACCACTTTGCTGGGTATGAGAGGTGTCCTGCCCTGAAAGCTGACTATAGGACTCCCGCGTCCTCCCCACCCACGACGACGACGAGTGTCACTGCTACAACCTCATCGTCTGAGGTGCCCGAGGCTACGCATGAGGGGCCTGAGAGGAGGAGAAGGACGCGATGCCGGAGCAGGGGACGGTCCCCAACCCCCAGGGTGGTAGAAGTGAATAGCGATGAGGAAGAGGAGGTTGTCCCGCGGGAGAAGTCCGCCAAGGCTAAGGGTAAGGAGCCTGAGCGACCGGCCCCCTCCCCCTCCCCCAAGCGGGGTATTCTGAAGAAGACAAACTCTGTTCTCAAGAAGGCCGACACTATGTGGTTCGCCCGGGACACTGAGGGTTTTGCTAGTGACTTTGGCCCATGCGGCCTTAGCGGATCTGTCGAAGCCCCCTTTTAATGCGTATCACGGTGATAGCGTTAAATGTGGGGAGGAGCGGCAGGAACCGGGCGCTGGCGTTTGATTTGTTTTCTTTTGTTGATTTGTTTTTTGTTTTGGAACCTCCGGTTGATTCCGAGGGGCAGCATGTACCGGTGGAGGTGGATGGTTGGGATTTGTTTTCCTTTGTTGTTGGTTCGGGAGTGGAGGTGTTTGTACGCTCGCATTTGTGTGGGTTATTTGATGTGGTTGGGCATGGGGATGCTTGTGCCCGGGTTGGGTTTTGGGAGAAGGGTGAGAAGGGGGTGCTCGCGGGCGTCTACATCCCACCTACACACACCAAAGCCGAATACCAGTCCGGGCTGAGGGACGTCGGGGAACCAGATATCGCGTTCGGTGATTTTAATGCCAGACATCGAGGCTGGGACCCACGAGCAGAAGTGGCTAGGCAGGAACACTGCGGCAGGTGGTTACGGGAATGGATGGCACCACGGTCGCTAAACACGATAACTCCTGACCGGCCGACATTCCGCGACATATCCATGATTGACCTTTGCCTTTACCGCCGGCCCTACCTACAGCACAGATACCTTGACATGGTTGGCTGCTAACATGTTGCCCAGACTATTCGTCTCCATGTGGACCTTCCTGATAATCTGGTGAGGAGGAGGCCTGCTTGGAAGAAAGCGGTGTGGGGAAAGGTTGGGAAAGAGCTGGACGCTCTGAAGGGCGTGGATAGTGAGCAGTTATGGTGGGGAGTGAGAGGGGTGGTGGACGCACTCCCACGGGCTTCCGTTGGCAGAGGCCGGTGCGAGTGGTGGACGCCTGAGCTGGAGAGGATGAGAATGGATGTAGCCCGGCTGAAGAGATACTCCAAGCGCACGGCGGAGCGGACGGAGGACTTTAGGCTGGCGCGGTGTGTCTACCGAGCTTGCCTGTTGAGGGCCCGGTTTGACCACATCAGGACCAAGCTTGCGGAGAGCAAGGACCCGGATATCTTCAGGCTGGCACGGAAGTTAGAGGCTAAGCGCACGCTGCCTTCGATGGTGCGATCGGACGGCTCTATGGCTACTACGCATGCCGATATAAGCGACCTGATTGCACAACAGCTCGATCCTGGCGACCCTGGCCGTTGGGTGGAAAGAGCGATAGAAATGGACAGTGCCCAGGAGTTGGAAACGGCGCTGGTCAGGTCTCCCACTAATACGGGTCCCGGCGAAGATGACATGGGTTATCCCTTCCTAAGGTTCTGGAAGAAAAGGGATACCTCGACACTGCGACGCCTGGTTGATTACGGGCTGCGGTACAACATCCCGGACTGGCACAGGGCTGAGGTGGTGCTCATACCCAAGCTCGACAAGCCACAATACGACGTGGTCAAGTCATGGCGCATGATACATCTACTCCCGACTACGGCTAAGGTGGCGGAGAGAGTGGTGTTACTCAGGCTTGCTGCCTGTTTAGACCTCGGTGAAACACAGTTTGGTTCCCGCAGACGTCGGGGGGTCCACGATGCCATGGCGGTCGTTCAGGAGTTCCTCTGTCACAATGAAGGATACAAACGTTTGATCCTGTCAATGGATGTGGAAGGAGGATTTGACAACATCGATGTCGACCTCTTATCGGACTTCTTGGTGGCCAGGGGCTGCCCCCCCAACCTATGTCAATGGGTTCGGAGGTGGACAGGTTGTCGGTCTATTCGCTTCCGGTTCAATGGTTGTGTCTCTCGGGTCTACCATGTTAGCAAGGGGGTTCCTCAGGGATCACCGCTTTCCCCCTTTTTGTTCGGGGCGTATGTTGCGGACATCTTCACGCCCCGAATGCGATACTCCCCTGGCGTCCGGCACTTGGTGGTCTCTTACGTCGATGATGGGGTCATCATGGTTGCAGCGAACTCTTATGACGCTGCCCGGTACCAGGCCGGAGAGTTATTGCGGGATTGTGATCGGATCGCGCGTGACAGGGGAATGGGTTTTAGTGCGTTAAAGACGCGGTGGATTGGGTTTGGTGATAGGGCGTGGGAAGGAATGGAATTATTGGGAGAAATGGTGTTGCCTTCCGAGGACCTGCGGGTTTTGGGATATAGGTTCAATGTATTTCTTAACTTTTCTTCTCATGTACGGTATTGGTTGGATAGGGGGTTGGGTGTGAGGAGGAGGATTGCGGCGTTGGGGAGAAGATTTGGGAGTGTTGGGGGGTTGGGGGCTTGGGAGACTTACCGATTGATACAGGCAGCCTACCTCCCGACCGTCTACTATGGGCTTGAATTTGTAACCCACTACCCGCCGTATGTGAAGCAGATTCAAGTCCACATCAACGATTGCATACGGTCAGTGTTCCGGACTCCTATGAAGCTGGCTAACAACATTTTGCTGGCTGAATATGGGGTGACGCCTGTCGCCGTTCAGGGCAGGTACTTGCAGCGGAGGTGCTATAGCCGGTTCATCAATTATCGGTATTGCGAAGACCATCCCTGGTTTGGGCAAGTTCGGCTAGACTGGAAGGAGGAAGGGATGGTGGCCCACCGACAGACTTCGAACAAAGCACTTTCCTACCGGCCCACGGTTATGATCGGGAAAGGGAAGGAGGCCATGGCCCTGCGACACGCCAGGGAAGTCAAGGAACTCAGTATAGGATCGGATCTGGTGGTGTACAAAGATGGGTCCAAGATGGTTCAGGGTGCTGGTGTCGCTTGGGCTGTGTTCAGACCAGGGGCCTCGACCAGGGTAGGGGAGTGTTCGGTACCACCATCCTGGAGCATCGTCGAATGCGAGCTGTTTGCCGTGGTTTGCGCATTGCGGGAGGTTCGAGACATGTCTGTGGGACGTAAGGTACATCTGTTCCTAGATTGCGTCCCTGCTCTGCTCCTGATCGAAAACATGTTGCCAGAGGGAGACTCGGCTGAGATGTGGGACGTCATGGCGCCACTATTGGGGAATGTGCACACGTCCTTCGGTTGGGTTCCCGGGCACATGGGCGTACAAGGTAATGAGCTGGTTGATAGGAAGGCCAAGGATAGTACCCGCCTGCCATTGCAGCCTTTCCGGTGGGAAGGGGTTAGCTTTGGCATAGGACATACCGCGTTGGCCCGCGAGTTGAGAAAGGAGGAATGGGGGACCTGGCATGCTAATGAAGGCCATGGGTATTATGCTCGCGGGCCTAAGGCCCCCAGACATCTTCGCGGCCTGACTAGGATGGACTCCTTTGTGTTGACTAGGATCCGCAGTGGTACTGGACTGGTCGGGCACGACGCATGTGAAGGACGGGAAGAGAGACACCACTGGACTTCGTGTACACAGTACGATTGGAAACGGCCGCCAGCGGGGGACTTGTTCAAGGACTCGGCAATCGCGGGGTGGAAGGACTGGTGGTTAGAACACGGGTGGCTGGGACTGGGGATCCCCCGTCACATCAGGGAGGTGGACGGGGAGATGGTGGTTGCAGGTAACCCTTTTGATAGAACGTTGACGGTGGAGCCGGATGGGAGACGAGTATGCATAGGGACGCCCGATACGTGTCGGCGGTGCGAGAAGAAACACCCTGGGGGAGAGTGCATACTTCCGAGTAAGAATCTTCCTTCCAAGTGGTTCTTTCTTCCAAACTCGGTCGCTACGCAATGCCCGGGCTGCGACATGGCGATTACCTACCAAGGCACCTCTACGCGCCCTTCCTTTTCTACCCACTTCGACAACAACCCACGCTGCCTCTCCGCGAGCCGTGACCGGTTCTGGATGCAGCATTGGCGTGATTGGGATGACCGTTCACTGTCCCTGCGAACAGCGGTCGTGCTGACATGGGCCGGGGTGTTCGGTTTTGTCGAAAAAGAGAGGTGTCCCTTTTGTGACCAGCGGCGGATCGTTGGGAAGAGGAATAGGATGGGGGAACATTTTCGGAAGAAGCGCGGATGTTGGGATAGACTGTATGTTTCCTTTGTAGAGTATGTTGATGGGATTGTGTTTGGTGCGGGTTGATTGTGTTGGTATGTTGTTGGTGGTCGGGTTGCGAGAAGGGGAAGACGCGTTAATCCGGGATGTTGCTAGCCGACATGAGCGCCCGTGAGCCCCTTAGGTAGTGATTTTTGGATTTATGTTTGTGTGGAGAGGTTGCGGGACGGGATTGCGCCCGTGGTAGTGTATTTTAGTTTTTTAAGGCGAGGGGGAGACTGGTCGTATGCCGGAGTCGGCGGTACTAGTATAAATAAATTAGATTGAACCACTTAAGTCTTTCCTATACTATTAAAATCAATCTATTCGCGTACGCGCACAAACATCTCCCGCAACATATCTGAGGAAAGGTTCTCGCCTGAGCACAACGAGACTAAGAGGTATATCGATAGACGAGATAAGAGAAGATCTCGTAGACCCAGAGCGGTCTCGGAGCTATCGATATCAAATAAAGAATTAGGCAAGAAGTCGTTACCTGTTGAAGAAATAATCTATAAGGAGATAGGATTGTTACACTTGGTTGCGTCACACATTAAACAACACCTAACGACAAAACGGATTATCAATTTGACGATAACCTACTCGGATTACCGAGTTTCGGGGAAGAAGCCTACCTAACACTATCACAACAAGTTACAAGTACACCGAGCCCCGTTACCCCAGAAGAACAATCAGCAGACGGTTCATCTTCGACCGACGAATCAGAAAACACCAGAATGGAAGGAGGACCTCCACCCGAAGAACAAGGACAAGCCGCTGGACCTGCTCCTGTGGGGCCTGCTCCAGGAACTGCTCCGGGACCGGAATTGACGCCAGAAATGTTTCTAGCCACTATGACCCAGGCGATGCAAAGAAAGCCGAAGGTCAAAGAACCAGAAACATTGGATGGAACAAGACACAAACTAAGAAGTTGGCTGTCACAACTCAAGGTATACTTCCGAGCAGTCGGATGGACAGAAGGACACGATGATGAACGAATCGTATACGTTTCAAGCTTACTACGAGGAGATGCATCGAAATGGTTAACCCCGTACACGGAAGGAATCCAGGAAACATATTGGCATTCATGGGGAGACTTCAGAGACGCTCTCAAACAGCAGTTTGGAGAGGTGGATGCAAGAGGAACTGCAAGAAATCAGCTGCTGGAACTGAACCAAGGAAAGAAAACTATGACGGAATACTGGAACGAATTTCGCCTGATCGCATCGGAAGCGGAAATGGATGAAGTCACCTTAGCAGAGTACCTTTACGTGGGAATGAACAAGCGACTACGAGATGCGTTCGCTGGAACAGATGACACAGTGGACGGAGCCGAAGAATTGGCGAATTGGGCCATACAAAGAGAAACAAAATTGACGACACTCGGAGGATTGGAACAACGAAGGCCGATCAAAACTCAGACGGAAAATTCGGCTCCGAGAAATAACAATGGTACTTTTAAACCACGAACCACTCTCAAGGGAGGGTCAGCAATGGCAGTCGACAAGATAGGACAAGAAAGCGTGAACTTGTCGCGAGACGAATACGAAAGACGAATGAAGGGAAACCTATGTCTAAAATGCGGAAGGGCAGGACATCGCATTGCAAATTGCAGAAGTCAACACAATCCTCGGAGCACTCCTCCAGGAACGAAGAATTTCCCTCCCAAAAGAGAGTAAAAACCAAAGGCCTCCATAAAAGAGATAACAGTCGAAGAACCAGACTCAGAATTGGGAAACGAGGAAAGTCCCCAGTAAGAGGTAGTCTGGGTGACAACAAAGGAAAACCCATCGAGATACGAAACCTATACGAAGTACTGGAAAACGAAGATATGATCAACCACCAAGAACTAGCGAAAGAACATCTCATCATACCGATACGACTATACGATAAACGAAACGACGCACATGTCAATGCAATGATCGACTCGGGGGCTACTGAAGACTTTATAGATGAAGAACTATGCGACAAATATAACTTCTTGAAAAAGAAATCAGGCAACCCCCGCGAGATCTACCAGGCAGATGGAGAGAAAAGTACTACAGGACCCGTTACGCATATTACAACCCTAGGAATGGAGACGGGGACACACAATGAAAAAATCACACTACAAGTTACCAAACTAAGCCAACGAGAGGTCATTCTTGGAATGCCCTGGCTACCAGAACACAATCCCAAGATTGAATGGGATAGTGGAAAAGTCATATTCAACGGCGAACGATGTACGACATGGTGTCTCAACAGTTCGCCAGTGGTATACAGCAAAACAGAAGCAGAGGCCGAGGAAGAAAATCTGAGGATTCAATTTTCTCATCTCAGGTCCAAGAAGAATCAGAAGATTCTAGTCAAAAAGTTGACACCCAAAGCGAGAGTGCCTACCAAAGGGTCGGCCAAGGCGGCAGGTTATGACCTGTACGCATACGAGAAAGAAATAATACCTGCAAGAGAGCAAGGTATTATCGGAACCGGGATTGCTATCGGATTACCAGAAGGCACCTATGGACGGATCGCCCCAAGAAGTGGTTTAGCAGCCAAGCATGGACTGACCACAAATGCGGGAGTTATCGACGCCGACTATACTGGAGAAGTCAAGGTTATCTTAGTCAACCCGGGACCAAATACGTTCATGGTCGAACCTGGACAAAGAATCGCACAGTTGATCTGTGAAAAGATATCGGAACCGATATGCGAGGAGGTTAAAGAACTTCCAAAAACTCAGAGGGCTGAAAAAGGTTTCGGCAGCACAGAAAAAAGAATAGAGATCAACGAGATCTCCGCCAGAGCATTTGGACGATACTATCGAAGAGGCGAAGCTACAGGAGTACTCCGTTGCTACTGGAACAAAGGAGACATCCACCTGAGGAAAGTCAATATCAGCACCGACCTAGCCATCCAGGTAAAAAGTCAAGAAAAGAAACAGGATCTGAAAGATAGGATACCGAGGGAATACCACAACTTCCTTCAACTATTTGAAGAACCAGAAGAAGACCCCAGAAAGGGACCCCCTGAAAAATCCCACAAAGGAAAATCAGATTTCAGTCAGCTACCCCCACATAGAGAGGGGGTTGACCACGCGATTGAAGTTTCGGATTACGGACATGGACCGCCGGTGAACCGGATCTACCACCTGGGAGAGAACAAGTTAAAGGTATTACGAGAATACCTCACGGAAAACCTCAATAAAGGATGGATCAGAGAAGCGAGACCAGGATACTTTGGATCCCCTGTCCTATTCGTCAAGAAAAAAGATGGTAGTCTAAGACTATGCGTGGATTACCGAGGCTTAAACGCCATCACCAAAAAAGACCGATACGCCTTACCGCTAATAGGCGAAACTATCGACCGACTCGGAAAAGCGAAATACTATACCAAACTGGATATCAGAAACGCATATCACACTATACGAATCAAAGAAGGAGACGAATACAAAACCACATTCAGTACTCGATACGGAAGATACGAATATACGGTAATGCCTTTTGGGCTTACCAACGCACCAGCAACCTTTCAGAGATGGATAAACCAAGTACTCTCACAATACTTGGACATCTGCTGCATAGTATACCTGGACGACATCTTGGTATACTCGGAGACCCTAGAAAAACATCAAAAGATATACGGAAAGTGCGAAATGCGCTTAAACCAACGGGAATGAGGTTGAAGGCGACCAAATGCGAATTCCACAAAAACGAAGTGGAATACTTGGGATTCATCATCAGCCCAGAAGGAGTACGAATGGATCTAGTCAAGACAAACGCCATCTGGGAATGGAAATATCCGACGAAGCTTTGCGGAGTCCAAAGTTTCCTGGGATTCTGCAACTTTTATCGCCGATTTATAGAAGTAGTCAGTCGAATCGCGAAACCTCTATACAACATCTCTCGAAAAGACAAAAAATGGGAATGGAAAGAAAAAGAAATCAAAGCATTCGACCACCTAAGAACCAAGATAACGACAGCACCAATTTTGGTCCACTTCGACCCAGAAAAGGAAATAATGATAGAAACAGATGCCTCAAACTATGTTTGCTCAGGCATCATTTCTCAGAAACAAGAAGATGGAAAATGGAGACCGGTCGCATTCCGATCCAAAACTATGACACCAGCAGAATGCAACTACGATATCCACGACAAAGAACTATTAGCAATAGTTCAAGCGCTTAAAGAATGGAGACACTACGTACAAGGAAGCCAACATCAGGTCAAAATCCTGACAGACCACAAAAACCTGGAACCATTTACGACCAAAAAGACCCTCGTTGGAAGACAGATACGATGGAGCGAACTTCTCAGTCAATACGACATACGAATCGAATACCGACCCGGGAAAGAAGGAGGAAAACCAGATGCCCTTACGAGAAGGTTAGAAGATTTCCCAGATCAGGAAGACGAAAGAATCACTCAACGACACCAAATCCTCCTACCACGAGAGAGATATTTCGACCAAGCCGTACCAATAAGGGTACAAGGAATGGAGGTTACGACCCTGGAGGATGACAGCAAAGAAAAGATCAAGGCCTCAAGCGCGAAAGACGAGATGATCCAATCCATAAGAAGAGTACTAGAAGAAGGAAAAAAAGAAATGAAAGGTGTAGCGCTAGGGCTATGCCAGTGGAAAGAAGGTTACCTGTGGCACCAAGGAAAAATCTGGATCGCCGACGAAGAAGAATTGAGAAGTCATCTGATCTCTCAGCATCACGATAACGCAATGGCTGGTCACGGCGGAACGGCTAAAACAACCGAACTGATAAACCGGAAATACTATTGGCCAAAGATAAGAGAAACGGTTAAACGATAGGTACGGAATTGCGACATGTGTCAACGCATAAAGGCAGTACGACACGCACCGTACGGACTACTGCAGACAAACGAGATACCTACGACACCACGGGCATCGATAGCGATGGATTTCATTATGGATTTACCGAAATCCGAAGGATTCGACTGCATCATGGTCGTCATTGACCGCATGACCAAAATGAGTCATTTCATCGCATGCAACAAGGAAATGAACACACAACAATTTATCCGCCTCTTCATTAAAGAAGTAGTCCGATTACATGGAATACCACGAGACATCATCACCGACCGAGGAACGCTATTCACTTCCACTTTGTGGAAAGAAGTGGCAAAAAAAGCGGGAATCGAAAGAAAAATGAGCACGGCATTTCATCCGCAAACGCATGGACAAACCGAAAGAACGAACGCGATACTGGAACAATACCTTCGCGCATACGTTAACTATCAACAAGACAATTGGTACGATATGCTGCCGTTCGCAGAATTCGCATACAACAACGGAAAACAAGAATCTATCGGAATGTCACCATTCTATGCCAATACAGGACGACATCCCGAACATCCGAATATCAACCACATGATACGAGAAGATCATACGACATCAGCAGATATCGTACGATTACAAGATACATTGGTAACATCAATAACCAATGCACAATTACGACAAAAGGAATACTACGATCGCAAGAGAAAACCAGATCCAAACTTACAATCAGGAGATATGGTATGGCTGTTAACCAACCACATCAAGACCACGAGACCATCAAAGAAACTCGACTATCGAAAAATGGGACCATGGAAAATCTTGGCAAAGGTGGGAGCCAATTCTTATAAATTGGACCTCCCACCCGACATGAGAATACATCCGACATTCCACATCTCACTCCTCGAACCGTACGAAGACAATAAATTCCCCTCTCAAATCAAACAACCTCCACCGCCTATCGAGATAGACGGTGAAAACGAATACGAACTCGACGAGATCGTTGACTCTCGACAACACTACGGAAACCTACAATACCGGGCCAAGTGGACCGGATACCCTCCTGAACACGATAAAACTTGGTACCCAGCCGACAACTTCGATAATGCCACGCATGCCGTCACCAAGTTCCACGAACGCTACCCAGGGAAGCCAAACCTGGGTGCACGTCAAACTCGAACCAGTCAACAACGACTGGCAAAACACCAACCCCCTCGCACCACACGAAGGATGGGGAGATAGCCCAAGGGCTATCACCCCAACCAGTCCCGAATACTCGGGACCGACCGATGCCGAGCTTGCAGCTCCGGAAGGAGAAGCGAGAAAGAATGCAGAACATAGCTGTCTATCCTGGACAGCATGTTTCGGCAATGAGTGCCTTGTGCACATTCACGAAAAATATAGGGCCAATTACTGGCCCCGACAATCTAAAACGAAGAAGGATGGGACCTCGAGGAAACCTCGGAAACTGCACCGCGAGACCCTATGGGAACGGTGTTATCAAGATGGCTGCCGCCATCATAACCAGGCTAAGATTGACGGTGGGGGATACCCCCAGCGAAATGGAACAATGAAGCCCTTGACGGAAAGGCACGAAGCCTATCGAAAAGGGAAGGAGACGGTTAAGGGAAAAATGGTTGAAGCTGCGAGGACGCAGCTAGAGGAGGAGGGGGGCAAAAATTCCGAAGCAATCGAAGGCCAAAACTCGGAAACCCCCACAGAACCCGATGTCGTTGCACTGCAACGACAAATTACCGACTTGCGCGAGCAACTTTACGCCTCCGAAAATACCATCGCAGAACACCTCAATACGATCGACATACAACAAAGAACGATCGAGGTCGCGAATGCCACACTAGAAATGGTGCGGCAGGAATACAACAAGGAGCGTGAAAACCTCGCGCGGATGAGAAAAGCAGTCAGAGGGATGGGAAGGGAGGTTCTCAACCTTGGACTAAGGAGATAAGAACCCGAACAGACTCATGTTAGAAGAGGAGGGGAGCTACTGTCACAAACCGGATTGTGACAAGACAGATTGACAAGGCAAGATAAGGATTTCACATGACTCGCAGTCGCGAGTCATAAATGTTATTGATTGTACGATGACTCACAGTTGTAAGTCATATGATGTTATGACTTTCACGCGTGACTCATACTTATGAGTCACGAGTTTCACACATGTGACGCACTTAGCGCACATGATTAGATATGGAGATTATAATTGGTTTAGGCATGTTGCGCAGTTGACTCGTATGAGTCAACTAAGGATTACACATGACTCGCGAGTATGAGTCATAGGATATGGTGACGCGAAGGTATGAGTCACGCAGGGTTAGGGTTGGGTGAGGAGTCTCTATAAATAGAGGGTCCAGGGACCTTCGGGACAGACTCCTCACGCAACCACTTAAGTCTTTCCTCTTACTTGTCTTCGCTCCGTTACGGTAGCGAACCTACACTGTTTGGCCAACCCGTTCCCTTGATTCTTATCTCACGATAGGCTTCAAGTCTTTAGCTTCTATCACGATAGTTGCTATCCCTCTCCCTACGATCGTTTGAAGAACCCAGGTTCTTCATCTCGCCTATCTACGGTTTTCTCACTTCTCGCCTCGCCTCCTTACGGTCGCTATGGCTAAGCGAGCCTCCCCCCCCTCCACCACGTCCGCCCTGCGCTCGTCGGTGGTTCTGTCTCGTGCCGTCGAGAAGAACTTCGCCCTAGAGGCCGAAGTCTCTCGACTTCGGCATCACATCTCTGTCCTCTCTCGGCGACTTCATCGCGCTGAGAAGGAGAATGCTGCCTTATCGGCCGCCCTGAACGGACAGGTCGCTTTTACTAGAGGCTTGATGTCTACGATGGCTGGTGCCGAGGCTCCTACGGTTATTCCTTCGTCGCCTACTCCCTCGGTCGCTTTGGTTGCTACGGTTGTTACGGTGGGGGATGGGCTAGACCCTGAGGGTTCTCAGGGTCCGGCAGAGGAGCTCCCTCGGAGGGTTGTTACGCCGGCGGTTATCCCGCCACTACCCCCCTCGGGGGGTGGTGTGGGTAGGCCCCCGTCTGATTCCTCAGATGTGGTGGTAGAGGCGTCCCCTTCGGTGGGTGGGGTGGTGGCCCCTGTGGTGGCGCCGGTTGCGGTGGCATCGCCTCCCTCGGGGGGTCAGGTGCCTGAGTCCTCTGTGGCTGAGCCCGTGGCTGGTCGGGGAAGCGCCTCTAGTGGCGCCCCTCCTGTGGCGGTGGGTGGTGTTGAGGGTGGCCCGTCTACCCCCGACCGTAGACCTGCACCTGGGGGTGGGAAGAGGAGGAGGAACAAGAAGCGCCGGGTCAAAGAAGATCAGACCTCACCTGTGCCACTTGTCCCCGGTTCGGATGAATCGTCGCCCTCGCCGGTGCGCGCTCGCGCGCGCCCGGTTTTTACTGGCCCCGAGTCGATAGCGTTCTCGGAGGCGGAGATCGAGTTGGTCCGGGTTGGCTGCCCCACGTGTGGGGGGGTCTTCCAGGGTGGATTGGTCGGTGGTCGGTGTGGGGCTTATTGCGCTGGTTGCGATAAGTTCCGTCAGTTCGCCTATGACTGATCCCGCTTGGTCCGGGAGCCCTCTCCTGGTAAGTCGGCTTTCCTTAGGGATTTCGCGCGTGGGACTTGGGTGTTTCTTTTGTTTGGGTTGTTTGGGGGGATGTTTGGCCGTGGCGGTTGGCTGGGGGGGTCCCGGGATCATTGAGTGGGGGCGCCCGGGTGGGTTTCTACTGTGGAGGATGGGTCGCGGGGTCATATTCAGATGGCGGTAGCGGAATTTTTGATTTTGTACGGGGAACCTGGGGGACTGGTACCTTGCCCGGCTTCGGCTACGCGAGGAGGTCTTGTGGCTTCGGCTACTTGGCTTGGTTGGGCTCATACCAGAGGGTCTACGGTGTCGCTTCGGGAAGGACTTTCTTTACTGTTGATGGTTTTATTTCTAGCGTCTGTGTTGTGGGCATGGCACGGGCGTGTTGATGTTTGGGACCGGAGGTTTAGATTGTTTGTAGTTAGTGGTAGTGGTAGTTGCCGGGGGTGCGTTAACCGGGTGGCCCTCCGGGCCCGGGCACGTCGTATGCCGGAGTCGGCGGTACGTGGATAAATAAAAATTAGATTGAACCACTTAAGTCTTTCCTATACTATTAAAATCAATCTATTCGCGTACGCGTACAAACATCTCCCGCAACGTATCTGAGGAAAGGTTCTCGCCTGAGCACAACGAGACTAAGAGGTATATCGATAGACGAGATAAGAGAAGATCTCGTAGACCCAGAGCGGTCTCGGAGCTATCGATATCAAATAAAGAATTAGGCAAGAAGTCGTTACCTGTTGAAGAAATAATCTATAAGGAGATAGTATCGTTACATGTTTCTCCTTTGTCCAACATAACAGCCTTGGTAGCTGGGATGTATTTCTTTCCTTATTTCAGAGTTCTTCCTCTTTACCATCCATGCCCGTTGTTGTGGCCAGACAGGATCCTCCCTTGTAGTGTGCATGCTTGCCTTCCTTCCCTGGATACAAATGTTTTTCATCTCATTCCTTGTTCTGCAAGTCGCGTGGGGCTTGCTATACCCACTTATCTTTCCTTGAAGTTGTGTTACTTTTACCTATGTGGTTTGACCAGTCCACCAACTTTATGGTGGTGGATTTGCTTTCCGATTTGGGTTTTTGTTCCTCCTCACAGACCAGCCTTAGAGTGTGCAATGTGTACAACACTAAAACGGTCTTCGCGCACACTCGTATTGTCTCCCATAATTTCTGTTTTCCTGATTATGATTTTCCTGTTCTTGTTCTTGGAGATTTCAACCTCCTGCACCGCCTTGCTGACCCCTTGTGGGTTTTTTCTTCGACTGAACTTGGCAACTTAGCTCCTTATTTTCAGAGAGCCTCGTTACATTCCCTCTCCCTACTAAACACTCTAGAGGTGTTTACTTATTTTCCTTTTGCCTCAATGGGTAGGCCTTCCGTCCTTGACCTTACCTTCGTGAATGGCGCGGCGGCCCAGCGCTTTTCCTAGTGGACCATCCCACTGCCGTTGACTGGCTTGGATCATGTCCCCACCTGTCTTTTGCTTTCTACTCCTCTTCTTCATCCCTCCAACCCTTCTCCTGCCTGGGCCAAGACCGATTGGCTGGTCCTTGGTGATGCCCTAAGCTTATTTGTTGTTTCCCCGCCGCACCACTCCCTACTTTGTTCTCCACTGCAGCCTGGTTTGACAGGAAGGTCAATCGCCTCCAAACAACTCCCCTCCTCTACACTCCCCTTCACCACCTGTCCCGTCACTCGAAGCCCTGGTGGTCTCTGCTCCTCTCATTTTTAAAGGTGTCCTTTCATGCTTCCACTTGTTGGGCCCACAAGGCCCCTTCTGTGTTCACCTACTCTGAGGCTCGGTGCACTCGCCACCCCTACTTCAAGGCTATTAAGCATGCCCAACGCACATCTTGGGACAACTTCCTCTCCTCTGTACCCCCAAAGTTGTCTGCACTGCCAAATGCTTCACACTAGGCCACCCCCCTGATCGGTTCCTGTCCTTCCCAGATGCGGACACCCTGCTGGCCATCTATGACACGCTCCTCTCCCATACCTTCCCCCCCAGGACCTCTGCTCCCTCTCCATCTATCCTGCATCCATTCAAAGACCTCAATCCGCTCACTTAGGAGGAAATCTCTGAGGGACTCACCTGTAGTTCTAGCTGGTTAGCTCCTGGCCCAGACCACATCCCTTACTCGGTTTTGAAATTAGTTCACACCCCTAACCTGAAAGTTCTGATGTCCCTCCTAGTACCTCACCTCTAATATCATTTCCACACCCCTTTCCTCAAACAGGCCAACAGTATTGTCCTTGACAAACCAGCCAAAGCCTGCTATGACACACCAGCCTCTTTCCGTATCTTTGTCCTACTCCAAACCCTGTCCAAGATCCTGGAGCGCGTGGTAGCTGTCAGGTTAGCCGTGGTTGCTCAGGCCAATGGCCTTGTCTACTCCAATCAATGTAGCTCCCTCTCCGACATGGGAACTTTCAACGCCCTTGCAATCCTCTCCTACCATGTCCGCCTTAGAAACAGAATGGGCTTCTTTTCATCCACCCTGTTCCTTGATTTGAAAGGAGGCTTCAATAATGTTGCCTCGGCTGCACTTTATGGTAGTCTAAGGGAATGGGGGTTTAGCCTTATCTTATCTCCTCAGTTCGCTCTTTTCTACACGGTCGCCAGTGCCGCCTCCTCTACCAGGACCTCCCCAAGGTCCTCTCTCCAGTATAGGTCAGCACAACTCAAGGGTCCCCTGTCTCCCCCCTTCTTTTCCTTATTTATGTTTTGTCCCTCCACTTCCCAGTCCCCAACTTTTTTTTTTTTTTTTTATATCATATATTCATTGTTTGTATAAGGTACAAGAACTCGCATGCAGCGCTAGCTATGGCGGAAACAAAACCTAAAATCAAACAACTAACAAACGAAATAACAAAACCAGTTCCTCCGATGGCGTCCAATAACTGACGCAATGCCTACTCAGGACTCATAAAGGAAAACTACTAACTAACTAGCATCGTAACGGAAACAAACTAAACTCGCATAAACAAGTAAAAGAAATCAAACACGAGACCTTCCACCACTTAGACCATTTGGCGACCCAGCCAACGACAACCGAGGCGAGGCAGGAAGGGAAGAGGAGGGAGATAAAGAGGGCTGATGGGGGGCATACTGTGCGTACATGTCAGGGGGGAAGCCCGTGCGGGTGGCGGTAAGGTAGCGTCCAAGGCCTATGAGGGCCGGGATTGAGGTCCATAGTGAGGAGTCAGGTCCGATATCCGTTATCCCCTGGAGGTGGCGATTTCGGGCCGCGGACTTGACTGGGCAGTGGAGGATAGCGTGTTCGAGGGTCTCGTCAGCCTCTTCACACCAAGGGCATAGGGGAGAAGGGTTCTCATCGTGCCAGGAAGGGTGGGTGGCCAGGTAACTCTTACCAGAACGCATCTGGTGGAGGCGGCCGGAGAGGAAACGGCCCAAGCCCATAAAGGGGTGCGGGCGCATCGAGGCGGGGTACAGGTAATAGGGTGGGGGTGGCGAAAGAAGGCGCCAGGAGGTGAGGAGTTCCTCACGACACCTTGCCTTCAGAGAGGCGTAGAGGGCCGGGGCCCCGACCTGGGCTAATTGAAGCGGGGGTAGGAGGCTAGGGTTCGCTGGAGGAAGTGGATCGAGGCGATCGCCTATTACAAAGTGGACTCGGTGGGCAACCGCGTCTACTGGCAGGTGACGTCGGTTCGGCGGGGAGGGTTGTTTGGTGAACCACCTGAGGGGGGTGTAGTTGGGGCCGGCCCAAAGGTGACGGCCCCGAACGGAACCAGGGCGCCGGAGGGAGTCTGATGCCCTGAAAGGTGACGTGGTTGGGACTGCGTGGTCTAGGCGTGCTGTCGCGGGGTTGATTTCCGGAGGGAGGCAGACCAGCCTCATTGCAGCAAGGCGTTGGAGGTTCTTGATAAGGAGGTCGATGGGCGGCAGGGAGCTCTCACATGGGAGGATAGCGATGTTTGTGGAGTAGAAGCAGTTGGTGACCCACCTCTGGACCCTGTGCCAGAAGGACCTGAGCTTGTCGAGCATCTTTGCTCCCGGCGAGAGCAGGTCGCAGCCGTAGAGGAGGATAGGTCGAATGAGGGAGGAAGCCAGCCTGTGGCAGAGATGAGGGGCGAGGCCTTTACCTGGGCGGGAGAGGCGGTCGACTGTGGCCAGCGCGGCTTCCGCCAGGGCTAGTCTTCTCGTATAGTGTGCGGAGGTGGCCCTATCCAGCGATGGCGTCGCTGGCTCGAGCCAGTAGCCCAGCCAACGAAGTACCTGGGCGGGCTTGTAGGGGACCGAGTCCACTGAAACGGGAAGAGACGAGGGGGGTCCCCTCTGCTGAGGGGTCCTCCAGTGCATGAGCTCAGTTTTGGGGAGGGAGAAAGCAACGCCTATCCGGCGGCCCTTTGAGGTGAGGGAGACCGCAACAGCCTGGAGCTTTTGGACGTTGCGTCTGTAGGAGGGTGAGGCCACGGTGATGGCAAAGTCATCAACATAGGAGAGGGTGAGACCATTAGGGATGGGGAAGTGGAGGGACGAAACATAAATAAGAAACAAAAGAGAGGAGACAGGTGATCATTGGGGGGTGCCAACTTGGACTGGGGCGAGGACCTTAGGGGAACCTTGGTAGAGGAGGCGGCACTGGCGGCCATGCAGGAAGGAGCGAACCCAAGAGACCAGGTAGGGTTGCACACCCTGTTCTTTCAGTTTGCCACACAGGGCTTTCGAGTCCACGTTATCAAATCCCCCTTTGACATCAAGGAAGAGCGTGGAGGAGCAGAGGCCCATGCTGTGCGCTAGTCGGACTTCGTGGGAGAGGGTAGCTAGGGCGTCGAACGTTCCCATTCCTGAGAGAGAGCCGCATTGATTGGAGTGGACAAGGCCGAGGGCCCGAGCAACTGCGGCTGGCCTTACAGCTACCACACGCTCCAGGATCTTGGACAGGGTTTGTAGGAGGACAATGATGCGGAAAGAAGCTGGTGTGTCGTAGGAGGCTTTACCCGGCTTATCAAGCACGATGCCGTTAGCCTGCTTAAGAGAGGGCAGGTGAAAACCATAGAGGAGGAGGGGTCCCAGGAGGGAGGTGAGGATCTTTGGGTTGGTAGAGTGGACTCTCTTCCAAACTGAGTAGGGAATATGGTCGGGACCCGGGGCGGAGGAGCTGGAGCTAGAGGCGAGTGTTTTGGACATTTCCTCCTTTGTGAGCACGGTAAGGTCCTTGAAAGGACGGAGGATGGATGGTGGGGGAACGGAGGTCCTGGGCGGGAAGAAGTGGGATAAGAGGGCGGCATTGATCTCAGAAGGAGTTTCTGCGTCGGGAAAGGATGGAAATCTGTCCGGGGGGCGGCCCAGCGCGAAACGCTTGGCAGTCCAGACGGTCTTGGGGGTGGCGGAAGAGAGGAAATCGTCCCAGTAGGTACGCTTGGCTTGTTTGATAGCTTTGAAGTTGGCATTGCGGGCGCGGCGGGCTTCAGCCTTCGAGGCCTCGGCAGGGGCCTTGCGGGCTCGACGTGTGGAAACGTGGAAGGATGTTCTCAAAGAGGAGAGGAGGGGAGACCACCAAGGTTTGGAGTGGTTGGAGAGACGATGGAGCGGGGTGTGTAGGAGGAGAGTGGTACGCAGTCGGTCAACATTCCTGTCAAACCAGGCTGAGGCAGATGTAGAGGTGGGTAAAGATGGGGGAGGAGAAACAACAAATAACTTGAGGGCATTCCCGAGGACCAGCCAATCGGTTTTGGCCCAAGCAGGGGAGGGGGCAGGGGGGCGCCAAAGTGGTGTGGAAAGCAACATGCAAACAGGAACATGATCTGAGCCAGTAGAGGGGAGTGGGGTGGACCATTCAGTAAACAAAAAACTCGCCGCCCCATTCGCGAAAGCGAGATCAAGGACCGACGGCCTACCAACAGAGGCAAAAGGAAAGTAAGTAAATATACCAGGGGTATTTAGTAAGGAGAAACCATGGAGCGAAGCCAGCTGAAAGTAAGGAGATGACGTGCCAAGCTGAGAAGAGGAAAACACCCTAAGCGGGTCGGACAGGGGGTGATGAAGATTAAAGTCCCCCATGACGAAAACAGAAAAGTCAAAGTCGGGGAAACACAAGTCGGGAGGAACAATTCTGGTGTGAGTGGAGGTGCCTTGAGTATTGTACACATTGTATACTCTGAGGCGGGTCTGGGAGGATGAACAGAAACCTATGTCTGAAAAAAGGTCTACCGCCATGACGTGGGTAGTGTTGCCCGACCAAACTGGCAAAAGGGAAACAACTTCAAGAAAAGATAACAGGGCATAGCAGGCCACGCGTGGCTTGCCCCAATTGTATGGAGGAGAAAAACATTTATAGCCAGGAAATGAGGGTAAGCGCGCTCTCCACACAGGAGGGTCGTGTATGGCGACCAGTGCAGGCATGGAGGGTAAAGAGGAAAAACTCTGAAATAAAGAAAGAAAAACATCCCAGCTACCCAGGCTGTTATGCTGAACAAAGGAGAGATTAGAGAGGCCCTGGCTGATGCCAGAGAGCCTGGTGGTAAATCTGATAGGAACGGACATTTACCCGGACAAGCCGGAAGGGTTGAAGAAGGTTCTGGCGGGGTCGGCGTCCCCCTGGGAGGGGGGGAGGCTGGCCCTGGAGGAGGAGCGTGTAGCTGTGTGAGGAGTCTCTGGTGGGGCTTGGGGGCGGGGGCGGCGTGGCGTGGCGAAGGGAGGGGCGAGGGTTTGTCTTGGGGTCAAAGGGCCGGAATTGCCGTCGGCCCCATCGGGTCCGACGTCCATATCGTCTTCCGACTCAATCCCTAGCGGGGGTGGGTCGGCCGGGTCTTTGGCCAGTGGAGCTGGTCGTTCCGGGCAGTCCCGGTCGGTGGCGGAGTGCGGCCCCTTACAGTTGGGGCAGGTGGCAGTTGAGGAGGGGCAGCAGTTGACGACCGCCTTGGTGTTGCCCGCCTTAGGGCAGGTGGGGTTCTGGCAGCGATGCGCCGAACGTGTGTGCGAGAGGGAGCAGATTGGACATACCGGGTGATCCAACTTACATCTAGGGGCCTGATGTCCGAACTTCCAGCAGTTGCGGCATTGGGTGAAGCGGTTGGAGGAGAAGGCACGTTCAACACGGCGCCTCCGAGAGAAAAGGTGGATTGCGGTTCCCATGGCATTAAGGTCCTCGGGAGCGACCGTGACAACGACGGAGGTAGCGGACTTGGACATCCTGGATTCCAAGTCACGGTTGAGGTATCGGGCGGAGAAGATCGTGACGCCCTTGGCGTTTCGGACTGACTCCTGGAGGAGGGTGAGGAGATTGTCTTGGTCTTCAGGGAGGTAGGCGAGGGGGAGGGAGTGGGTGGCGAGCTGCGTCTTGTTGGGGGCGGGGCGGAAGGGTAGGTAGGCATTGTCGCCCACTGGGGAGATTTGGTTGAGGCGATTGGTGAGAGCCTGGTAGTATGGGGCGTAGGAAGTGGCGGGAGTGAGGGGGTCAAGGACGGTAAGGGTGACAGACTCTCTGTCGTTGACCTTGGCAGAAAGGGAAAGAGGTAAGGGGCAGTTGGCTTCTCGGAGAACTGAGGCAGCAATGTCGGGGAGGGTCGCAGAGATCCTATCGGCTTCTGGGTGGTGGGCAGGAGAGGAGCGAGGGGCGAAGAAACGACGCTGTGCTGCTGGCAGGATGGGAGCCTCTTTAACAGGAGGGGCCAGCATGTCTGATGCGACTTGCACAGCAGAGGGTGGTTTCGTCTCGGGCCCCTTGGTCTTTTTCCGGCCTCCAGCGGCGGCAGCCAGGGCGAATGAGCGAGGAGGGCGTAGGTAGGTTGGATCCATATTACCAGGGGTCCACTCAGAGAGGGGGGGGTATTTACCGTCACGGAAGGTCCGAGCCTCCCACGAGTTGGGGTATTTAACCGCGTAGGCTTCGGGGTTGCCGTAGTTCTTACCTGTAGCGGTGTCATATCGGGGGGTATCAAGGTCGTACCCATCCACAATCGCTCCAACCTGATAAAGGGGCGCGCGGGGGGGGACCTGTTGGGGGTGTGGTATGGCAGGAAGCTGTGCCGTGTTGGACTGGGGGGCAGGGGCTGGAGGTGGGACTTCTTTCCCTTTACGGGTAGGGGGCGGAGCCGGAAGCGCCGGGGCTTGCTGGCGTGGGGGCGGTAGTTGCGAAAGTCTTTGTGACAGGTCACGCAGAGCTGACTCGATGGGGGCCAGGGAAGAGAGCGAAGGGGTCTGAGCACCGGAAACACCGTCGGACAGACCTTGGACCTTGGCGGTGAGGAGATCAATTCGTTCGTTGGTGGAGGCAAGCCCATTGAGGGTTGCTACGAGGAGAGGGATGAGGACGGTTTCAGCGTCGCTGAGGTCGTGAAGGTCTGAGGAGAGGAGAGGAGGGACTGAGGGGTACGCATCGCCTAGAACTGGTTCTAGGGATTGTAGGAGGGCCGGGATCGCGTAGACCGCAGCATGGAGGGGAGCGGTAGAGCTTGCTCTGGAGGGGTGGGCAGAGCCAAGGGTAGACATTGGCGTGCGTTGCAAAGACTTGAAGCCTAAGCTAGGATGAGGCAAACAGGTAAAAGTAGGGTGTCACACCAGACGCGGTGGTGTTGAGAAAGCGTGAGGAAGTTATGGTCAGGAAAATAGGGGGCGCGGAGCGTGTCCCAGTCCCCAACTGATTAATCCTCTCATATATCGACGACTTTGCTATTACCGTGGCCTCATCCGTCTACCAGCACAACATCCAGAAGCTCCAAATGGTCGTAACCTCCCTGACCTCACGTGGGCACCATATTGGTGTCGCCTTTTCCCTCCCCAAGACTGAACTGATTCATTGGAGAACCCCTCAGCAGAGGGGTACTCTTTCTCCTCTACTTGTTTCGGTAGACTCAGTCTGCTACAAACCCGCCTAGGTACTTCACTGGCTGGGCTACTAGTTCGAACCTGCGACTCCGGCCATAGACCGGGCCACCTTCTCTCATTTTACAAGGAGTCTCGCCCTGGCCAAAGCTGCCCTGGCTACTATCGACTGACTCTCCTGCCCAGGTAAGGGTCTTGCCCTTAACCTTTACTACTGGCTAGATTTCTCACTAGTTCCTTCCATCCTCCTCTACAGGTGAGACCTGCTTTCCCCAATATCAGGATACTCAATAAGCGTAAAGCGTTCTGGCACTGGGTTTAAAGGTGGGTTACTAACTCCTTCTCCTCCACCAATACAGCTATCCTTTCCTGCAAAGCCTGCCTACCTCCCATCAACCTCCTGATCTATTACCTTCAATGCATGGCAGTGGTGCGCCTGGTCTGCCTTCCTCCTGTAATCAACTCTGCGATAACCTGCCTCAACCACACAGTCCCTACAACGTCCCCTTTCCAGGCTCCGGATTCCCTGACGCTGTTTGAGGCGATCACCCATGGGCCGGCCCTAAGTACACCACTCTCAGGTGGTTTGTCATACCACCCTCCGCTCCCAACCGCCACCATCTTCCGATGGATGCGGTCGCCCACTGGAACTACTCCATAATCGGTAAATACAGCCACCCCCTCCCTGCTGCGAATTCCTCTCTCCTCCTGCCCCCACACATTGCTCCAGTCAGGGCCCCGGCTCTCTACGCCTCCCTCTAGGCCAGGTGCCACGAAGACCTGCTCACTTCCTGGCACCTCCTATCATGCCCACCTCCGTACTACCTATTCAGCCCCGCCCCCTACCCAGATCCATTGATGGGTCTCGGACGTTTCCTTTCCAGCCGGCTCCACTAGATGTGTTCCAGTAAGAGCTATTTAGCTGCCTATCCTTCGTAGTTTGAGGATAATCCTTCCCCGCACTGCTCTTGGTGTGAAGAAGGGGACGTGACCTTCAAGCACCCCTTCCTCCTCTGTCCAGCCAAGTCTATTACCCCTCATCACCACCTCCAGGGGATCACAGATATAGGGCCTGACTCTTTCCTTGGAACCTCAATCCTGGACGTGGTAGGCCTCGCTCGTTACCTCACCGCTACCAGAACAGGTTTTCCCCCTGAGCTGTATGCACACTATGCCACCTGACTGCCCTTTCTTTCCTCCTCCACTTCCCTTCCTTCCCCACCTCAGTTGTCATTGGCTGGGTCGCCTGCTGGTCTAAGTAGTTGAAGGTCTCCTGTTTGATTTCATTACTTGTTAAGAGTTTTGGGTTTTTTCACTACAATGCTAGTTAGTTAGTAGTTTTCCTTCATAAGTCCTATCTAGGCTTCGCGTCAGTTATTGGACACCATCTGAGGAACCCATTTTTATTTTTCCTTTGTTAGTTGTTATGATTTTAAGTTTTGTTTTTGTCATAGCTAGCGCAGCACGCATGTTCTTGTACCTTACACAAACAATGAATATATGATACGTAAAAAAAAAAAAAGAGTAAGTTAGTTAGACACCGACCGTCTCCACTATACCTCTGGTGATTCAAATTTATTACCTCTTTGGGAACAACTTAACACCAGAACCTTCTCACCCCTTTTCACATCTCATCCTCCCCCTAGCAGGTGGACTTGACCATCCCCTTTTATCTTTCCACCATGGTGGAACTCCTCTCCTGCCTTCTCTCTTGAGGTCTACCCTCTTGAGATCTACCTTCCTCCCTCCTGGCATCTCAGAATTCTGGTTTTCTCTACTTCCCCGCTTTTACTATAGCCTCGCTTAGCATCAGCATGGTCGGGCGGCTCCTATTTCCTTACAACAGATGGCTGGGAATATGGTTTCCAGTACGCAATTACGATGGATTCCTTCAGCCTCTCTATAGTTAGTTTGGGTTTGTCCCTCCACTGGGTCCGGGTTTCAGCCCGCTGGTGGCTACAGGTCCGTCCCACGGTCGCTGGTTTCTGGTTGGTCTTCTCTGCAGGCTACGGTCCATTTCTCCACTCTCCTCCTCTCTGCCCTCTACGCTTGCTCTGGCACTCTTTGGTGTTGCTGCTAATAGGAGGCCACCTAGTTAGGACACAAATATGTTTCTGTGAGTTGTTTCAACATCTGGGTCTACCCCTCCTCTCTCCTCTCCTCGACTCGGTCGGCTAGTACCCTCTTACTACTCTCTCCTCTCCTGGCTAGCACCCTACTGCCCCTCTCATAAGCTGGCACGTTATTGCCCCCTAGCTGGCACCTTACTGCCTCCTTCCTCTGAGGGGCCCCAGCCCTGGCCTCTTTTCCTCCCATCAGTATTGCGCTGCCTCAGGCATGTCCAAACTCTCCTCCTCCTTTAGACACCTTGATGGGTGAATCCCGTCACCGGTGCACTCTACCTTGGGTTAGCTTTTTGAGTGGCAGGGTCTGCTTCGAGCATTTCTGGTAGGTTATTGGGTTAGTTACTTTTGTGCCTTCGGGCCGAGATTTCCACGGGGATTTTTCCTTGAGCTTCCTACTTTCCTTGTTTTGAGTTTCTCTTAAAACTGAGTTCGCTTGCGTTGTAAGGATAGGCTTAATTCAGAATGAGATATGTGGTTGGCTCCATACCAGAGGTGCTTGTAGCTCTGGGTTTTTGCCTCAGATGGAGGAGGGATACGTGCATTTTGGGTTTTGTTTCTGCCATAGCTAGCGCTGCATGCGAGTTCTTGAGCCTTAACCAAACAATGAATATATAATATAAAAAAAAAAAAAAAAAAAGGTGAGTTAGTTAGTTCTTCACGCAACAATCTAAGTTATTTTTCTACCTATTGTTTTAAAAACAATTTTACTTTATTTACTTCATGATCATTACACGAACTTAGTGGAACAGGAACCACTCTAGGACTACTAAGTGTAACAAGAGAAAGTAATAGTACGAATGCACACTATTAGTATTAAGAGATAGTATCGATAGATGCTATAAGAGAAGTATCGTTTCCTGTTGCGTGTACTGATATAGGAATAGGGTCCCTTAACACCTCCTCCCTCCTACTAATTCTCTTCTGCCCCCATCCCTTGTATTGGCCCCAGTTGGGGCTTCTACCCTTTACACCTCCCTCAAGGCCATGCGCCACCCAGAGCTCCTCAACTCCTGGCACCTCCTCTCGCCTCCTCTCCCCTCCTCTCTATTTGGTCCCTCACACCGCCCACACCCCTTTATAGGTCTAGGACATTTTCTCTCCGACCGACTCCACCAGATGCACTCCCGCAAGAGCTACCTAGTAGCCCATTCCTCGTGGCCTGATGATGACCCCTCCCCCCTCTGTCATTGGTGTAAAGAGTGGGATAGGACATTTGAACATGCCATCCTCCTCTATCCAGCTAAGTCTGCCACCCATAATTGCCACCTTTAGAGGATAGCAAGCGTTGGACCTGACTCCTCTCTGTAGACCTCGGTCCTAGCCATGGTGGGCCTCGGCCACTACCTTACCACTACCGGAACCTGGTTTCCCCCCGTAAAGTATGCACACTATGCCCCTAACCTACCCTTTCTGTCACCCTCTCCTCCCCCCCTGCCTCACCTCGGTTTTGGTTGGCTAGAAGCCCTAACCCCTCAACATTCCACCACCCTTCAACGTTCCACCCCAGAAGCCCATACCAATTACAATTTCGAAAATGACAAATATTGGCCGCCATCTAAATACAAAAAATAAATTTATAGGGAGATTCATCGTGATCATTAAAACAAAGGCACATCTTAATGCACTCCTCCAATAGTATCTGCTTCACATGTAATTGGTGATGAAGGAGGAGGGGACCGAAGGACTCCTCTTGCGCTTGCCGCTGCCTGGTATGATAGAAATTGGCTGTTTGGGGATGGTGGTGCTCGGTGAGTATCTGGGGCGGGTTGCCGGTACTCCTCCAGCTGAGTTTCAACTCGGTTGAGCATGGCTTGACGTGTATGATCGTGGGCCTCTGCAGCATCCAACCTCTGTCCCACCTCTTGTGAAAGTTTTCTAAGCTCCCATGTCTTGCCATCACGATGTAATTTTTGTAGTAGTAAGGCAATCTCCCTGCCACTTTTATTTACATGCTCAGGCTGCACAAGCCGAAGAGGGTTCCTGGGGAGGCCATTATTGTCATCATCATCGGAAGAGGTAGCTGCCTCAAGTGCAACTGTAATATTTAGTGGTACAATACCTGCATGGCGAAATCCATGCTGACAATTTCGTTCAGTGATCGTAAAAGCACGAGACTATTCGTAAATCTTGAAGAACAATTCGAACCTAATCTTCAGAACACCTTTGGACATATGTCTGTAGAGTTTATCATGAAATAACTGCTTTAGGACCTCAAATGTCACCAAATCGAGAGGCTGAAGCAGTTGAGATGAATGCGGCGGGAGCCAAATCAGGACGACTTTATTGAAATAGCACAATTCAAAGAATCGTTGGCCTTTGTGAGAAGCATGGCCATCTAAAATGAGAATTCACCAGGGCATCCGCCCTTCTACTTCAGGAGGCTTCGAATAAGGTAAGAACACCTTTCTTAACCACTCATGCCCAGCGGCCTGCATCGCAAAGGCATTGTCTGTCTGAGCAAGGTAAAATTTGAAGCCTTTGACAAGTTGTTCATATCCCGGAAGAATACTCTTCAGAAAAACAGTCCCTTTTCGTGATAAACAATGGTGCGGTTAATTTCCCAGTAGGGGTTATGCACTCGATACATGTAACAAGCCTCGTGGCACCTGATAGTGTAGTGAAGGTCTGGTCATTTTTTGCAGTTGTGGCTCTCATGACAACTCGTTTATAACGTGAGGAAGCGCCGATAGCGAGGCCAGATTCATCTATGTTCCAGATGTCATGTGATTGGATATTATAACTGCGAAGGACTTGCGCCAATTGGTTAAAGAACATTTCAATTGATTCCGGTGGAACAATCTGGCAGTCATTTTCGAGTACGGCTGCTCAGACGATCTTCAAATCAGGATGCCGCTCGATGAATTTTGCCACCCAATTCTTGCCTGGCACTGTTGTGACGATCTCTGCAGCCATGAACCGATTTATTTGCGGAGGACATGGGAATCCACAGTCCTACATCTCAAGAATCCAATCCTTCAATTCCTTCTCCTGAGCATGCGAGAGAAGTTGTCTATTTTCATTGCTTTCAGCACGGGTTGGCATTCCAGCAAGCAGCCATCCTAGTGACATTCGTTCGATTCTGCTTGTTTTTGAGATTTTTCGGATTGACTGTCCATTTTCCAGTACTGGCCAAATGCGTGCGGCATCGGCAAAAGTAGCGGTTCTCTATTGTGGTGATATGGAGATGGTTGGAAGTTGGATTGCTATGGTCTCCAGAGGTGGAACGTTGAGGGGTGGTGGAACGTTGAGGGGTTGGGGCTTCTAGATCACCAGATGGTCTATGTGGTGGAAGGTCTCCTGTTTGAACTTTTATTTGTTTATTCCTTTACCATACTTGTTAGTTTCATAGTTTTCCTTTATGAAGTCCTGTGAAGGCTCTGCGTCGGTTATTGAATGCCATTGGAGGAACCGGCTTTTGATTTTTCTTTTCTTAGTTGTTTGATTTATGGGTTGTTTTTCTGCCATCGCTAGCGCTGCATTCACATTCTTGTACCTTACTCAAACAATGAATACATGATATGAAAAAAGAAAAAAAGAAAAAAAAGAGCGTGTTAGTTAGTTCTTCACACACCCATCTAAGTTATTTTCCTTCTTATTCTTTTAAGAACGAATTTATTCTATCTATTCTACAATTGTTATCAAAGACTTAGTAGAAGAGGAAAGCCTCTACGACTACTAGTCTTGATGAAGAGAAAGTAATAGTCTGAACACACACTAGAAGTATTAAGAAATAGTATCGATAGATACTACAAGAGAAGTATCGTTGCCTTTCGCGCATATTGGTATAGGAACAGGGCCCCTTAACTATGTGGGAGTTGTTGCGTAGCAAATTGCAGAAGAGAAAATCACAGTTGAAATGTGAAATTGTTGGTAAGAAGAATCAAATGATTGGGGGTTGTACTGTGCAAGTGGCAAATAAATAGTTTCTATAAAAGTATTGTCAATCAAGCTAAAACCCTTAATAAAATCAGTGTTTAGAACTAGGGTAGAATAAAAATCTAAATGATTGTGGTCATTACTAAGCAGCAATTTTTTAGAAAAGTACAATTTTTCCATTTTAAATTATATCCTAATTTCAACTTTTATCACGATTTATTTAAATTGGTACATGCCGAGCAGGGCCTAAATAATTTAATTATTTTCCACAAATGAATATACAGCCCTTTGTGGGAAAACAGGGTATAAGACAATACTTTTGAATGGTGGGTTTACTATGATAGAACAGGTTTGCATTTACAACCATGATACCCCCATCCGTGCTTTAGCATTTATTCAGCTAACTACGAGTAAAGGGTGTGCCGTTGCTATTGTGCCCTTCGACGGGCAGCCTAAATAGAGATAGCGGAGGAACAGTAGTCACAGTAGAAATCTGGCAGTTAAGACAGTGGAGTGGTTATCCGGATCAAAAAAAAAAGCTGGATGGCTGCCAAGTCGCGCAATGGCAGTGTACCCAGCTTGACCTTACACCAGAATAAAACAGAAGGGATAGAGATCAAGGCAACGGTTCACTTTTTCGATGGCACCGGTATGTTTCTCGGTCAATGGTACGTTATCCGGATGGTTTTTTCGTCAAGCGAATGGTATTGAAAAGGTTCACTCTGCGGGTACTACTCTCACTTAAAATTGGTGTTTTCCGTGATTCGTTGGGTCAAGTATCCCAAGAAAGAATTTCAGCAGGTCCCAAGTAATTCTAGGAATGAAAAGACCGGAGGAACTCCTCGCGTATGTAAATGTTTTCCTGTTCGTTGTAATGCAAAACATTGCGATGGTATTATAAAGCTATGATATAATTCTGCCCCTGCTTTCCGTAGTATTTGAAGGGTTTTCTCCAACCGGTATGATATCATACCACAGATCTTTGATTTCCGCTTACATAAGCATAGATTACCCGGTCGCCAGTTAAGATTTGTGCGAGTACAAATATACCGGTACTCCCCTCCCTTTGTTGCCTTATCCACCAGATTCACAACTCCCGTGTCGACACAAACACTTCCCACCTCACCCCAGGCGTAAACATTCCCCCCTTTTCCGTCGGAGCATGTCCTTCTTACCCCCATTCCCAGTTAGAGAGACAACATTGACAGACCTATATAGGCAATCTAACATGCCGTCCGCCGATCGCTCCGCATGGCGTAATGCCTTCATCTATGCTTCAAATAACCGTGGTACTATACTCGCGGGCCTCTGGGTCGCAGAAGGTATTACCAACGCCAATCTCTATTCCATGCTGGAGATTTTCTGTTTTTTTAGTGATACTTTCAATCTCCAAAATGAGAGTGAGCAGTTGGTTGAGAGGGATATGCAACCGCTCCAACCAGGCAATTACTATATCGTCACTAATGGTAGGATTTTTCCGCGCTTCCATCATTGGCCACCACTCTCACTCAGAATAGGTTCCATCACTATCACCGACGAAACTCCGCTAATTCGTACAACTTCGTTGCCGTTCGGAACCCGTGTTGCATCATTTCGTGATGCTGTTCGTGATCGAGACCGGAGATGCATTATAAGCGGCTGGCCGGCGCGCCTATCTCAGTTTGGCAACTGGACGGGCTTCGAGACGGCTCATATCTTTCCTTTGGCACACGAGGAGTACTGGAATGATCATAAATACAGTCGCTGGATCACCATTCCGCCTGCTATTGAGTCTGACGGATCTATCAACTCAGTACAGAACGGGATCTTGGTCACATCTGTTATGCGTGATTTTTTTGAGTCCTATGATTTGACCATCAATCCCGATGTATGAATAGCCCAACCTTCAGCTCTTTATAGCTAACAATTGTATAGGATAACTACAAGATCGTGTTCTTCACACCTGATTCCCTTAACTATCACTTCGCCGGTCATCATCTTGATCAATCATTCCTCGATAATCCATTTCGGCCTGTTGATCAGCTTCTCCGCTGGCACTTTCGTCAGGCAGTCCTCGTTAATATGAAGGGTGCGGGTGAGCCTTGTTTCGAGACCGATTTCCCCCCCGGTTCGGACTTCGTGGGCGAGATCATGAGTGGTTTCAAAGGTGGTGAGAGAATGGAGTTTGAGCTGTTCAGCCGTTTCAATGCAATTAGGGATCCCGCCTAAGGCAATGTCGGGTGCCGAACGTTGTGTACCTCGGATGCGACCACATTTCATGTAACAGTCTTTAGCACCCGCCTTTGTTCATTTCATAAATTCTCTCAAACATCATGCGAGCTCTAAGGTTTGAAGCTAATCAATACCAGAAATCGAAATCCTTCTAATTTTCCACTTTTCACCTTTCACACCTCGCATATCATTTTCCTTGAACCTTTTGCTTGTTGCGTGATTCATGGATAGCCACTTGCCCCTAGTGTTGCTAGCTGCACTGAGAAGTTTGGGCGCAACCATTACTACTAAAAATCATCAATTTTCTACATCACTAACTTCCCAGTTTACTCAGGAGCTCCTTGTTAAGTGGTTGTGGGAACTGGTTTGCTAAAGGTTTTGTCGAGGTGTTCAGCCATCGGATGGGTGGCGCTTGTTTAAAAAAATCTTGGGCAATCCCCGTGTGCAATAACAGAATCCATATGACCGTTATGGTAAAGGTACGATGGGCGGGAGTAGCGAGTAACCTAAGTTCCGTTGCGACCCTTCTTTCCAAGGACTCCATAATTCAAGGATCTTAGTCAGAAAAATACTCCTCAAAAATTAAATCTATGATACAGTAGTTGAGAGCGAAAGCGATAACTAGCTTTGGCCAAGCGGGGAGAAAGACTGATTTCACTTGGGCACGAGCCGAGAACAGCTACATATTGTGTCACACTGGTTTAGTTCCAGTTCCTGGAACAAGCGGGCTAGAACCGAGCAAAGCATGATGGGTGGGAGGTTGGAGTGGTTCTTCATCAATTTACTCGTATGCGGCCCAGCCTTCACTATATATACGGAGGTACGAACTTGTACCCAATCGTCTTTCAGTGCGGTGTCCAACTAATGGCTGACTCAGCAGCTCCCTATACGGGTTTTGGGGGGAATTTGACCAATATTTAGGAGGTTGAGTGGCGTACTATAGAAACCAACACCACCAACTAACCAACGTCCGTTGAGAATCACACATAGATATTCCTTCACCCATGCTTGGATGGCGAGATAAATGATGAATAATTGAAGCACGTGCTATCTCATGCTTCGTCGCTCCTATTTTACTCCCATATAGTTTGACAAAACCAAGGTCAACTATCGTGGTCCACCCAGCCTCCTGTCACGATTCTAATCGGACATAGTAAGTTTCCTTTGTTATGAAATTGATTATGAGTTTCTTTTGTTATAAGTTTGATTTACGTAGTTTGATTTACATAGTTTGATTTACGTAGTATGTTTTATGTTATAATTTACTTACATGCACATGACCTATTCAGAGGCATGTGACAACGAGGCTATGAAACGAGACAGACTGCAAGGCAGATGCGTTAGGAGTTTTATGATTGTGTTTCACGCATGCCACTTATTTAGAAGTCACTGGGCTGCATACGCAGGCTATGCAACGAGGCTGTGCGGAAGGCAGACTCGTTAGGTTTATATTATGTTTTATAATATGTTTTACGCACATGATCTATTCAGAGGTCATAGGGCTGTGCAAGAGGGCTGCGCAAGGCAGACTGGCAAGGCAGACAGCCTATTGTTTGATTTGTAAGCGGGTTGAGGGAAGGAATATATAAGGAGGCCTCGGGGGCGAGTTAGTTAGGCCCTGACGCTGACACCCCATCGGAGGTCAACTCAGCCCTCCTGTCCCACTTCTTCCCGCCTAGGACCTCTGCTCCCCCCCCATCCATCCTCCGCCCCTTCAAGGATCTAGATGAGCTCACGAAAGAAGAAATCTCCAAGGCACTCGCCTCCAGCTCTGGCTCGTCTGCCCCAGGTCAGGACCACGTTCCCTACTCAGTTTGGAAGAGGGTTCATGCGGTCAACGCGAAGATCCTCACCTCCCTCCTTGGTCCCCTCCTCCTCTACGGGTTCCACCCCCCCTCCCTCAAACAAGCTAACGGCATTGTCCTCGACAAACCCGGCAAGGCCTCATACGATACACCAGCCTCCTTCCGCATTATCGTCCTCCTCCAAATCCTGTCCAAGATCCTGGAGCGTGTGGTAGCTGTCAGGCTAGCCGCAGTTGCTCGGGCCCTTGGCCTAGTCCACTCCAATCAATGTGGCTCTCTCTCTGGCATGGGTACCTTTGACGCCCTTGCTACCCTCTCCTATGAGGTCCGACTTGCGCACAGCATGGGCCTCTGCTCCTCCACTCTATTCCTCGACGTGAAACGGGGCTTCGACAATGTGGACTCTTCCGCCCTGTGTGGAAAGCTACGTGAACGGGGCGTTCAGCCTTATCTCGTCTCATGGGTCCGATCTTTCCTGCATGGCCGCCAGTGCCGTCTCCTCTACCAAGGCTCCCCGAAGGTCCTTACCCCGGTACAGGTCGGTACCCCTCAGGGATCGCCTATTTCTCCTCTTCTCTTCCTTATTTACGTTTCTTCTCTTCACTTCCCAGTCCCTAATGGCCTTATACTCTCCTATGTTGATGACTTCGCCATCACTGTGGCCTCACCCTCCTACCGGCGCAACGTCAAGAAACTTCAAGCTGTTGCCGCCTCCCTCACCTCACGTGGCCGCCGGATCGGCGTAGCCTTCTCCCTCCCTAAGACTGAACTTATGCACTAGAGGACCCCCCAGCAGAGGGGCCCCCAGTGTCCCCTCCCTGTCTCGGTGGACTCGGTCCCCTACAAACCCGCCCAGGTACTCAGATGGCTGGGTTATTGGCTTGAACCGGCTACTCCCTTGCTGGATAGGGCCACCTCCGCACACTTTACGAGGCGACTCGCCCTGGCCGAGGCCGCGCTTGCTACAATCGACCGTCTCTCCCGCCCGGCAAAGGCCTGGCCCCTCATCTCTGCCACAGGCTGGCTTCCTCCCTCGTCCGTCCTATCCTCCTTTACGGCTGTGACCTACTCTCACCTGGTACCAAGATGCTCGACAAGCTGAGGTCTTTCTGGCACAGAGTTCAGAGGTGGGTTACAAACTGTTTTTTCTCCACTAATACCACTATACTCCCGTGTGAAAGTTCTCTCCCGCCTATTGATCTCCTAATCAAACACCTCCAACGCCTTGCAGCCATGCGTCTGGTCTGCCTCCCCCCAGAAATTAATCCTGCGACAGCTCGACTTGACCTTGCAGTCCCGACCACGTTACCTTTTAGGGCATTGGACTCCCTCCGACGCCCCGGCTCTGTTCGGGGCCGGCACCCGTGGGCCGGTCCCAACTACACCCCCCTCAGATGGTTTACCAAGCAACCCTCCCCACCTAACCGACGGCATCTGCCAATCGACGCTGTTGCCCACCGCATCCACTACATTGTAGGGGATCGGCGCGACCCCCTCCCTCCGGCCTACTCCAACCTCCTCCCACCTCTCCAGGTAGCCCCACTCGGAGCCCGCGCCCTCTATGCCTCCCTGAAGGCAAGATGCCGGGACGAACTCCTCTCCTCCTGGCGGCTTCTCTCGCCCCCTCCACCGTACTACCTCTTTGCTCCCACCCTACAGCCGCACCCCTTTATGGGCCTGGGGCGTTTCCTCTCTGGTCGACTCCATCAAATGCGCTCGGGCAAGAGCTACTTAGCCGCCCACCCGTCCTGGCACGATGACAACCCCTCTCCCCTCTGCCCTTGGTGTGAGGAAGGTAACGAGACCTTTGAACACGCCATTGTCCTCTGTCCGGTCAAGTCCGCGGCCCGCAATCGCCACCTCCAGGGGATAACGGATGTGGGACCTGACTCTTCTCTTTGGACCTCGATCCTGTCCCTTATCGGATTGGGCCGCTACCTCACTGCAACCAGGACCGGTTTCCCTCCCGACATGTATGCAGAATATGCCCCCCACCAGCCCTCTCTTTCCCCCTCCCCTTCCCTTCCTGCCTCGCCTCGGTTGTCATTGGCTGGGTCGCCAAATGGTCTAAGTGGTGGAAGGTCTCCTGTTTGATTTCTTTATTTGTTTTACGAGTTTTGATTTATTTCCGTTATGATACTAGTTAGTTAGTAGTTTTCCTTTATAAGTCCTGTGTAGGCAATGCGTCGGTTATTGGACGCCATAGGAGGAACTGGTTTTCATTTTTTCTTTTGTTAGTTGTTTGATTTGGGGTTTTGTTTCTGCCATAGCTAGCGCTGCACGCATGTTCTTTTACCTTACTCAAACAATGAATATATGATATAAAAAAAAAAAAAAAAAAAAAAAAAAAAAGGGCGAGTTAGTTAGGTCACCGACCGTCTCCTACACCTCCAGTGATTGAAATCTCAACACCACAGGAATTCTCAGGATCTTTCGCGTCTGGTCCTCCCCCTAGGGGGCGGGACTGGGCCATCACTTTTTATCTTTCCGCCACGGTGGATCTTCTCTCCTGCCTTCGCTCTTGAGGTCTACCCTCTTGAGCCCATCCTTTCTCCACTCTGACATCTCACGATGTTGGTTTTCATCCCTTCCCCGCTTTTGCTGTAGCCTCGCTTAGCATCAGCATGGTCGGGCGGCTCCGTTTTCCCTACAACAGACCGCTGGGAATACGGTTTGCGGTATGTGATCACGGTGGATTCCTTCTATTTTTCTCTTATTGGTTCCGGTTAGTCCCTCTACTGGGTCCGGGGTCTATCCCGCTGGTAGGTACGGGTCAGTCCCACGGTCGGGGTTTGGTGGTTGGTTTTCTCAACAGGCTACGGTCGATTTCGCCACTCCCCTCCTCTCCGCCCTCTATGGGTGCTATGGTACCTTTGGGTGTTGGAGGTCACAGGGGACCGCCTAGTTAAGACACGAATACGTATCCGATAGTTGTTTCGGCATCTGGGTCTTCCCCTCCTCCCTCCTCTCCTCGGTTCGGTCAGCTGGTACCCTACTACCTCCTCTCCATGCCTGGCTGGCACCCTACTGCTTCTATCCTGAGCTAGCACCTTACTGCTCCCCCAGCTGGCACCTTACTGCCGCCCATTTTCTCTTGGGGACCCCAGCCCTGGTCTCCTGCCTCCTGTCGGTATTGCACTGTCTCAGGCCGGTCGGCACCATCCCTTCATCTTTGGCTACCACGGCTTGGCGGGGGCATCCGGTTGCCGGAGTTCCTGGCCCTGGGGTGCTCGGCCCCTCCTTTGTTGTGGCTCTTTGGGTTAGCCTCTGGGCGGCCAGGTCTGCTATGGGCATTCCTGGTGGGTATGAGTTGGTCTTTCTTTTGTGCCTTCGGGCCGAGTTTTCCAGGGGTTATTTTTCCTTGGGCTTCCGGCTTCTCCTGTTTTGGGTTTCTCTTAGGACTAGATTCGTTTTAGTTGTAGGAGGGGCTTGATTCGGGGCGAGATCGTGCGGTTGGCTCCATACCAGAGGGGCTTGGGGTTCTCGGTTTTTGCCTCAGACGGAGGAGGGACGCGTGTGTTTACGGTTTTGTTTCCGCCATAGCTAGCGCTGCATGCGAGTTCTTGTACCTTAACAATGAATATATAATATAAAAAAAAAAAAAACCAAAGAAAAAAAAGGCGAGTTAGTTAGGTGGCACCCCTCAAGGATCACGTGTCTCCCCCCTTCTTTTCCTGATCTATGTTTCCTCTCTCCACTTCCTGGTCCCAAATGGCATAATCCTATCTTATGTTGATGACTTCGCCATAACGGTGGCCTTGCCCTCCTACCGACACAATCTTCAGAAGCTTCAGGCAGTTGCATCCTCACTCACGTCTAAAGGAAGGTGCATTGGTGTCGCCTTCTCCCTCCCCAAAACCGAACTTATGCACTGGAGGACGCCCCAGCAAAGAGGCCCCCCCTCCTTCCTCCCGATCTCAGTGGGCTCTGTCCCCTATAAACCTGCCCAGGTACTTTGTTGGCTGGGCTACTGGCTATAACCTGCTACACCAGCGTTGGATGGGTCCACATCTTCCCACTTCACGGGGCGACTTGCCTTGGCAGAGGCCGCCCTCGCTACAATAGACTGCCTCTCTCGCCCTGGCAAAGGACTTGCCCCACATCTATGCCACCGGCTGGCCTCCTCCCTAGTCCGACCCATCCTCCTTTATCGCTGCGACCTGCTCTCCCCTAACTCCAAAATGCTGGACAAGCTGAGGGCCTTTTGGCACCGGGTGCAGCGTTGGATTACCAACTGCTTCTCTTCCACCAACACAGCCATCCTCTCCTGCGAGGCCTCCCTCCCTTCTATCGACCTCCTGGTCAAACATCTTCAACGCTTAGCGGCTGTATGCCTCGTATGTTACCCACCAGAAATTAGCCCGGCAACAGCCCGTCTTGATCATTCGGTCCTAACCACATCCCCCTTCCGCGCTCCCCACTCCCTTCGCCTCTCCGGCTCCATCCGAGGCCGCCACCCCTGGGCCGGGACCAACTACACCCCTCTAAGATGGTTCACTAAACAGCCCTCCCCACCCAACCGACCCCACCTTCCTATCGATGCAGTCGCCCACCGTGTTCACTTCATAGTCCGCAACCCTGGTGATCCCCTGCGCCCTGCAAACTCTCTCCTACTCCCTCCTCCTCAGATAGCCCCCGTTGGGGCCCCTGCCCTCTACGCCTCCCTCAAAGCCAGATGCCACAAAGAACTCCTCATCTCGTGGTGCCTTCTCTCACCTCCCCCGCCTTACTACCTCTTTGGTCCTACCCTCCATCCGCATCCTTTCATGGGCTTGGGACGTTTCCTCTCTGGTCGGCTCCATCAAATGCGCGCCGGTAAAAGCTACCTAGCCGCCCACCCCTCGTGGCACGACATGAATACCCCTTCCACCTGCCCTTGGTGTGAGGAAGGAGACGAAACGTTCGAACACGCCCTCCTGCTCTGCTCTGCCAAGTCTGCCGCCTGCCGTCGCCACCTCCGGGGGATTACAGATATCGGACCTGACTCTTCTCTTTGAACCTTGATCCCCTCCCTCGTGGGCCTTGGTCGCTACCTAACCTTGACCAGAACTGTTTTCCCGCCCGACATGTACGCACAATATGCCCCCCACCAGCCCTCTCTTTCCCCCTCCCCTTCTCCTGCCTCACCTCGGTTGTCATTGGCTGGGTTGCCAAATGGTCTAAGTGGTGGGAGGTCTCCTGTTTGATTTCATTACTTGTTTTACGAGTTGTGGTTTAATTTTCTTACGATACTAGTTAGTTAGTAGTTTTCTTTTATAAGTTCTGTGTAGGCAATGCGTCGGTTAGTAGACGCCATCGGAGGAACTGGTTTTGGTTTTTCATTTGTTAGTTGATAGTTTTGGGTTTTGTTTCTGCCATAGCTAGCGCTGCACGCATGTTCTTGTACCTTACACAAACAATGAATATACAATATAAAAAAAAAAAAAAAAAAAAAAAGGGTGAGTTAGTTAGGCCCGCTCCGTGCCTCCTATTTTCCTGACCACAACTTTCTCACGCATCCTCAACACCATCGCGTCTGGTGTGACACCCCACCTTTGCCTGTTTGCCCCCTCTAGTTTAGGCTTCAAGTCTCTGCTTCACGCCCCAATGTCTAACATTGGTTCCGCCGACTCCTTCAGAGCAAGCTCTGCCACCCACCTGCATGCTGCGATCTAGGCGATCCCAGCTCTTCTACAGTACCTAGAACCAGTTCTAGGTGATGCGTGTCCCTCTATTCCTCCCCTCCTCTCCTCCGACCTTCGAGAACTCAGTGACACTGAAGCCGTCCTCATTCCTCTCCTTGTGGCAACCCTGAATGGGCTTGCCTCCACCAATGAACGCATTGATCTCCTGACCTGCAAGGTCGAAGGACTGTCTGACGGTGGTTCCACCTCTCAGGCCCCTTCTCTCTCATCCCTCGCCCCTATCGAGTCAGCTCTACGTGACCTGTCACAAAGACTTTTCCAACCACCACCCCCACATCAGCAAGCCCCGGTACCTCCACCAGCTCCGCCCCTGACCCGCGAGGGGAAAGAAGTTCCTCCCTCAGACCTACCACCCCAGTCCAATAAAGTACAGCTTCCTGCCGTCCCACCCTCCCAATAGGCCCCCTGGCATGCACCCCTTCATCAGGTCGGAGCGATTGTGGATGGGTATGACCTCGACACATCCCGCTATCATACCATTACTGGTAAAAATTACGGAAACCCTGAGGCATATGCAGTCAAATACCCCAACTCATGGGAGTCTCGGACTTTCCATGATGCCAAATACCCCCTCCTTTCGGAATGGACCCCTGGCAACATGGATCTGACCTACCTACAGCCTCCTTGCTGGTTCGCGGTGGCTGCCACCGCTGGAGGCCAGAAGAAGACAAAGGGGCCCAAGCCAAAACCGCCGTCTACTGCGCAAGTCGCATCAGGCATGATAGAGCCTCCCGTTAAAGAGGCTCCCATACTGCCAGCAGCGCAACGCCGTTTCTTCGCCCCTCGCTTCTCTCCTACCCTCCATCCAGAAGCCGAAAGAATTTCTGCCACCCTCCCCGACATCACTGCATCGGTCCTCCGTGAAGCCAACTGCACCCTACATCTCGCCCTCTCTGCCCGGGTCAACAACATAGGCTCTGTCACCCTCACCGTCCTCGACCCTGACACTCCTGCCACCTCCTACGCCCCTTACTACCAAGCTCTCACCAATTGCCTAAACCAACTCTCACCGGTAGGCGACAATGCCAATGTGCCCTTCCGCGCCGCCCCTAACAAGACCCAACTCGCCATCCACTCCCTCCTCCTTGCCTACCTCCCAGAAAACCAAGACGACCTCCTCTCCCTCCTCCAGGAGTTAGTCCGCAACGCCACGGGCGTTACCATCTTGTCCACCCGATGCCTCAATCACGACTTGGAGTCCAGGATGTCCAAGTCCACTACCTCCGTCGTCGTCACCATCGCTCCCGAGGACATCAATGCCATGGGAACCTCAATCCACCTTTTTTCTAGAGGGCGCCGTGTCGAACCTGCATTCTCATCCAACCGCTTCACTCAGTGCCGGAACTGCCGGAAGTTTGAACATCAGGCACCTAGATGTAAGCTGGATCACCCAATATGTCCAATCTGCTCCCTCTCGCACACACGTTCGGCGCATCGCTGCCAGAACGCCACCTGCCCTAAAGCGCGTAATACCATGGCAGTCCTCAACTGCTGCCCCTCCTTGACTGCTTCCTGCCCTAACTGTGGAGACCCCCAAGTGGACACAGATAGGGACTGCCCAGACCGACGAACACCAACCCCCAAAGAGCCCCCCCCCTCACTCCTACTAGTCCAAGACGACGAGGACGGCATGGATGTCGGCCCTGATAGTGCCGATTGTGATGCTGGCCCCTCCACGCCAAGACCGACCCTTGCTCCGCCGTTTGCGACTCCTCACTGCCCCCGTCCTCGTGTTCCGCCCGAGACCCCCCAGACAGCCACTGGCTCCTCCTCCAGGACTAGCCTCCCTCCCACCCAGGGGGATGCCAACCCCGCTTTCAATGCAGAGAACCCATCCGGCTTGTCCGGGTAAATGCCTTTTCCCGATTCTCCTCCTCCCAGGCTCTCCGACAGGGATCCTGGCCTGTTAAGCCTCTCCTTGGTTCAACATAACAGCTTGGGTAGCTGGGATGTTTTTCTTTCTTTATTTCAAAGTTTTTCTGCTTTGACTTCCTTGCCTGCTATCGTGGCTATTTAGGATCCCCCTGTGTGGTGTGCACGCCTGCCTTCCTTTCCTGGTTACAAATGTTTTCCTCCACCCTATTCTTTTGGCAAACCACGTGTGGCCTGCTACACTTTGTTGTCTTTTCTTGAAGTTGTTTCCCTTTTACCTGTATGGGTAGGCCAGTTGGCCAACGTCACGGCGGTCGACTTGTTCTCCGACTTGGGGTTTTGCTCCTCCTCACAAACTCGCCTGACAGTGTACAATGTATACAACACTCATTGCTCCTCAGCCCATACCCGTATTGTTCCTCCTGAATTATGCTTTCCTGACTTGTATTTTCCCGTTTTTGTTTTGGGAGATTTTAACCTCCACCACCCTCTGTCCGACTCGTTGAGGGTTTTTTCATCTACTGAACTCGGAATGTCAGTTCCTTTTTTCCAGCAGGCTTCGCTGCATGGTTTTTCACTTCTTAACACCCCAGGTGTGTTTAGTTACTTTCCTTTTGCCTCTGTCAGTTCTTGATCTATCCTTTGCCAATAGCATGGCAGCCCATCTCTTTGTAGAATAGCCTACTCCGCTTCCGTCATCTGGCTCCGATCATGTTCCCATTTGTCTTTTGCTTTCTACCCCTTTACTTAGTCCCCCTGCCCCCACACCTGCTTGGGTCAACACCGATTGGCCTGCCCTAAGTGATGCCCTCAAGTTGTTCGTTGTTTCTCCCCCACCTTCTCTCTCTACTTTGTTCTCTGCCATGGCCTAGTTTGACAGAAACGTCGACCATCTCCGCACTATCCTTCTTCAACACACTCCCCTCACTCTCATGTTGACCAGGTCCAAACCCTGGTCGTCACTTCTTCTCTCCTCTCTGAGGATCTCTTTTCACTTCACTACATGTCGAGCCCGCAAGATTCCTAATGAGGCCTCACGGGCGGAAGCCGGCTTTGCCCGCAACGCCTATTTCAAGTCCATCAAACAGGCCAAGCGCCAGTACTGGGACGACTTCCTCACCTCCGTAACCCCAAAGACTGTATAGACAGCTAAACGATTCGTGATGGGACTCCCCCCTGACCATTTGCCATCCTTTCCAGATACTTGTACTCCATCTTCCGTAAACGCCGTCCTCTTGACCCACTTCTTCCCCTCCAGGGACTCCTTGTTAACCCCGGCTATCCTGTGCCCCTTCAATGACCTCGATCTCCTCAATAAAGAAGAGATTTCCAAAGCCCTGGCCTCCAGCTCAAGCTCATCGGCACCAGGCCCTGACCACATCCCCTACTCTGTTTGGAAAAGAGTCCATGCTACCAACCCAAAGATCCTCACCTCCCTCCTCGGCCTCCTCCTCTTATATGGCTTTCACCCCTCCTCCCTCAAACAGGCCAATGGCATTGTTCTTGACAAACCTCGCAAAGCCTCCTATGGCACGCTGGCCTCCTTCTGTATCATAGTCCTCCTCCAAACGCTATCCAAGATCCTGGAGCGTGTGGTAGCTGTAAGGCTAGCCGCGGTTGCTCAGCCTCTTGGCCTCGTCCATCCTAGCTAATGCGGTTTACTCTCTGGCATGGGTACTTTCGACGCCCTAGCCACCCTTTCTCACGAGGTCCAACTTGCTCAGGGCATGGGCCTCTGTTCCTCCACAATGTTCCTTGATGTCAAAAGGGGTTTTGACAACGTCGACTCAGCTTCCCTCTGTAGTAGGCTTCGCAAGCGAGGCATTCAACCCTACCTTGTTTCATGGGTCTGATTCTTCCTACACGGCCGGCAATGCTGCCTCCTCTACTAGGGCTCCCCTAAGGTCCTCTTCCCGGTTCAGGTTGGCACCCCTCCAGGGTCACCTGTCTCCCCCCTTCTCTTCATAATTTACGTTTCGTCTCTCCACTTCCCGGTTCCCAACATCATAATCCTCTCCAACGTCGATGACTTCGCCATAACAGTGGCCTCACCCTCCTACTGGCGCAATGTTCAGAAACTCCAGGCGGTTGCGTTCTCACTCACCTCGAAGGGACGGCGAGTAGGTGTCGCTTTTTCCCACCTTAAAACGGAACTCATGCCTTGGAGGACTCCTCAGCAAAGAGGGCCTCCCTCCCCCCTGCCTGTCACTGTGGACTCTGTCCCCTACAAACCTGCCCAGGTACTTCGGTGGCTGGGCTACTGGCTCAAGCCTGCTCCTCCCGCGTTGGACCGTGCTACCTCCTCTAACGTTACCAGACACCTCGTCCTGGGAGAGGCTGCCCTCGCTACAATCGACCGCCTCTCTAAAATAGGTAAAGGCCTCGCTCCACACCTATGCCACCGGCCTGCGTCCTTCCTAGTCGGCCTAATCCTCCTCCGTGGTTGCGACCTACTCTCTCCCAACACGAAGATGCTTGACAAGATGAGGTCCTTCTGGCACCATCTATAAAGATGGGTTACCTACTGCTTCGCTTCCACCAATACAGCCATCCTCCCCTGTGGGACCTCCCTCCCACCTATCGACCTCCTAATTAAACACCTCCAACGTCTGGCAGGAGTCCGTCTTGTCTGCCTGCCACCTGAAATCAACTCGGCAACCGCCCGGCTCAATCACTCTGTCCCTACCACATCCCCCTTCGGAGCCTCCGACTCCCTCCGCCTTCTTAGGTCCGTCCAAGGACCCCACCCTTGGGCAGGCCCCAACTACACCACCCTCAGATGGTCCACCAAGCCACCCACTCCACCCAACCGCCAACACCTCCCTGTTGATACCGTTGCTCACCATGTCCACTTCATAGTTGGTGGCTGTACTGACAACCTCCCTCCAGCGAACTCTCTCCTCCTTCCTCCCCTGCAGGTGGACCGGTTGGAGCCACCCCTCTCTACGCCTCCCTCAAAGCCAGATGCCGCGAGGAGCTCCTCACCTCGTGGCGCCTCCTCTCACCTCCTCCGCGGTACTACCACTTCAGCTGCATCCTACGCCCGCATCCCTTTATGGGTCTAGGGCGTTTCCTTTCCGGCCAACTCCACCAGATGCGAGCTGGTAAAAGCAATTTAGCCGCCCACCCTTTGTGGTATGACAACGACCCCTCCCCCCTCTGCCCCTGGTGCGAGGACAGTGACGAAGCATTCGAACATTCCCTCCTAGTCTGCTCAGCCAAGTCTGCCACCTGTAGTCACCACCTCCAGGGGACCACAGATATCGGACCTGACTCACATCTCTGGACATCGATCCTGGCACTTGTGGGCCTTGGTCGCTACCTCACTGCCACCAAAATTGGCTTTCCCCCAGACATGTATGCATACTATGCCCCTCACCTGCCCTTTCTTTCCCCCTCCCCCTTCCTTACTGCCTCGCCCCAGTTATCATTGCCTGGGTCGCCAAGTGGTCTAGGTGGTGGAAGGTCTCCTGTTTGATTTTGATACTTAATCATGCGGGTTTTGGATTATTTTCTTTACGATACTAGTTAGTTAGTAGATTTCCTTTATGAGTCCTGTGTAGGCATTGCGTCGGTTATTGGACGCCTTCGCAGGAACTAGTTTCGGATATTTCATTTGTTAGTTGTTTGATTTTGGGTTTTGTTTCTGCCATAGCTAGCGCTGCACGCATGTTCTTGTACCTTACACAATCAATGAATATTTGATATAAAAAAAAAAAAAAAAAAAGAAAAAAAAGGCCGAGTTAGTTAGGCAACGACCGTCTCAACTACACCTCCGGTGATTGAAATCTCAACACCAAGGAATTCTCACCACTTTTCGTGTCTAGTCCTCCCCCTTTGGGGGGACTAGGCCGTCATCTTTCATCTTTTTGCTACAGCAAAACTTCTCTCCTGCTTTCTCTCTTGAGGTCTACTATCATGAGACCCCTCCTTACTCTTTCTTAGCGTCCTCATCTCTGGTTTCCTCTCCTTCCCCACTTTTGCTCTAGCCTCGCTTGGTATCAGCATGGTCGGGTTCCTCCTTTTTCCCTACAACTCACTGCTGGGAATATGGTGTGCGGTACGCGATCACATTGGATTCCTTCTTCTTTCTTCTGGTTGGTGTGGGTCAGTCCCTCTGCTAGGTCCTGGTTTTATCCCGCTGGTGGGTATGGGTTAGTCCCATGGTCGGGAGTTGGTGGTTGGTTTTCTCAACAGGCTATGGTCAAATTCCCCTCTCTCCTCCTCTCTACCCTTTATGGTGGCTTTGTCTACGGTGGGCACTGGGGATTAATGGAGACCCCCTAGTTATGACACGAACAAGTTTTCCAATAGTTGTTTTGGCATCTGGGGCTACCCCTCCCTCTCTCTCCCTCCGCTCGTTCGGCTGGTATCCTACTGCCACCCCACTCGGCCAGCATCCTACTGTCACTCTTTTCGGCTAGCACCTTTCTGCTCCACCAGCTGGCACCTTACTACCCCCTGGGTGGTACCCTACTTCCATCTCTTCGGCGGGCACCCTACTGCCACCCGACTAGCACTCTACTACTCCCTTGAAGCTTGCACCTTACCGCTACTCCTCTCGGGGGGACCTCAGCCCTGGCCTCCTTCAGTCCGGTTGGTATTACACTGTCTCCGCTCGGTCGGGGTCCTCCCTGCGTCAAGCTTTCCCCACGGTGGGGGTCGTGCCATTAATTGGTACACCTGGTCCTCTCTTGGGCCTGATCTAGTTTTCGCTTATTAGCGGCCGGCTGTGCATCAGCAAAAAATATTACCTGCGTCCTGTGCATTCCATGCGTCTGATGCACGGGACGCTCAAAATGCTAATAGTTAATCAGGACGCGACGTCGGTTAGACGTCGCGTCCTACTGTACGTCGCATGATGCCTGGCGTCCCCACGACGCCCCGACATTGACCCTCACGTCTCCTGCGTCCTGTGAAGGACTGATCCTCGGCTGTTGCGTTCACACCACTGATCTCCTTAGCTCCTGTTCCACCCTGAGGATACCCTCTCGTTCCCCTCCCGTCCCGACTAAGTATCCCTCTTGGGTGCTGCGCCTGGACATGCCTTCTTTGCTTGCTCATGTCCAGATAACCTCTGCTCCTGCTCTGCGGCATCACGATTCTCTGATGCTACAAGCCGCCATTTTGGCGTCGCGCGGCGTCCACCCGTTTGTCCTGATTCTCTCTGCCTAGTATTCCGGGCGTCACGATCCTGGCTTCGTATAGCTCTTGTCTTCAGATTTTACTTTCATGTAGTCCTCTCGTTCTGCGCGCTCCATCTGACATCCATAGATGCGCCGGATCTGATTAGACGTACGACGAAATATTCCCAATTCTGTACGTAGATTATGCTTCTTCTTTAGAGGTCGCCCAGATATCTTCCTGATAGCTGCCTTTGATTCATTATTATTGTACTCCTACGTGTATCGCGTTCATATCACAATTCATGAAATCTATTGCTACCTGTAATGCTTATATTTACATGCGGCTCGTCACCGCTCTCTTTCCTGCCCAATTTCCTGCACCCGAGATCCTATTATCCTCCTACTCGTTAACATCAGGCTGACGATCACAAATCCCAGCGGGCGATATGGCGCCTTCCTGAGATTCCTCCAGGCTAAGCGACAGGCAACGAGATAAAGAAGGGCTCACGACGCCGGGCGATATTGGTCTAATGGTCCACTCGTGTGCATCATCCTGACTACGGGATTCCGACTCAAGAACCGCCGGAGCCCGCGCAATCGACGTCTGGCTGTAATCAAAGGAGATGTCTGTTTCCTGAGAATCATTCCCACATTCCCATGCTTGCTGCAATCCCTAGTTACGCACATTAGTCCGTTGGTGTACAGGCTCAGACGGCGGCGGGTTGGTGATCCGACCCACGAGCTCTGCGCCTAGTGCCTCCCAATTCTCATCATATCCTTCGCGCCGCTCTTGTTGCACCCCGTGTACCTGCTCCATATTATTCTTTATTGCCCCGCGTATACTTCCCAGAATCTTTTCCAGGATCCATGGCGGGCAGTTGGCCCATGTCTTTTTCTGCCGTGCGAAAAGGTCCTGCGCATTCCGCGACAAGTTAGCAGCCTGGTTGCATCAAATATTAGAAGATTAGCAGACTCTTACCTCCAGCTGCCTCTGGCTTGAAGTCTCTTGGCTGCTGATATATTCCTGTTTTCTATGCGAGTAGTGTGTGACACATTACGGCGCACGTCAAGCAGATCATAGTCCTGTTAATCCGCCCCAAAAAGTCAGGATCGACAATACCGCGCAATTTCTTACCGGCGAAGTACTTACCATAGATCGCATCTGGAATCTGCGGCGCAACGAATCGCAATGTCAGATTCTGCATCGAGCTTAATCACAATAGTCAGTGGTCACTCTGGAGCAGCTGGGCGTGTCCAAGAAACCTCGTACCCTCTCGGGTCACACATGAACCTGTCCTGTTCGAGCAGATAATCCACCCAACGGGCGCTCGCACTGGGATCTTCCGCCAGTTCGTGTAACTTTACGATGTTGTTCTTTATATGGTAAACGAATTGTGAGTGTACCCTGGAATGCTTTTGTCTTACCTGTTCACGTTAGTACCATATACTGTATCGTGTAGTGTCAAGCCCAACCGAGTTGACTTACTAAATTTATGCACTGCTCTGAAGGTCCCGCGTGTTTACTATCTACACTCCTCTCGAGAGCAGCAGCCCAGACCTTCAGAACCTGGCCTGTCAAAGAAATGGGGTTCGGGAGTGGATCTTCGATGAGAGTGTACTGCAGCATGAGCGACTTCGCGAACTCCAATATAGCCCGCTCTGCGCCTGTTAAAAGATTCCGTCCGGAATTAGCTCCAATCCAGCCGTCGCCCGACTTTATGCTTGTGTTACCATCTGGACTAGAGCTCCTGATACCAGACGCAGGAGCACCGCCGCTGCCGTGCAGTGATGAAAACCTTGGTATGCTCGATGACAGGAATGTTGGGGAACAATACGCCCTGCCCCGAATTATTTGGGGACGCGCGGTGGGAGTCCGCTGCACCGGATTAGTTGGCTGTGATCTGGGGATGTAGGAAATCCGGACTGTTGAGCGATGATATCGTGGTCGGCTGGTACCTTGGCACACACCAGGCCATCGCGATGAATTGATATCTGCAGTATCAATCTCTATGGGGTCGGGTTCTTTGTATGATTCTCCCTCATCGGATCCACGCGAGTTTTGGCACTCGTCACTGGTACCGTCACTTAGACGGACCGGTTCCGTATCTTCTTGTCCTTCCGGTTCTGTCACTTGTGCGTTATATGCCGTAGTCTGTGTTGCGCTCCTCCGTGCACGCTTTGGCGGTCTTCCTAGGTGTATGCTTAATATTGGTAGCGGAGACGGATTACGGCTTAGGGGCTCTGTGCTCGAAAGTGTCCTCCGGGAACTGCCGGACTCGTGTTACTGTGTCGCCAATGCCGATTTCCCTGATCCCACTGTGTCTGATCCGACGTTGCGTTTATGTGCATTTGAAATGCCAACTCGGGGGGTTGGCTGACTCCGTGTATTTGTTTAATATTGCTTGTGCATCCTGTAACAGGTCAGTTAATGTCAAGTAAGTAAGGATTCCGGATGCAGGTAAGTAGTGTAAAGGTCGAGTCTGTTGTGGATAAAGTGTTAGTTTGATTTTATGGTGTCAAATACGACGTGTGGGATCTTATACGGTAAGACATACTAGTTTGGCCGGTGTTTGTGTATGTGGAATCACGAACAATCACTCGGGATTGGATCAACTGTTTTTCTTGCGCCAAGATGCCTGGTCAGTTTTCTACACCACGTTCGCTAAACGGATATTCATAAATTTCGCATGAGCGATGGTTCTAGCTTTCGAGAATTAAAGATAATGAGGGACCCATAGCTGTAGCCACGTCTTCGTATAAACGAGGTCCGGTTTTCACGTTAAGGTAGTATCTTCAAGTTCATGACTTGAATTTACAGATAGATTTACATTCTCCAGCGTCAGGTGTCCAAGGCTCTGGGACCCCGGTGCGAATTTTGCGCTAGACTAAACTGAGTTGTCCATAAATTAGATGGCGTGGTAAAATCTAGCTACAAACGGTGCTCGTTAGCGACAAATATTGCTGGCAAGCCAGACGCTACGCCAAATAACGCGTAGCAGTAGTTAACCTCATGTCCGGGCGTCGAACAGGTGTAATAATTTGGGCAGAGCTACCCAATCGGATTGTCATCCAGGTAGTGCTGGGCCATTTAGAGACTAGGAATGTGAGATTAGCCGGTTCGATAAGTGCTAGTACTCGACGCTAATGCAAGGAGGACTAAGGCTATTACTACTACCAGACTAGGTACGAGAGGTCGAAACACCTACTGTAGGAGTACGACGTAAGGGTGTCCAATAGTAACATTACTACCTGTATCATGGACTAGCTAACATTCCGGAAATCCCAACAACGAAACAATGCGGATCCCAAAGGAAAAACAAGACAAAAAAAACGATATCAAAGGAGAGACATAGCGTAGTACTAGTAGGGGGATCCAGCAAAACTAGACGACGAACAATTGCGAATTTCAAAGTAAAAGTAACAGAAAGACATTCAAACGCTAGCAAAAAAAGGGAGCAAACATGGTTTGCATAGCAAATGCAAAGGGAAAGACATCTAAACGCCTGTAAAAAAGGGGAAAATCTGACAAAGAACAAAAGCAAAGGGAAGACTTCTAAACACCGGAAAAAAAGCGAAGTCAGGTTTTATTAGGCACGCGTCTGCTGCTATGGCGGAGCCACGGTGACGTGTGAGGGTTTTGCGGGACAGCAGTGGAGGAACCGGGAGACGCTGTTGCCGTCGAAGCACTGGTCGTGGGAGTCACGGGATCGGCCAGCACAGTCGCAGACGGTAGTACTGTCAGAGCCAATGGGACAATCACACGCGTGGGAGTTGCGGGAGCCAGACGAACCGTTACAGACAGAAGTGTTGTGGGAGCTGGTGGGACAATCGCTGGTGGGGGGGTCGCAGAAGATGGACGAACCGTTGCAGACACAAGAGTTATGGGAGCCGGCGGGACCATCACTAGCGGGGAGGTCGCCGATGATGGACGAACAGCCGCAGACACAGGTGTTCTGGGGGCAGGTGAGAAAGTCGCGGTCGAAGGATCTTGTGTGGTGGGTGTTTCGGGACGCTGGTCACAACTCTCGAGGGAGTAGACTGGGGAGGTATTGTAGGCCCCATCGTGTCTGCGGGGCTGTCTAGGTTGGCCTGCAGACGCGGTAATGTAGTCTGTGATCCAAGGGTGTTGTTGGATCAGGTTCGCGAGACTTTGGGCCTTCTCAAGCTCGGACGGGTTGGGGGGGCCGGGGTCTGCACTAGTGGTCTGATGGGGGGGGCGGCGGGGTCTCGAGGGACCAGGTGCATCCGGTTCATTTTCCTATATCTGCTATTAGCTACGGAGTTTTCTCCATAACTTGAATTTCAGGTAACTTACCTCCTCGACGTCGGGACGGGTGGTGGGGCAGGTGGGGCGGGGTAGGCGGTGGGGTCTCGAGGGACCGGAAGCATCTGGTTCGTTATCCTATATCTACTATTAGCGACGGAGTTTTCTTGATAACTTTATTTTCGGAAATCATACCTCTTAAACGTCAAGACGGGTGGGGCGCGCTAGGCGGCTGGGTCTCGGGAGGCCAGACGTCTCCGGTTCGTCCTCCTATATCTGCTATTAGCGACAGAGTTTTATTGCTAAATTGAATTTTGGAGAACTTAGCTCGTCGACATCAAGACGGGTGGTGTGGCGGGTGGGGCGTGTTAGGCGGCGGGGTCTCGAGAGGCTAGACATCTCCGGTTTGTCCTCCTATATCTGCTATTAGCGACGGAGTTTTATTGATAAGTTGAATTTTGGGGAACTTACCTCGTCGACCTCAAGACGAGTGGTGGGGCGGGTGGGGCAAGCTAAGCGGCGGGATCTCGCGGGGCCAGGCGAATTCGGTTCGTCGTCATATATCTGCTATTAGTAATGGTGTTTTCTTGAATACTGGAATTTTGTTTAACTTACTTCGTCGCGATTACGACGGGTGGTAAAATGGGTGGGCCGAGTGGGGCGCCGGGGTCGAGAGGGGCGCGTCCTGTCCGGTTTCGCTTCCGGTTTATGTGATTAGTTACCGAGTTATCAAAAATCTTGATGCGCAAAGGAACTTACGTCTTCAATAACAATTGCTTTCTCGCCGACAGACGTCGCAGGAACTTCAGACTCTTCGGCTGACGAGGCCAAAGGGTCTTCCCCCTCCCCCTCCTCCTCCTCCCCCTCCTTGCCCTCCTCCCCCTCCTCCCCTCCTCCCCCTCCTCCCACTCCTCTTCCCCCTCCTCCGCCTCACCATCCTCTGCCCCCGCCCCGATATCTCCACGGAACCAACAGCGATCCAAGACCTCGCGGTCGAAGAAAGGATATCTGGCGTTGGCCGGCTCGGGAGTCTGGTCTCTATCCTTCCCGTCAGTCCGGCATGGCTCCAAGACCATAAGGTCGAGGGGGTCCTTGCCGTCTTTGGCGAGGACCCAGGCCTGGACGTCTTCATCTTTATTTAAGAAGACGAGATCTCTGAGCGGGAGAGGCTCGGTGGGCGCACTGCTAAGTGCACGTGCACCCTGACCAGTGGCCCGGAGGAGATATTGGGGGCACCCTATTTCCTCCTCCACACGTTGCCTCCTGACTACTACTAGCACCTCTTTGATGCTCAGTGATTCCATGACCCCCCAGGCGATTCCCCAATCAGGGTGTTTAGAACACCATGGGTAGCTAAGGAACGGGTGGCGGTCTACCAGCACACCCGTTCGGCGAACGATGTGGACCCGTATTGCCTGTGGGCAATACGGGGAGGACCAATCAGGTTTGGGCACTGATAACAAGTGTTAGTCCAGGGCTAAGATAGAAAAGATGAACAGTGATACTTACCCGGAGTTCCCTCCTCCGGCACTACCACTGCCCGCTCCGCGAACAGACGCTCGTTCGTCATCTGGAGTTTCTTGGCCGTGTCCCGGACCAAGATCCTCAGATGACATTTGACTTCTCCAACGACGTCGGTCCGGTGCTTGTTTTGTACAAGCTTAATCCGGCTTTCGACGGGGGGAAGGGAGCGGGCAAACTTAACGACCGACTTCAATTGGGAGTCGGTCAGCCGGCGGAGGTCCCAGGAGCGCCTCGCCATCAAGTTCCGGACAGACTCGCGCTACACTATATAGGGAGCGGTGTTGGCACGAGGGTCCGGGAACTCACACCAGCTCTTGGCGTAGGCGATTTCGCCACAGCGCCCCCTAATTGAAGTAAGATAGTTAGTTTTCCTATGTCAGACAGGTGCATACATTGGAAGATTTTCACTTACCGCGAGTCCTCCTTGGCCGGCTCAAAGGGGGTTTATCCACTGTGCTGCGCCCACTGTCAAGAGGTCGGGCCGCGGGGCGTTTCCCTCTCTTAGCGGCACTTTCGTGACCTTGGGCGGCGGGGTGTCTGCAATTGTGTTAGTGAAGATCAGTAGACAAGGATTGGATGGATGGTACCTCGGGGTTTGCAATGGTAGTCCTTGAGACCTTCGGAGCGGTATTCGACTTAATCAGGGGACGGCGGACGGTCAAGTGGTTGGCGTGAGAGCCGTATACGTGGGCCCCAGGCCGAAGACTGAAAGACGTTGATATGTTCGTCAGGGTGGCGTCGTAGTTCGAGTTTTGGCCGTGGGCCCTTGGCCCAAGACAAGGAGAGGTTGATATGGTCGTCGAGGGGTGGGTCGCCGGGCGAATCGTGGACTCGGGCCCCAGGCCGAAGACAGGGAGAGGTCAATATGGTCGTCGAGGGGGTGGGGTCGCAGTGCGGGTCGTGGACGTGGGCCCCTAGCCGAAGACTGAAAGAGGTTGATATCGTCGTCGGGGGGGGGGTCGCAGTGCGACATGTGGTTCTGGTTGAGAGGGGAGAAGCCGGAAAGACGTTGATGTGTTTGTCGGCAGGGGGTTGCAGTTCGAGTCGTGGACATGGACCCCGGGCCGAAGAAAGGGAGAGCTTGATATGGTCGTTGAGGGGGGGGGGTCGCAGTGCGAGTTGTAGACGTGGGGCCGGGGCTGAAGACTGAAGGAGGTTGATATAGTTATCGAGGGGGGGGTCGTAGTGTGAGATGTGGTCGTGGTTGTTGAGAGGGGAGAAGGCAGAAGGACGTTGCTGTTGTGGTGGGAGAGAAGTCAGAAAGGCGTCGCTGTTGTCATGGAAGACCCCGAGGGGGGGGTGGAGGTTGCTGATACAAACAATGCTGAGCAGGAACACGGAAACACCCTTGCGACGTCTTTGCACGTCGCAGGACAACTCTACTGCTTTCGTAGACTACGGGTATTTATGGCCAGGAAAGGAATAAAATTAAAATTTTTTGAGTACACTAGTAGACAGATCTAAAGCACTAAATACATGTACTGAAATTGTAAACATATCGTGGAGCACGCATGGGGTCCTAGGGTATGTACCCTAAGCGTGTAGATACCCTAAGTATTCGAGCAGCACCCTAGTCCGACGCCAAGAGACGTCACCTACACTTGAAAACTTTGAGCCGCACTAGTCCTAACCTAACTCCACAACACGTACACCGCGGAGCGCGGAGTTCTGAGGCATATAGTATGTCCTAGTACGGTTATCGTTCACATCGCCATCGGTCCGAGTGTTCTGCCTGGCGGCCCTGCTATATCTATGGCCACCTACTAGATCTCGTTCGCCACTCATATTCAATACGGCGTCTTCAGCCCAATAGGAGTGCCCCCTCAGTGGGGGCGTTTCTTGCCGATTGTCTCCTTCGTCGCGGTAACAATACACCAACAGATCTAACGGGTCCTGCTCCACTGGGTTTGACAGCAGCCAGGTGCGCATCGTTTCACTATCCTGGATGAAGACGTAATCTAATGAGGATAGCGGTTGTGGTGACAACTGGTGGAGCGCCTGGCTTCCTTCACCTGTGGCGCCCAGCATATAGCGAATGCGGTGGATAGGTATGAATCTCATAACCAAGGGGCACAATCCGCGAATATCACATGAATCTAACTCACCAAACCTTAGTCCGGAGATGTGCAGGGGGTCCACAATTTAGCACTCGATAGTCAGGCGGAGCCTCCGCCACCTGCCTGTCTGAGCACCTCCGACCGGCAGCGCGGATTGACGGCTGGACCCAAACTATACGCACCGCCCGCGGGCGCCCCAGTAGTGCCTTCCAATCTATATTTTCTTAGTACGTGGCGACTCATTTCCAACAGCGGATAGGGAAATAAACTAACCTGTTTGCATACTATATAATGGGTGTCACGGGACTCCTTTTACCCTCTGTTGTGGTTCATAGACATCGGTGTCGTCAGGACCCTCTTCGACGGCTGTGACACCTCCGGCGGCGCGTTTACCATCGCGACGTTTCTTGTCGGTCGGCGCTGAATAGAGGTCAGTATCATCTAGATCTTCTTCCGCAGTTGCCACACCTCTGGAGGAGCTCGATTCGACGCGAATCTTCTTGACAGTTGGTCTAGAATAGACGTCTGGGTCGTCGGGACCATCTTCGACAGCTGCAACACCTCCGGCAGTACGTTTACCATCGCGACGTTTCTTGTTGATCGGCACACAATAGAGGTTAGTATCATCTAGATCTTCTTCCGCAGTTGCAACACCTCTGGAGGAGCTCGATTCCAGGCAAATCTTTTTGACAGTTGGTCTAGAATAGACGTCGGGGTCGTCGGGACCATCTTCGACAGCTGCGACACCTCCGGCGGCGCGCTTACCACCGGGACGTTTCTTGTTGGTTGCCGCAGAATAGAGGTCAGTATCATCTAGATCTTCTTCCACAGTTGCGACACCTCTGGAGGAGCTCGATTCAACACGAATCTTTTTGACAGTTGGTCTGGAACAGGCGTCGGTATCATTGGCACCCTCTTCAATAGCTGCGACACCTCCGGCGGTGCGTTTACCATCGTGACATTTCTTGTCGGTCAGCGCAGAACGGATGTCTGCATCATTTTCAGTAATTTCAGCATATGGAGCACCTTTCGGCCCAGGACCTTGTGGTGCATTGACACCCCATACAGCCCGGGCACCCATCTGCAACAAGATTTCTTCAACTAGCACTTACTCCGGGACAATTACTAGCGCCCCCGGCGCTTGCTGAGGAGCACGTGTTTTGAGAAGAGAGTTGGTCAACTTCTTGCCAGAGTCCTTGATAAGAGCAATGATGACCTCTTTGATCTAACGCCTCCGCGGCACATCATTAGCCACCGCTGCCACAAGAGCGTCACAGGCTAGGCACAATCTCCTCATGCCATGGAAGATCTCGCTGAAATCGTCGTCCGGGAAGTAATTGATATTGGTATAATTCCTCGCTAACATCTGCTCTTTGATAGTATTTCACCATGCTGCATAGAGCTGTCTGCCGACCTCGTCCTGGCCGAACGTAAGCCACGTCTTATACCGGCTGATCTTCTCATGGCCGGCCATACTCACAGTAATTGCGCCAGTGAGAGCAACAACTGGTAGCCGGTATATGTGCCCTTCTGGAGCTTTGTGTCGCTTTGGAACAATTGGCATGTACACATACAGCATGTGGTTATTATTTGGGCCGTCCAGTGGTATATTCTGGGTGGTGGTATTGTGGGCGCGGTGGGTGTTGTGAATATTGTTGCTGGTATGGCCTTCCTTCGGTCTTCGTGGTTTAAGTTTAGATGCTGCCCAAGTCCCTGACGTTCTTACCACCTTGAAAATCTTTCATGATTATTTGGGAATTGAAAGTTGAGACTTCCAAGAATTCTCCGGACCATTTACTACGCCCCTGGGTCTGTTTTCATCTCATGCGCTAAACCGAACAGGCCATTAGCTGTGTCTCACATTGACTGTACTTGGCCGCGCCCCCGAGTCCATCATGTGAAGGTTTGCATTCTGCTTGCTCGTCGTAGCTACAAGCTTCTTGAAAACCTGGCCGTCCCGCAATGCCTACCAAATGCGCATTTTGTCGCCGCAAATACTCACTCACAGGTTCACATGAGAATCACATACGAACTGCCCATGCCGATCTCAGCGTCTTTCTGGCGTCGCAAACGTCGCGAACTGACGCGGCGGCGAGTCTTCATGACGTAGGATCCAGCGAATTGCCTCACGACCCCACGGGGTGGGATAGCGGTCAGCCGGATTCCGACTACGACTCCGACGCCGACCCAATTAGCTGCCCACTAGACTCAACTGGAGATGATACTGCACATGGGTTTGACGCACAATCCGTCGGTGTGGTCAACACACCTTCGACACCTGGGGACGCAGAGCATCATCCTCATGCAGGGGATCCATTGGATACCTGACAGGATTTGCGGAAGAGCAGCAAAATCTGTGCGAGGACACAGTTGCCCCATTTGCTAGGGCACACGAACTCAAACTTGCATCTTGGTTCATTCAAAGGCAGATATCCCAGTCACAAATTAATGAATATTTTTCCAACGGCCTTGGCAATTCCAAAGACATTTCGTACACCTCGGTACATACACTTGAGAAGCTTCTACGCACACTTGACCCATATGGTCCGTATCTACAATGGCATGAAGGTCAAGTTCAAGATGGCATGAGAACTTTGCCCTTCTGCTACCGTAACCTTCTAGACTATATGCGGTATGTCCTTCAACAGATAGCGTACAAAGATGATTTCGTTTACCTACCGCGACGTGAATACGATCTCAATGGACAGATAGCATATGCAGATATGCATACGGCAGACTGGTGGTGGGATATTCAGGTACTATGCCAAAGTTTTGCGCTCCCGTTTCGTCAAATACGACGGCTAACAGATAACCGGAAGCACTGCCATCTGGTGCCACGGTGGTTCCAATTATTGGGATGTCTAATCAGACGCACCTCACTAATTTCTCGGGTGATAAGCAGGCGTGGCCTGTGTATATTACGATCAGAAATCTTCTGTCGGCTAAGCGTAACAAACCCAGAACGATGGCAGTTCTTCTTCTCGCGCTATTGCCTGTCCCGCCCAAATTGCCACAGTCCTCTTCCAGGAACGATCGCTAGCGACAGATTAACGCCGATACACTACAAGGCGTATTCGAGCTCCTATTCGAGCCCTTGCCCGAGGCTTCGCTCAATCGTGTGCCAATAGACTGTGCTGATGGGAATGTACGGATGTGTTTCCCTATTTTGAGGGCGTGGGTTGCTGACCATATGGAAAACGACAAACTGCATGGAGCAAAATCCAACGCCTGTCCTCGATGTGAGATACCTCCTGATATATTAGGATTGAACGCCCACGGGGGTATCCAGGTCGAGACTATGCCAGATATGAGCATCTGGAATAAGAAATCCAGTCTGGGTCAGTGGACTTGACGTCGGCCGACGTGCAGACTTGCTTTGATTCACTCGGTGTTAAGATCGGACGAAATGTTTTTCATGGCCTTCCTCGAGTTTCACCCGCCAATCTTCACTGGCCTGATTTGATCCATACGGTTTATCTTGGACTATTCAAGCACATGATGGATTGGATTCGAGGGTTTCTTAAGAAGCACAGACGTCTGGACGCATTTGATGACGCCTGGAAATCTTGACCACCGTACCCGGGGTTCTTTGTACCTAAAAAAGGCTACCGTGAGCTTACGCAGTGGTAAGGAAAGGAGATGAGGAACTTGGGACGTTGTCGTTTGGCTGTTCTTGCGGTAGCATTGAGAATCCCGGATAGTACGGAACAGCAACCTTTCAAAATTGCACTCTCGTGTGTTGAGTCATTACTTGATTTCACCCTGATGGCTCAATACCGAAGCCACACGCCTGAGACGCTGGATTATATGGATCAATATCTTAATCGATTTCACGTGACCAAAGATATCTTCTTGGAGTTTAGAACTTTTAAACGAACACAGGCCAAGACTCGGAACCAGCGTAACGAGCGAAAGTAGCATCGAACTGTTGCTGATCAAAATCTCCCTGCCTCCCAGCGACGCCATGTGGAGCAGCAATACCGATAGGAAGACGACGACGAACGTACGTAATTGATTAATGCCGAATCCCATTTCAACTTCATCAAGATGCATCTACTTGGTCACTTCTCCGATCATGTCTACCGGTTTGGCAATATCCCACGGTACTCTACAGAGTTTTGTAAGCTGGCTCACGAGGAACAAATAAAAGACGGATGGCGACGTTCCAATAAAAATGAAGCAGCGCGGCAGATTCTCGATCACTATGGCAGACACCACTCGATCCGCATGAGACTTTTAAATCGGGATTCATTGCGATGTGGCAGAGCTGATATCTCGGCGAACATCGCTGATCTTTTGGGCAAGACGGGTAACGAATGTCCACCGCCCTCATATGGTAGGGCTCTGAAGGGACGTCGTTCTGACATTACCGACCTTGGAGATCGTTGCAAGGTCTTGTGTATTGCAAACGAGACCATGCGCGTTGAATTGCTCCGTTATAGTCGACAGAGCTTGCTCGTCAAGCGTCGCCTTCCTGATGACCTCCGAATACTACGACTTCTCCCTGTGGAACAGTTAACGCAACTTGAAATCCCGCTTCTCGCAGTCCAGAAAACTGATATGTACGACATCTACCGCAGACGATGCACGGGCACCGAGCTCTTCGGAAACAAAGTTAGTCGCAATGATTGGGTATGGGTACAGACTGGAGAAGAACAAATGTATAGTGCGCTGAGGGGACGTCTTCCTGGGCAACTCCTTACACTCTTCAAACTCCGCGACTCCTGGCACCAAGACAGAGTCTACCGACTGGCATGTGTGCAGATGTTGAACGTACTTAACTCGGGACGCCCATCGGAGTTACATGGTCTTGTCACGGTGCAGCTGCCGGAGACCCGAAGGTTTACAGTAGTAGACATAGGTACCATCGTGGGCCTGGCCCACTTGGTCCCTGAGATGGACCGGAGATGGCTCGTCAACAGTCGGATCGATTTACGGACGTTCAATGAAATATATAGATAAATCTTTCGAACAAACAACCGCGGCTTCACGACCCCTCCTTGCCTTCGGCCATGACGTCCCGTAGGGGTTTTCAGCATCTCCGCAAAAAAAAACAAAAAAAATAAAAGAAATCAGAGATTTGGTCTAAGATCATTGCCGCGCCGGCGTGCAATGTTGCTAGACCAAATCTCATGGCTATACTGGCTCAAGGGGAACGTCGGAATAGACTGGGACAGACTTGGAGATAACACTGTACACGGGGTTTCTATTACTAGTAGATAAATTATTGTATAGTAAACTAAGTGTAGAATTAAGGACAATGGTAATTAAAAGCACATAGGATGACAGATTTCTTAAGAGAATCAGGCATCTTGTAATTCTGATATTAAGAACATCATGAGCGGAGACACTGAGAAGATGGGACGGCCTGGTAGGGATTCCTGTGACTCCAGGGACCGGAGACAAGATTATGGCTAGAAACTCACCAGACCTGACATAGTCGGGACGCATGGCAGATTTGGATGAAAGGTAATGTGTCCGCATAGTGACAACAGAACAAGTCGCCGATGTCAGGATGCATGCGAAAGGATGGGGAGAGATACTAGGCTTGTCATAGGAGGAAAGGAAGTTTGTGAGCATGCAAGACGCAGTCTTGACTACGAAGGCATTGTTCTGAAGAACAAAACGCAATGACACCGGGTATCGGGGCGCCCGGAGCACGTCCACAAATTGGGCGATGTGGGCAAAGCATCCAGACGTGGGGATGGTATAGCCAGGAGAGTGGAGTACCCGGAGGGTATAATTAGTCCGACATATGCGGGAAGTGATTCAGACGTCGGAGCCGTAGGAAACGTTGTGCGGGACACAACCGAAGGGAGCGTCGCAACACAGGATGCATGGGAGGTGGGTGTGGTTGCGAGGCAACTCCAGACCCACAGGACACAGTACCGGGGAGACAGACGCGGGATAATTTTTTACTGACGTGCTATGGGCACTGCCAGGTGGGTATGACTTTGGTTTTTTTTTATACCTTTGGGCTGAGATTTCTGCGTGGATTGTTCCTTGGGCTTCCTGCTTCTCTTGTTTCGGGTTTCTCTTAGAACTAAGTTCTCTTGTTTTGTAAGGATAGGCTTGATTCAGGGCGAGATGTGCGGTTGGCTACATACCTGAGGGGCTTAGAGTTCTTGGTTTTTGCCTCAGACTCAGGAGGGACGCATGTGTTTACAGGTTTTGTTTTTGCTATAGCTAGCGCTGCATGCAGGTTCTTATACCTTAAACAATAAATATATGGTATAACAAAAAAAAAAAAAAAAAAAGAAACAGAGGGCGAGTTAGTTAGGTAACGTCCAGAAGCTTCAAGCTGTCGCATCAGTACTCACATCAAAACGAAGGCGAATAGGAGTTGCCTTCTTCCTTCCCGGAACTGCACTCATGTACTGGAGGACACCTCAACAAAGGGGGCCACCGTCCCCTCTCCCCGGTTCAGTGGACTCCGTCCACTACGAGCCTGCCCAAGTACTTCAGTGGTTATACTACTGGCTGGAACCTGCGATACCAGCCTTAGATCTCGCCACCTCCTCCCACTTCATCAGACGCCTTGCGCTGGCTAAAGTGGCTCTCACTACAATTGATGGCCTCTCCAAGCCTGGTAAGTGTCTTGCCCCATACCTATGCCATCGACTTGCCTCCTCTCGAGTTCGCACCATCCTCCTCTACGGTTGCGACCTACTTTCCCTAAACTGCAAGATGCTCGACAAGATGAGAGCTTTCTGGTAACAGGTTCAGAGATGGGTTACCAACTGCATCAGCTCTACAAACGCTGCTGTCCTCCCAGGCGAAGGCTCCCTCCACCCTATTGACCTCCTGATTAAATACCTCCAACGTCTGACGGCTGTCCGCCTTGTCTGTCTCCCTCCTGAAATAAATCCAGCAATTGCTCACCTTGACTACTCCGTCCCAACCACGTCCCCCTTCTGGGCTCCTGACTCCCTCCGCCTGCCACGTTCTGTCCATGGCCGCCACCCATGGGCTGGCCCCAACTACACCCTCTCCGGTGGTTCACCAAACCACCCTCCCTACCGAACTGTCACTACCTCCCTGTTGATGCAGTCGCCTACTCCGTTCACTTCATAATTGGCAATCGTAGTGACCCACTCCCCCAGACAAACTCTCTCCTCCTACCTCCCCTTCAGATAGCCCCACTTGGGTACCCTGCCCTCTATGCCTCGCTTAAGGCTAGGTGCCGTGAGGAACGCCTTACCTCATGCCCCCTACTCTCACCTCCCCCACCATATTACCTCCTCGGCCCCACCCTACGCCCGCATCCCTTTATGGGCCTGGGGCGCTTCCTCTCAGGCCGGCTCCATCAGATGCATGCCGGTAAAAGCCATTTAACTGCCCACCCCTCTTGGCATGACAATGACCCCTCCCCCCTCTGCCCTTGGTGTAAGGACGGAGAGGAGACATTTGAACACGCCCCCCTACTCTGCACATCAAAAGTCTACCGCCCAATATCGCCACCTCCAGGGGATAACGGATATTGGACCTGACTCTACTCTGTGGACCTCAATCCCGTCTCGTGGCCCTCAGTTGCTACCTCACCGCTACCAGAACTGGTTTCCCCCACGACATGTACACAAATTATGCCCCCCGCCAGCACTCTCTATCCCCCTCCCCTTTCCTTCCGGCCTCGCCTTGGTTGTCGTTGGCTGGGTCGCCAAATCGTCTAAGTGGTGGAAGGTCTCCTGTTTGATTTCATTACTTGTTTTGCGAGTTAAGAGTTACTTTGTTACGATGCTAGTTTAGTTAGTAGTTTTTCTTTTTGAGTCCTGTGTAGGCAATGCATCGGTTATTAGACACCATCGGAGGAACTGGTTTTGTTTGTTTCCTTTGTTAGATGATTGATTTTGGGTTTTGTTTCTGCCATAGCTAGCGCTGCATGCATGTTCTTGTACCTTACACAAACAATGAATATATGATATATATAAAAAAAAACAAAAAAAGAACGGCGAGTTAGTTAGGTGGGCTACCCCGCTTCCATCAACTGGCTCTGACCATGTTCCCATTTGCCTTTCACTCTCCACTCTTTTGCTATACTCTCCTGCCCTCACACCTGCCTGGGCTAAGACCAATTGGCCTGCCCTTGGTAATGCCGTTAAGTTGTTTATTGTTTTTCCCCTCCCACCCTCCCAACCTTCTCCTCTGCTACGTTCTGGTTCGATAGGCATGTCGACCGCCTTCGCACTACCCTCCACCTTCACACTTCCTTCAACCTTATATCAACCCGGTCCAAGCGTTAGTAGTCACTTCTCCTCTCCTTTCTCAGAATTTCCTTTCATGCTTCTACACGCCGGGCCCACAAGGTGCTTACCATGGGCTCCCCAGCTCAAGCCCACTCTGCCTGCAGTGCCTACTTTAAAGCTATCAAACAGGCTAAGCGTGCACACCAGGACTACTTCCTCACCTCTGTAACCCCTAAGACTATGTAGACAGCCAAACGATTCGCCATGGGAAGACCCCCTGACCGATTCAAATCTTTCCCGGATGCTGACACTCTGGCGGCAGTCAACACCGCCCTCCTGACCCACTTCTTCTCCTCCCGGGAGTAATCCTCCCCGCCTACTATCCTCTGCCCCTTCAAAGACCAAGATGCCCTTACTAAAGAGGAGATCTCCAAGGTCCTCACTACCAGCTCTAGCTCATCAGCACCAGGCCCCGACCAAATCCCCTACTCGGTTTAGAAAAGAGTCTACGCCACCAACCCACAGATCCTCACCTCTCTTTTGAGCCCCCTCCTCTTATATGGCTTTCACCTATCATCCCTTAAGCAGGCTAACGGCATTCTACTCGACAAGCCCAGCAAGGCCTCTTACGACACTTCGGCCTCTGTCCGTATCATAGTCCTCCTCCAAACCCGGTCCAATATCCTGGAGTGTGTAGTGGCTATTAGGCTAGCTGCAGTTGCTCGAGCTCTTGGCCTCATCCAATACAACCAGGGCGGTTCACTCTCCGGTATAGGCACTTTCGACGCCCGAGCAACCCTCTCGCATGAGGTCCGACTTGCACACAGCATAGGCCTATATTCCTCCACAGTGTTCCTTGACGTCAAAGGGGGCTTTGACAATGTCGACTTGGTTGCCCTTTGTGGGAGGCTCCGAGAAAAAAGGGTTCAGCCCTACCTTGTCTCATGGGTCCGGTCCTTCCTGCATTGTCAGCACTGCCACCTCCTCTACCAATGGTCCCCCAAAGTACTCTCCCCTGTCCAGGTTGGTACCACTCAGGGGTCGCCTGTCTCCCCGCTTCTTTTCCTGATCTACGTTTCCTCTCTCCACTTCCCAGTCGCGAATGGCATAATCCTCTCTTATGTCGACGACCGTGACTTTTCCCATAACAGTTGCCTCACCCTCCTACTGACGCAATGTTCAGAAGCTTCATGCTGTTGCATCCTCACTGATATCAAAAGGAAGGCGCATTGGTGTCGCCTTCTCTCTCCCCAAAACCGAACTCATGCAATGGTGGACATGCCAGCAAAGAGGGCCCTCCTCCTCCATCACCGTCTCAGTGGACTCTGTCCCCCACAAACCTGCCCAAATACTTCGATGGCTGGGCTAGTGGCTGGAGCTCGCTAGCCCTGCATTGGTTCGGGCCATGTCCACCCACTTTACAAGATATCTCGCCTTAGCCGTGGCCGCTCTCGCTACAATATATCGCCTCCCTCAGCCTGGAAATAGCCTCGCCCCACATCTATGCCACTGTCTCGCCTCCTCCCTGGTCCGCCCTATCCTCCTTTATGGCTCTGACCTACTCTCCCGTAACTCCAAAATGCTCGACAAGATGAGGGCCTTTTAGCACCTCGTGTAGCGTTGGGTCACCAACCCCTTCTCTTCTACCAACACGGCTATCCTCTCCTGCGAGGCCTTCCTCTCTCCTATCGACCTCCTGATCAAACACCTTCAATGCCTGGCTGCGGTTTGCCTTGTGTGCCTCCCACCAGAAATTACCCCCGTGACTGCCTGCCTTGACCACTCTATCTCATCTACATGCCCTTTCTAGGTTCCTGACTCCCGGCGCCTCGCCGGCTCCATCTGAGGCCGCCACTCCTGGGCTGGCCCAACTATACTCCCCTAAGATGGTTCACCAAGCAGCCCTCTACACCCAACGGACGCCACCTTCCTGTCCACGCAGTCGCCCACCGGGTTCACTTCATAGTCGGCAGTTGTAGTGATCCCCTCCCCCCTGCAAATTCTCTCCTCCTCCCTCCCCTAAAGATACCCCCCGTCGGTGCCCCTTCCCTCTACAACTCCCTCAAAGCCCAATGCCGCGATGAACTCTTCAACTCATGGTGCCTTCTCTCTTCTCCCCCACCTTAATACCTTTTTGGTCCAATACTCCGCCCGCACCATTTTATGAGTCTGGGAGGTTTCGTCTCTGGCCGGATCTATGAAATGCGCGTCGGCAAAAGCTACTTAGCCGCACACCCCTCATGGCATGATACGGACTCCTCTTCCACCTGCACTTGGTTTGAGGAGGGGCACGAAACACTCGAACAAGCCCTCCTACTCTACTCTGCCAAGACTCCTGCCCGGGGTCGGTACCTCCAGTGGATTACGGATATCGGAACTGACTCATCTCTCTCAACTTTATTCCCGTCCCTCGTGGGCGTTGGTCATTACCTCACTGCAACCAGAACTGGTTTCCCGCCCGACATGTGTACACAATATGCCCCCTACCAGCACTTTCTTTACCCCTCACCTTCCCTTCCTGCCTCGCCTTGGTTGTCACTGGCTGGGTCGCCAAATGGTCTAAGTGGGGGAAGGTTACCGGTTTGATTTTATTACTTGTTATTATGAGTTTTGCTTTGTTTCCGTTATGATACTAGTTAGCATGTAGTTTTCCTTTAATAGTCCTTTGTAGGTAAGGCGTCGGTTATTGGACGCCATCGGAGGAACTGGTTTTGATTTTTTCTTTGTTAGTTGTATGTTTTTTGGGTTTTGTTTCTGCCATAGCTAGCGCTGCACGCACGTTCTTGTACCTTACCCAAAACAATGAATATATGATATAAAACAAAAAGAAAAAAGAAAAAAACAAAGCACCTGTTAGTTAGGGACGCACCGCGCCCCCTATTTTCCTGACCACAACTTTCTTACGCATCCTCAACACCATTGCGGCTGGTGTGACCCCATACTCTCACACGTCTACCTCCCTCTAGCTTAGGCTTCAAGTCTTCACCTCGTGTCCCAATGTCTATTGTTGGTTCCTCTCATCCCTCCAGGGCGAGCTCTGCCGCTGCCCCCCCCCCCACAGTCTACACTTTTCCATCCCTCCTATCATCCCTCGAATCTGTCCTAGGAGACGCTTTCTCCTTAATACCGCCTCTTCTCTCCTCTGACCTTCGGAACCTCAGCGACGGTGAATCCATCATCATGCCTCTACTTGTCGCAACACTTAAAGGGTTGGCCTCCACCAACGAACACATCAACCTCCTTGCCTCGAAGGTCGTTAAGCTGTCCCAAGCCGTTTCTGCTGCTCAGGCCCCTTCTCTTTCCTCACTAACCCACATTGAGTCAGCTCTACACCACCTATCGCATAGCTTCTCCCATTCACTGCCCCCACGTCAGCTGGCCATGGCCACTCAGGCTCCGCCCCCTACCTGAAAGGCTAAGGAAGTCCTTCCCCGTATTCCAGCTCCCCATACGAGCATGGCACAACCTCGTTCCATCCTACAGCTGCAAAAGTGCACAGCCAATGTTGCCCTTTACCAGGCATGTGCGATAGTGAATGGCTAGGACCTAGACACCCCCCGCTATGACACGAAGACCCAAAGGTTTTACGGCAACCCCGAGGCTTATGCCGTCAAAAACTCCAACTCTTGGAAGGCTCACACCTTCCGTGACGGCAAATATCTGCCCCTCTCTGAATGGATTCCTGTCAACATGGATCCATTCTACCTCCACCCCCCTCCCTCTTTTGCTCAGGCCACGGCTACTGTTGCAAAGGGTAAGTCTAAAGGGACCGAACAGAAAACTCCTTTCGCTGCGCAAGTCGCATCAGGCAATTTGGCCCCTCCTGTTAAAGAGGCTCCTATCCTGCCAGTATCTCAACGTCGTTTCTTTGCCTGTTGTTCTTCCCGGGCCCAATACGCTGAAGCCACTAGAGTAGCTGCGACTTTCCCAAACATTGCTACTTCTGTCCTCCCTGAAGTCAACTGCCCTTTCGCACTTTTTTTCTGGACTCCAGTCAACAACCAAGGCTCAGCTACCATCACCGTCCTCGACTCATACACTCCTGCCACTTCCTACGCTCCTTACTACCAGGCCCTCACCAACCGACTCAACCAGGCTTCCCTGATCGGTGACAAGGCCTACCTCCCCTTTCGGCCCGCCCTCAACGAGACCCAACTCAACATCCTCTCCCTTCCCCTCACCTACCTTCCAAAAGACCTGGAAGACCTCCTCTCTCTCCACCAGAAATTAGTCCGTAACGCTGCTGGCATCACCATCTTCTCCACCCCATACCTCAATCGTGATCTGGACTCCAGGATGCCTAAGTCCACTACCTGCGTCGTCGTCACCATCGCTTCCGAGGACATTAATGCCATTGGAACCTCAATCGACCTCTTCTCCGCAAGACGCCGTGTTGAGCGAGCCTTCTCCTCCAATCGCTTCACCCAGTGCCACAACTGCTGGAAGTTCGGCCATCTGGCCCCGAGATGTAGGCTGGATCACCCGATAGGTCCTATCTGCTCCCTCTTGCTCACACGTTTGGCGCACTGCTGTTAGAATTCCACTTGCCCCAAAGCGGGCAACACTAAAGCGGTCCTCAACTTCTGCTCCTCCTTGGCTGCTTCCTGCCCTAACTGTGGTGAACCGCACGCGACCACCAACTGAGATTGCCTGTATCGTCCTACCACAACCCCCAAATACCCCGCCGCCTCACGACCATTAGACCAGCACAATGAGGACGGCATGGACGTCGGCCCCGATGGTGCTGACGGCGAGGCTGGCCCCTCCACCTCGAGACAAACTCTTGCCCCGCCATTCGCAACTCCCTGCCGCCTCCACCCTCGTGTCCCGCCTGCGACACTCCAAAAAGCAACTCGTTCCCCCTTCACGGCTAGGCTCTGCCCCGCCCACGGGGACACCAACCCCACTTTTACCGCAGAACACCCATCCGGCTTGTCCGGGTAGATGTCTTCTCCTTATTCTTCTCCTCCCAGGCCCTTCGGCAGGGAACCTGGCCCTTTGAACCTCTCCTTTGTTCAACATAACAGGTTGGACAGCTGGGATGTTTTTCCTTCCTTGTTTCAAAGTTTTTCTGCTTTGCCCTCCTTGCCTGCGATTGTGGCTATACAGGATCCCTCTCTGTGGCATGCAGGTTTACCTTCCTTTCCTGGTTATAAATGTTTTTCCCCATCCTCCTCTGGTGGCAAACTGCTTGTGGTCTGCCACACTCTTTTGTCTTTCCTTGCAGTGGTTTTCCTCTTGTCTGTATGGATAGGCAAGTCTGCCAATGTGATGGCGGTCGACTTGTTTTCCGACTTAGGCTTTTGCTTATCCTCACAAAACTGCCTTGGAGTGTACAATGTTTATAACACTCAAGGCTCTTATTCCAATACCTGTGTTGTTTCTCCTGAATTATGCATTCCTGATTTAGACTTTCCTGTTTTAGTTGTGGGAGATATCAATCTCCATCATCCCCTCGCTGACCCGTTGAGGGTCTTTACTTCTACCGAGCTCAGAATATCAGTTCCCTATTTTCAGCTGGCCTAACTACATGCTTTTTATCTCCTTAACACTCCAAGTGTGTTTACTTCGTTTCCTTTTACCTCTCTGGGCAGACCCTCTGTTCTCGATTTGTCTTTTGCCAACGGTGCCGCAGCATACCTAGTTTCAGAATGGGCTACCCCGCTCCCATCAACTGACTCTGACCATCTTTCCATTTGTCTTTTTCTCTCCACTCCTTTGCTACTCTCTCCTGCCCCTACACCTGCTTGGGCCAAGACCAACTGGCCTGCCCTTGGTGGTGCCCTTAAGCTTCTTGATGTTTCTCCTCCCCCCAACCTACCCACCTGGTCCTTGGCCACAGCCTGGTTCGATAGGAATGTCGATCGCCTTCGCACAACCCTCCTTCTTCATGCTCCCTTCAACTGCATGACAACCCAGTCTAAGCCTTGGTGGTCGCCTCTCCTCTCCTCTCTGAAAATTGCATTTCATGCCTCTACACGACGGGCCCACAAGGACCCTGACGTCTGCTCCTGGGCTGAGGCTCGCTACGCCCGCAACCCCTACTACAAGGCTATCAAACAGGCTAAGTGCAAATGCTGGGATGACTTCCTCTCCTCTGCTACCCCTAAGACTGTGTGGACAGCCAAACAATTCGCTATGGGGAGGCCCCCTAACTGTTTCCCATCCTTTCCGCTTGCTGACAGTCCATCCTCCATCAACACCACCTCCTATCCCTCTTCTTCCCCCCTAGGGAGTCATCCTCCCCCCCTACTATCCTGCAGCCCTTCAAAGCCCTCGATATAGTCATCAAAGAAGAGGTCTCCAAGGTCTTAGCCTTCAGCTCGAGATCGTCTGCACCAGGCCCCGACCATATCCCATACTCAGTTTGGAAAAGTGTCCATGTCACCAGCCCGAAGATCTTCACCTCCCTTTTTGATGCCCTCCTCTTATATGGCTTCCACCCCTCCTCCGAGTCCCGTAAACAGGCCAACAGCATGGTTCTCGATAAGCCCAGTAAAGCTTCCTACCATACTACAGCTTCCTTCCCTATCATAGTCCTCCTCCAAATCCTATCCAAGATCCTGGAGCCTGTGGTGGCTGTAAGGGTAGCCACAATTGCTCAGGCTCTTGGCCTCGTCCACTCTAATCAATGCGGTTCACTCTCAGGTATGGGCACTTTTGATCCCGTCGCCAACCTCTCGAACGTAGCATGTGCCTTTGCTTATCCACACTTTTCCTTGACGTCAAAGGGGGCTTTGACAAGGTTGATTCAGCTTCCCTTTGTAGTAAGCTTCGCAAAAAAGGCATTCAACACTACTTTGTCTCATTGGTCCGATCCTTCCTACACAGTCCGTACTGCCACCTTCTCTACCAAGGCTCCCCTAAAGTACTCTCCCCAGTCCAGGTTGGCACTCCTCAAGGCTCGCCTGTCTCCCCTCTTAACTTCCTGATTTATGTTTCTTCTCTCCACTTTCTGGTCCCCAACGGTATAATCTTCTCATACGTCGACAACACCGCTATAGCAGTAGCCTCTCACTCCTATCGACACAATGTTCAAAAGCTCCGGGCTGTTGCGACCTCACTCAAATTGCAACGAAGACGCATAGGTGTCGCCTTCTCCCTCCCCAAAATAGAACTCATGCACTGGAGTACCCCTCACCAAAGAGGACCCTCCTCCTCCCTCCCTGTCTCAGTAGACTCTGTCTCCTACAAACCTGCCCAGGTACTTTAGTGGCTAGGCTACTGGCTGGAACCCGCCACTCCTGCATTGGATCGGGCTACTTCTTCCCACTTCACAAGACGCCTTGTCCTGGCAGAGGCCGCCCTCACTGCAATAGACCCCCTCTCTCGGCCTGGCAAGGGCCTTGCCCCACATTTATGCCACCGGCTCGCCTTGTCTCTTGTCCGCCCCAACCTCCTCTATGGTTGTGACCCGCTCTACTCAACTCCAAAATGCTCGACAAAATAAGGCCTTTCTGGCACCGTGTGCAGTGTTGGGTTACCAACTGTTTCTCTTTAACCAACACGGCCATCCTTCCTTGTGAGGCTTCCCTCCCTCCTATTAACCTCCTGATTAAGCACCTTCAGCACCAGCCGGCTGTCTGCCTCGTCTGCCTCCCGCTGGAAATCAACCCCGGGACTGCCCGCTTTGATCACTCTGTCCCGACCACGTACCCCTTCTGGGCTCCTGACTTCCATTGTCTCTGCGGCTCCGTTCATGGCCGTCACCCTTCGGCCTGCCCTAACTACACCCCCCTCCGATGGTTCACGAAGTCGCCCTCTCTACCAATCAGACTCCTCCTTCCTGTTGATGCACTCGCCCATGGGGTCCACTCCATCATTGGCAACCATGGCGAACCCCCCCCCCCCCGCAAACTGGCTTTTCCTTCCCCCCCTCCAGATAGTCCAGGTCGGGGCTCCTGCCACTTACGCCTCACTCAAAGCTAGATGCCGCAAAAATTTCCTCACCTCTTAGCGTCTCATCTCGCCTCCGCGCCCTACTACCCTTTCGGACCTACCTTACGCCCACACCCTTTCATCGGTCTGGAGCGCTTCCTTTCCACCCAGCTTCATCAGATGCGTGCTGGTAAAAGCTACTTAGCCACCCAGCCCTCGTGGCAAGACAACAACCCCTTACTCCTCTGCCCTTCTTGTGAGGAGGGGGACGAAATGCTCGAACATGCCCTCCTGCCCCGCCCGGCGAAGTCTGCGGCCTGGCGTCGCCACATCCAAGGGACGACAGAAACCGGACCTGACTCTTCTCTCTGGTCCTCGATCCCGTGCCGGGTGGGCCTCGGTCGTTACCTTACAGCAACTAGAACTAGCTTTCCCCCCGACATGTATGCACAATATGCCCCCCGCTTGACCTCTCTATCCCCCTCTCTTTCCCCCTCTGCCTCGCCTCGGTCGTTATTGGCTGGGTTGCTAAATTGTCTAAGTAGAGGCAGGTTTCCTGTTTGATTTCATGGCTTGTTACAAGTTTTTGGTTGTTTCTGTTATGATACTTGTTAGTTAGTAGTTTTCCTTTATAAGTTCTGTGTAGTTAATGCGGTGATTATTGGACACCATCGGAGAAACTGGTTTTGTTTGTTTCTTTTGTTAGTTGTTTGATTTTGGGTTTTGTTTCTGCCATAGCTAGCGCTGTATGCACATTCTTGTACCTTAACCAAACAATAAATGCATGATATAAAAAACACAAAAAATATAAAATATAAAATAAAATAAAATAAAGGTAGAATTAGTTAGTCACGCTCCGCGCCCCCTATTTTCATAACCACAATGTTCTTACGCATCTTAAACACCATCGCGTCTAGTGTGACTCCCCACTTTTACCTGATTAACCCCCTCCAGCTCAGGCTTCAAGTTCTTACCACGCGCTCCAATGACTAACATTAGTTCTACCCCCCCCTCCAGAGCGAGCTCTTCTGCTTTCCTTCCTCCCGCGGTGTATACTATCCTGGTCCTCCTTCAATTCATTGAACTTGTCCTAGGAGATGTTTTCTACTCAGTATCCCCTCTCCTCTCCTCTGACCTTCGTGACCTCAGCGACGTTGAATCTATCATCATCCTCCTCCTGCTCGTAACCCTTAACAGACTGGCCTCCACCAACAAGCGCATTGATCTCCTTTCCTCAAAAGTACTGGAGTTGTCCGAAGGTGTTTCCACCATTCAGACTGCCTCTGTTTCTTCACTCGCCCCTATTGAGTCAGCTCTACACGACTTGACCCATAGGCTCTCCCAGCCGCTGCCCCCACGTCAACATGCCACGGCCCCTTAGGCTCCGCCCCTTACCCATAAGGATAAGGAAGTGCTTGCCTCATCCCCACCCCCCCCCCCTACCAACATAGAACAACCTCCTGCCATCCCACACACGCAGAAGTCTACAACCAAAGTGCCTCTCTACAAGGCAGGTACTATAGTAGATGGCTACGACCTGGACACCTCCCGCTACGACACCAAGACCCAGAGGTTTTACGGTAATCCTGAAGCTTACACGGTCAAAAATCCTACCTCGTGAGAGGATTGCACCTACCATGATGGCAAATATCCCCTCCTCTCTGAGTGGATCTGCGGTAACATGGATCCAGCCTTCCTCCGCCCCTCTCGCTTGTTTGCTCAGGCCACGGCTACTGCTGTGAAGGGTAAGTCCAAAGGGGCCGAACCGAGAACTCCCTCCACTGTGCAAGTTGCATCAGGCAATACGGCCCCTGCTGTTAAAGAGGCTCCTGTCCTGCTAGCAACCCAATGTCGTTTCTTCGCCCCTCACGCTTACCCTGTCCAACACCCTGAAGCCGCTGGAGTAGCTGCAACTTTCTCTGACATCGCTGCTTCTGTCCTCTGTGACGCCAACTGCCCTCTCCTGCTCGCTTTCTCGGCCCGAGTGATTGACCGTGGCTCAGTCACCCTGAGCGTCCTTGACTCATACACTCCTGCCACTTCTTACTCCCCTTACTACCAGGCCCTCACCAACCGACTAAACCAGGTTTTCCCGATCAGTGACAATTCCTATCTCCCCTTCCGCTCCGCCCACAATGAGACCCCACTCGCCATCCACTCTCTCCGCCTCGCCTACCTCTCAAAAGACCAGGAAGACCTACTCTCCCTCCTCCAGGAATCGGTCAGCAACGCCACAGGGGTCACCATCTTCTCTGTCCGATACCTCAACTGTGATCTGGACTCCAAGTTATTTAAGTCCGCTACCTCCGTCGTTGTCACCATCGCTCCTGAGGACATTAATCCTAAGGGAACCTCTATTTACCTCTTCTCCTGAAGATGCTGAGTTGAGCGAGCCTTCTCCTCTAACCGCTTCACCTAGTGCCGGAACTGCTGGAAGTTCGGCCATCACGCTCCTAGATGTTAGCTGAATTACCCGCTATGTCCATTCTGCTCCCTCTCGCGCACATGTTCGATCCATCACTGTCAGAACCCCATCTGCCCCAAGCCGGGCAACACTAAGGCGGTCCTAAACTTCTGCCCCTCCTCAAGTTCTTCCTGCCCTAACTGTGGAGACCCAAACCCGACCACCGACCGAGACTGCCCGGACCGACCCATACTATCCACCAAAGACCCTGTCATCCCATAACCATTAGACTACGATAATGAGGACGGCAGGGATGTTGGCCCTGATGGTACTAACTGTGAGGCTGGCCCCTCCACCACCAGACAAACAGTTGCTCCGCCGTTCGCAACTTACCACAGCTTCTGTCCTCGAGTCCCGCCCGAGACCCCTCAGACAGCCACTCGTTCCTCCTCCAGGCACAGTATCTCCTCTAGCCACGGGGATTCTGACCCACCTCGCTCCTTTGATAACCCCTCCAGCTTGGCCAGGCAAATGTCTTCTCTCAACTCTCCTTCTGTCAGGCCCTCCAGCAGCGTCCGTGGCCTCTTTAACCTCTCCTTTGTTCAACATAACACCTTGGGTAGCTGGGATGGTTTTCTTTCTTTGTTTCATAGTTTTTCTGCTTTGTCCTCCTTACCTGCGATCATGGCTATACAGGATCCCCCTGTGTGGTATGTACGCTTACTTCCTTTCCTGGGTATAAATGTTTTTTCCCGCCTTCCTCTTTTGGCAAATCACATGTGGCCTGCTATGCTCTTTTATCTTCTCTTGAAGTTGTTTTCCTTTTGCCGGTTTGGGTAGTCCAGTCTGCCAACGTGATGGCGGTTGACTTGTTTTCTGATTTAGGCGTTTGCTCCTCCTCACAGAACCGCCTTAGACTGTACAATGTGTACAACACTCAAGGCGCCTCCTCCCATACCCGCATTGTTCCTCCTGAGTTGTGTTTTCCAAATTTTGATTTTCCTGTTTTTGTAGTGGGTAACTTTAACCTCCACTATCCTGTGGCTGACCCGTTGAGGCCTGTCTCTTCTACCGAACTCAGAACATCAGTTCCTTATTTCCAGCTGGCCTCACTGCATCGTTTTTCTCTTCTTAATACACCAAGTGTGTTCAATTACTTTCCTTTTACCTGTGTGGGCCGACCCTCCGTTCTTGATCTATCCTTTACCAATGCTCTAGTAGCACAGCTCCTCTCAGAATGGGTTACCCCGCTTCCGTCAACTGGCTCTGATCACATTTCTATTCTTATTTCACTCTTTACTCCTTTGTTATGCCCTCCTGCCCCCCACACCTGCTGGGGCTAAGACCGACTAGCCTCCCCTTGGTAATGCCCTCAAGTTGTTTGTTGTGTCTCCCTCCCCCGCCCTCCCAACAGTGTCTTCCGCCACTGCCTGGTTCGACAGGAATGTTGATCACCTTCGCACGACCCTACTTCTCCACACTCCACTCAACAGTATGTCGACCTGGTCCAAGCCCTGGTGGTCGCCTCTCCTCTCCGCTCTCAGAATCTCCTTTCATGCCTTGACACGCAAGGCCCAAAAATGCCCTTGCATGAGCTCTCGGGCTGATGCCCGCTCTGCCCGCAATGCCTACTTTAAGGCCATCAAGCAGGCCAAGCGCAAATACTGGGATGAGTTCCGCTCCTCCACAACCCTTAAGACTGTATGGACAGCCAAACGATTCGCTATGGGGCGCCCGCATGACCGATTTCCATTTTCTCCGAATGCTGACATTCCGTCTACTATCAACACTGCCCTGCTGCCCGACTTCTTCCCCCCCAGGGAGTGATCCCCCGCTCCTACTATCCTGCGCCCCTTCAAAGACCTCGAGACCCTTACCAAGAAGGTCTCCAAGGCCTTAGTCTCCTGCTCAAGCTCGTCGGTACCAGGCCCTGACGACATCTCCTACTCAGTTGGGAAAAGGGTCCATGCCACCAACCCGAAAATCCTCACCTCCCTCCTGGGTCCCCTCCTCTTATATGGCTTTCACCCCTCATCCCTCAAATAGCCTAATGGCATTGTTCTCGACAAACTCACCACAGCCTCCTATGATACACCTGCCTCTTTCCTATCATTGTCCTCCTCCAAACCCTATCCAAGATCCTGGAGTGTGTGGTAGCTGTAAGGCTAGCCGCAGTTGCTTGCGTTCTTGGCCTCATTCATTCCAACCCGTGCAGTTCACTCTCCGGTATGGGCACTTTTGATGCCCTTGCTACGCTCTAGCACCAGGTCAGACTTGCACATAGCATGTGCCTTTGCTCCACCAGACTTTTTCTTGATGTCAAAGGCGGCTTGGACAATGTCAACTCGGCTTCCCTCTGCGGGAGGCTGCGTGAAAATGGCGTTCAGCCTGACCTCGTTTTATGGGTACGGTCCTTCCTGTACAGCCGTCACTACCGCCTCCTCTACCAAGACTCCCCTAAAGTACTCTCTCCGGTCCAGGTCGCCACCCCACGAGGGTCGCCTGTCTCATCCCTTCTTTTCTGGATTTATGGTTTCTCTCTCCACTACGTGGTCCCTAATGGCATAATCCTCTCCTACGTCGACGACTTCGCTATAACTGTAGCCTCATCCTCCTACCGTCGCAACGTTCAAAAACTCTAGGCTGTTACGACCTCCCTCCCCAAAACAGAACTCATGCGCTGGAGGACCCCTCAGCAATGTAGACCTCCCTCACGCCTCCCTATCTCAGTGGACTCTGTCTCCTACAAACCTGCCCAGGTACTTCGGTGGTTGGACTAGTGGCAAGAGCCCGCTACTCCAGCAATGGATCGCGCTACCTCCTCCCACTTCACAAGACGCCTCGCCCTGGCTAAGGCAGCTCTCACTACAATAGACCGCCTCTCTCAGCCAGGCGAAGGGCTCGCCCCACACCTATGTCACAGACTCGCCTCTTCCCTGATCTGCCTTATTCTCTCCTCTGGCTGTGACCTGCTCTCCCCCAACTCCCAGATGCTCTACAAGATGAGGCCTTTCTGTCATATGGTTCAGCGATGGATCACCAACTGTTTCTCTTCTACCAACACGGCCAACCTTCCCTGCAAGGCCTCCCTCCCTCCCATTGACCTCCTGATTAACCACCTTCAGCCCCTTGCGGCTGTCCGCCTTGTGTGCCTCCAACTGGAAATCAACCCGGCAACAGCCAGCCTTGATCACACTGTCCCAACCACGTCCCACTTCCGAGCGCCGCCCTCCCTTCGCCTGCCAGGTTCCGTCCGAGGCCGTCACCCCTGGGCCTCACCCAACTACACACCCCTCAGGTGGTTTACCAAGCTGTCCTCTCTAGCCAATCGACGCCACCTTCCTATCAATGTGGTCGCCCATCAGGTCCACTGCATAATCAGCAATCGTAACAAACCCCTCCCTCCTGCAAACTCTCTCCTCCTCCCTCCCGTGCAGGTAGCCGCAGTTGGGGCCCCTGCCCTCTACGCCTGGCCCAAGGCCAGGTGCTGCGAAGAGCTCTTCGCCTCTTGGCGCCTCCTCTCACCTCCTCCACCCCACTACTGTTTCAGCCCCACCTTACGCCCACACCCTTTCATGGGTCTGGGGCGCTTCCTTTCTGGCCGGCTCCACCACATGCGTGCCGACAAAAGTTATTTAGCCGCCCACACCTTGTGGCATGATAACGACCCCTCCTCCCTCTGCCCCTGGTGTGAGGAGGGAGAAGAGATGTTTCAACACACCATCCTGCCCAGCGCAACCAAGTCTGCCCCTCGAAGTCGCCACCTCCAGGGGATTTCAGATATCAGACCTGCCTCTTCTCTTTGGAGTTCCATTCCATCCCTTCCAGGCCTCGGTCACTACCTCGCAGCCACCAGAGCTGGTTTTCCCCCTGGAATATACGGACATTATGTCCCCCGTCTGCCCTCTCTGTCCCCCCCTTCTTCCCTTCCTGCCTCGACTCGGTTGATGTTGGCTGGGTCGCCAAATAGTCTAAGTGGAGGAAGGTTTCCCGGTTGATTTCAGTTACTTATGAGTTTTTGGTTTGTTTCCGTTACAATACAAGTTAGTTAGTAGTTTTCCTTTATAAGTTCTGTGGAGGTATTGCCTCGGTTATTGGATGCCATCGGAGGAACTAGTTTTGTTTATTTCATTTCTTTGTTGTTTGATTTCGGGTTTTGTTTCTGCCATAGCTAGCGCCGCACGTACGTTCTTGTACCTTACCCAAACAATGAATACATGATACAAAAAAAAAAGAAAAAAAAAAAAGGGGAAAGTTAGTTAGTGCCTTACCCCTCATCTCTGCCACAGACTTGCTTCCTCCCTCATTTGCCCTATTCTCCTCTATGGATGCGACTTACTCTTACCCGCTACCAAGATGCTCGACAAGCTCAGGTCTTTCTGGCACAGAGTCTAAAGGTGGGTCACCAACTGCTTTTTCTCCACTAACATCGCGATCCTCCCATGTGAGAGCTCCCTCCCGCCAATCGACATCCTTATCAGGCACCTCCAACACCTAGCGGCCACACACCTAGTCTACCTTCCTCCTAAAATTATTCCTGCGACAGTGCAACTTGACCATGCAGTCCCAACCACATCAGCATTCAGAGCACCGCAGTCACTCAGACAACCTGGCTCCATTTGAGGCCGGCACCCATGGGCCAGCCCTAACTACAGCTGCCATGTCCGCCAAACTGCTGCCACCTACAGGTAGATGCGGTTGCCCATCGAGTCCACTTCATCCTTGGCGATTATCATGACCCTCTCCGCCCTGCGAACTCCAACCGCCTTCCCCCCCTTCAGCTGGCCCCAATTAGGGCCCCAGGACTCTATGCCTCCTTGAAGGCTAGATGCCGCAAAGAACACCTCTCCTCCTAGTGCCTCCTCTCACCCCCCCCGCCCTACTATCGCTTCACCATCACCCTGGGCCCCCGCACCACTTCGTGGGCCCGAGCCGTTTCGTCTCTGGCTTTCTCCACTAGATATGTTCCGAAAAGAGCTACCTAGTCGCCCACTCATCCTCACATGATGAGAACCCTGCTCCCCTCTATCCTGGGTGTGAAGAGAGCGAAGAAACCTTCGAACACGCTATCCTCTACTGCCCCCCAGAGTCTGCTGCCCGCAATCGCTACGTCCCGCAGATTGCGGATATAGGACCTGACTCCTCACTCTGGACCTCGATCACGGCCCTCATAGACCTAGGGCGCTACCTTACCACTACCAGGACTGGTTTCCCCCCAGATATGTATGCACACTATGCCCCCCGTTTGCCCTCTCTTTCCCCTTCCCCTTCCCTTCCTGCCTCGCCTTGGTTATAGCTGGCTGGGTTGCCAGATGGTCTAAGTGGTGGATGGTTTCCTGTTTGATTTCAATACTTGTTTTTGAGGGTTTTAATTTATTTTCTTATGATACTAGTTATTTAGTAGTGTTCCTTTATAAGTCTTAAGTAGGCAACATATCGGTTATTGGACATCTTGGGAGGAACTGGTTTTGATTATTGGTTTGTTAGTTTTTTTAATTTTGGGTTTTGTTTCTGCCATAGCTAGCGCTGCACACATGTTCTTGTACTTTACACAAACAATGAATATATGATATAAAAAAAAAATGAAAAAAAAATGAAAAAAGAGTGAGTTAGTTAGTCACGCTCTGCGCTACCTATTTTCTTGACCACAACTTCCTTACACACTCTCAACACTATCGCGTCTGGTGTGACCCCTCACTTTTACACGTCTACCTCCTTCTTGCTTAGGCTTCAAGTCTTCATCTCACGCTGCAATGTCTAACGTTGGCTCCACCCACCCCTCCAGGGCAAGCTCTACTACACCCCTCTACCCCACAGTCTCCGCGATCCCGACCCTCCTACAATCCCTAGAGCCAGTTCTAGGATACGTTTTCTCCTCCGTCTACCCTCTCATCTCATCCGATTTTCGCAGTCTCAGCGACAGCGAAACAGTACTCATCCCCCTCCTGGTGGCAACCCTCAACGGACTTGTCGCCACCAACCAACGCATTGATCTTCTCGCCTCTAAGGTCCAAGGGCTCTCTGATGGTGTTTCAGCCACTCAGGCCTCTTCCCTCTTCTCCTTCGCTCCTATCGAATCAGCCTTACATGACCGGTCACGACGGCTTTTCTAACTACCGCACTCATGTCAGCAGGCCACGGTCCTGCCAGCACCACCTCCTACCCGTAACGGTAGAGAAGTCCCTTCCACAGCCCCACTCCCCCAGTCCAACATGGCACAACATCCTGCCGTTCCATATCCCCAACAGGCCCCATCCCGCACACTCCATTATCAGGTTGGAGCGATTGTGGAGGTGTATGACCTCGATCCTCCCCACTACGACACCGTTACGAAGAAGTACTATGGCAACCCTGAGGCCTACTCGGTCAAAAACCCCAACTCATGGGAAGCCCGGACTTTTTGTGACGGCAAATACCCTTTCCTCTCAGAGTGATTCTCTGGAAACATGGATCCAATGTACCTACGCACTGCTTCCTCGTTCGTCCTGGCTGCCGCTGCCAGGGACCAGAAGAAAACCAAGGGACTTAAGACTAAAACTCCTTCTGCTGCGCAAGTCGCATCAGGCATGAAAGCTCCTCCTGTTAAAGAGGCTCCCATGCTGCGAGCAGCACAACATCGTTTCTTCGCCCCTTGTTACTCACCAGTCCTCTACCCTGAAGCCGAAAGAATATCTGCTACCCTCCATGGCATCACTGTAGTAATTCTCCGTGAAGCCAACTGCCCCTTTCCGCACTCTTTCTCAGCCAGGGTCAACAACAGAGGCTCGGTCACTCTTACTATCCTAGACACCTACACCTCCGCCACCTCCTATGCCTCCTACTACCAGGCCCTCACTAACCGCCTCAACCAACTCTCTCTGGTCGGCGACAATGCTTACCTCCCCTTCCGTCCCCACCACAATGAGACTCAACTGGCAATCAACTCCCTCCTCCTCGCCAACCTCTCAGAAGACTAAGACGACCTCCTCTCACTCCTCTAGGAGTCAGTCCGCAACGCCACAGACGTGACAATCTTCTCCGTCTGCAACCTCAACCGCGACCTGGAATCCAGGATGTCCAAGTCCACTACCTCTGTCATTGTCCCCATCGCTCCCGAGGACATTAATGCCATGGGAACCTCTGTCCACCTCTTCTCCAGAACATGCTGCGTTGAACGGGCCTTCTCATCTAACTCCTTCACTCAGTGCCATAACTGCTGGAAGTTCAGCCATCAGGCCCCTAGATGTAAGCTGGATCACCCGATATGTCCAATCTGCTCCCTCTCGCACAGACATTCCGCGGACCGCTGCCTGAATCCCACCTGTCCTGAAGCAGGTAACACCAAAGCGGTCATCAACGGCTGCCCCTCCTCAACTGCTTCCTGCCCTAACTGTAAAGAACTGCACTCCGCCACCGATAGGGACTGCCCAGAACGGCTAGTCCTAGTCACTAAAGACACTATAGCCCCACTCCCGCTAAATAATGAGTCGGAGGACGACATGGATGTCGGCCCAGATGGAGCTGAAGGAAACCCTAAACCCTCAACTCCTAGACAAACTCTCGCCCCTCCTTTCGCCACCCCGCACTGCCCCTGCCCTCAAGCCCCACCAGAAACTCCATACACAGCTACGCGCTCCTCCTCTAGGGCCAGCCTCCCACCCTTCTAGGGGGATGCCGACCTCCCCGAAACTTTTTTCAATCCTTCTGGCTTGTCTGGGTAGATGTCCGTTCCTATCAGATTTGCCACCAGGCCCTCTAACAACAGTCCGAGCTTCTTGAGTCTCTCCTTTGTTCAGCATAACACCCTAGGTAGCTGGGATATTTTTATTTCCATGTTTCAGAGTTTTTCTTCTCTGCCTTCCATGCCTGTACTGCTGGCCATACAGGATCCTCCTGTGTGGTGGGCACGCCTACCTTTATTTCCTGGTTATAAATGTTTTTCCCCTACGCTTACCCATGGCAAACTATGCGTGGCTTGCTATACCATATTGTCTTTTCTTGAAGATGTTTTCCTTTTGCCGGTATGGTCGGGCCACTCTACTCACATCATGACGGTAGATTTGTTCTCTGACATGGGTTTCTGCTCGTCCTCCCAAACTCCCCTCTGAGTGTACAATGTGTACAACACTCAAGGCACCTCCCTCCACACCCGTATTATTTCTCTGGATTTGTGTTTTCCTGACTTGGACTTTCCGCTTTGTTTTGAGTGATTTTAATATTCATCATCCCTTGTCTGACCTGCTAAAGGTGTTTTCTTCCACTGAGCTTAGCATGTTGTCTCCTTATTTTCAGTTGGCTTCATTACATAGTTTTTTCTTACTAAACACCTCTGGTATATTTACTTACTTTCCATTCGCCTCAGTGGGCAGGCCGTCAGTTCTTGACCTCACTTTTGTGAACGGAGCAGCACCTCAGCTGTTTACTGAATGGTCTACCCCACTCCCGTCTACTGGCTCGGATCATGTTCCTGCTTATCTTTTGCTTTCCATACCTATTTTACGATCTCCTGCCCCCTCCCCTGCATGGACAAATACTGACTAGCTGGACCTCAGTGATGCCCTCAAGTTATTTGTTGTTTCTCCTCACCCACCCCTTCCCACTTCTTCATCCGCCTCCGCCTGGTTTGACAGAAATGTTGACTGCCGCCACACCACGCTCCTCCTCCACACTCCCCTCCACTCCTGCTTAAGGACATCCTTTCACTCCTCCACATGCTAAGCCCCCAAGGCCCCTGCCGAGGCCTCCCAGGTAGAAGCCCGACGCGCTGCAATGTTTATTTCAAGGCCATCAAGCAGGCCAAGTGCGCATATTGGAACAATTTCCTCTCCTCCACCACTCCCAAGAACGTCTGGACTGCCAAACACTTTGCACTAGGATGCCCCACTGACTGGTTTCCATCCTTTCCCGATGCAGACACCCCAACTGAGGTTAATACCACTCTCCTGTCCCACTGCTTCTCCCCTAGGACCTCAGTTCCCCCCACATCCATCCTCCACCATCTCAAGGACCTTGATTTGTTCACAAATGAGGAAATCGCTAAAGCACTTACTTCTAGCTCTAGCTCATCTGCCCTAGGTCTGGACCATATCCCCTACTCGGTTTGGAAAAGAGTCCATGCTACCAACCCAAAGATCCTCACCTCTCTTCTGGGACCCCTCCTTCTCTATGGCTTCCATCTACCCTCCCTCAAACAGGCTAACGGCATTGTGCTCGACAAACCTGGCAAAGCCTCCTACGACATGCTGACTTTCTTCGGTATTATCGTCCTCCTTCAAACGCTGTCTAAGATCCTGGAGCGTGGGCTAACTGTAAGGCTAGCTGCAGTTGCTCGTGCCTTCGACCTAGTCCACTCCAATTAATGTGGGTCCCTCTCTGGTATGCGAACCTTCGATGCCCTTGCTACCCTCTCCCATGAGGTCCGTCTTGTATACGGCATGGGCCTCCGCTCCTCCACTCTATTCCTTGACGTAAAGGGAGGCTTTGACAATGTGGACTCCTCCGCCTTATTCAGCAAGCTGTAGGAGAAAGGGGTACAGCCCTACCTAGTCCCTTGGGTCCTCTCTTTCCCGCATGGCCACCAATGCCGCCTCCTCTACCAAGGATCTCCTAAAATCCTCACCCCAGTACATGTCGGCACGCCTCAAGGATCGCCTATCTCCCCTCTTCTTTTCCTTACTTATATTTTATCCCTCCACTTCCCAATCCCCAATGATCTCATCCTCTCTTATGTTAACAACTTTGCCATCACTGTGGCTTCACCCTCCTACTGTCGCAATGTCCAGAAACACCAGGCCATCACAACCTCCCTTACCTCAAGAGGCCACCACATCGGCGTTGACTTCTCTCTCTCTAAGACCGAACTCATGCACTGGAGGACCCTGCTGCAAAGGGAACCCCCCTCTCCCCTCCCCATCTCGGTGAACTCGGTTCCCTACCATCCGCTCAGGTATTTAAATGACTGAGCTACGGGCTCGAACCGGCGACTCCGGCACTAGACAGGACCACCTCCGCACACTTTACAAGGAGGCTCGCCCTGGCGGAAGCCTCATTGGCTACGATTGGCCATCTCTGCCACCCGTGAAAAGGCCTTACTCCTCGTCTTTACCACAAACAAACTTCCTTCCTCATTCGCCCCATCCTCCTCCATGGTTGTGACCTGCTCTCACCTGGTGCCAAGATGCTTGACAAGCTCAGGTCTTTCTGGCACAGGGTCCAGACATAGGTTACCAACTGTTTTTTCTTCACTAATATCACTATCCTCGCCTGTGAGAGCTCCCTCCCACCTATCAACCTCGTTATCAAACACATCTAATTCCTAGCTGTCATGTGGCTGGTATGCCTCTCCCCAGAAATCAACCCTGCGACAGCACGCCTCGATCACGCGGTCCCTACCACATTGCCATTCAGGGCATTAGACTCCCTCCAGTACCCTGACTCCATTCGAGGCCGGCACCCTTAGGCCGGCCCCACCTACATCCCACTGAGGTGGTTCGCCAAACTGTGGTCTCTGCCGAACCGCCGCCACCTGCCCATCGATACGGTTGCCCAGTAAGTCTACTTCATCATTGGTGACCACTACGACCCCCTCCCTCCTGCAAACTCCCGCCTCCTTCACTCCTTCCAGCTAGCCCCAGTTGGGACCCCAGCTGTCTATGCCTTCCTCAAGTCAAGGTGCTGTAAAGAACTCCTCTCCTCCTTGCCCATCCTCTCACCCCCTCCACCTTACTACCAGTTTACCGTCACCCTGCCCCCTCAACCCTTTGTGGGCCTGGGCCGTTTCCTCTCTGGCCGACTCCATCAAATGCGCTCTGGTAAAGCTATCTGGCCACCCACTAGTCCAGGTATGATGATAACCTCTCTCGCCTCTGTCCTTGGTGTCAAGAAGGCGATGAGACCTTCGCGTACGTTATCCTCCACTGTCCAACCAAGTGTGCTGCCGGTGATCGTCAGCTCTCAGGTATTACATATATCGGACCTGACTTCTCACTCTGGACAACGATTCTGGCCCTCATAGGCCTCGGATGCTACCTCACAACTACTAGAACTGGCTTTCCCCCTGACATGTATGCACACTATACCCCTGGCCTGCCCTCCTCCTCTCCCTCTCCTACCCTTCCTGCCCCGCCTCAGTTGTCGTTGGCTGGGTCGCCAAATGGTCTAAGTTGTGGAAGGTCTCCTGTTTGATTTCGTTACTTGTTCTATGTGATAAGTTTTGGATTTTCTGCTACGATACTAGTTACTTAGTAGTTTTCCTTTATGAGTCCTGTGTAGGAAACGCATCAGTGATTGGATGCCATTGGAGGAACCGGTTTTGATTTCTCTTTTGTTAGTTGGTTGATTTATGGGTTTTGTTTCCACCCCAGCCAGCGCGGCACGCATGTTCTTGTACCTTACACAAACAATGAATATATGATATATAGAAGAAAAACAACAAGGAAAAACAAAAAGTGTGAGTTAGTTAGTGGATGCTCCACGCCCTCTATTTTCCTGACCATAAATTTCTTACGCATTCTCAACACTATCACGTCTGTTGTGACCCCTTACTCCTGCATGTTTACCTCCCGCTTACTCTGGCTTCTAGTCTTTACCACCTGACCCAATGTCTAACCTTGGTTCCGCCCACCCCTCTAGAGCTAGCTCTACTATGCGGCTCCACTCAGCGGTCTACACGATCCCTACCCTCCTCCAGTTCCAGGAGCCCGTTCTGGGTGATGCTTTTTCCTCCATTCTGCCTCTCCTCTCCTCTAACCTTTGTGATCTCAGTGACGGCGAAGCTGTCCTCAGCCCTCCATATTGGCAACCCTAAACGGGCTTGCCTCCACAAATGAACGCATTGACCTCCTATCTACCAAAGTCTAATCGCTATCTGAGGGCGTCTTCTCTGCTCAGGCCCCGTCCCTTTCCTCCCTCACCTACATCGAATCAGCCCTCCGTGACCTGTTACAAAGGTTCTTCCAACCAGCACTCCGACGTCAGCAGGGTCCCGCCCTACCTGCTCTGCCCCCTACCCAGAAAGGCAAGGAAGTCCTTCCTTCAGTCCCACCTCAGCAACCCAACACGGCACAACTTCCTACTGTTCCACACCCCCAACCGGCCTCCTCCCACACACGCCTCTATCAAGTGGGTGAGTTTGTAAATGGTTTCCACCTTGACGCGCCCCGCTATGACACCGTTACCAAAAAGCAATATGGCAACACCGAGGCTGTAACGAGACTCCACTGAGTACTATTACAAGTAGCCAAACCTATACCAATGCTGGTGTCAAGAGACGACCGTGGTAGGGATGGTGGTAGGCTTACGACTACCGAGCGGAGGTACCGTTGGTTAGGTACCTCAGTCGGGCATACTAGACCATACCAAAGGTACATAGGTACTAGTAAGGGTTGGGGGTTACCCTACTCTGTAGGGTAACCCCAGTAGTCAATTTGGGAGTTACCCTGAATTACTCGAAGGGGAGTTCAGGTAGAGTTACCCTACCTTCGGACTCGGGTTACCCTGCCTTGGGCCATGGGTTACCCTGCTATGGAGTCAAGTTACCCTACCTTGAAAGTAACTTGTTACGCAGGACTTCGGGGGAAGTTACTAGATTGTTTGTCACGCGAAACTACATAGGCTGTTCAATTCTCAGGTTGTACGGATCATTCCCGCACAACCAGTTGAGCTCTGAACAAGCTGTAACTTGGAGGTGTGGTTGCTAACACGCCCCTCCGGCCCCGTTATACGTCCCTGGTGTCATGGGCTACAGCCTGAAGAGTTGCTGTAAGTCTAGCAAAGGTCTCCAAGTGGAGATGTTTCCGTAACTCCGTATGCGCTCACGCTGTCCGTCCGACCGCAAGCTGTCCTCAGGGTATGTGAGGGGGATGAGGGGTACCTCGAGAATAGCCTCCAGGTGCTTTCGTGTAAAACGGACCAAAACTGACGGAGTAATACTGCTTTGAAGTCAAGAGTAGTATGTGAGGTTACTGGTGGCCTGTAGGCGTGGTAACCAAAGCCCGTTGCCCCAAAAGAGTAATAGTATTGGAGAATCGTTAAGGATTCTGAGACACTAGTCCGAGGTCACGATAAGACTTGCTTTTAGGAGGGTTGACTGTGGGTAGCGCCTATTGGTAGTCAACCTCCGAAGGGGTCTATCGGGGGAGCTACGTGGCTATCTTCCGGAATGATATAGAAATGAGTAGAACTGGATAGATGTTCAAGGGCTCCGAAGGCTTGTAGAAGACAAAGTGTACATGGGTTGAGAGTTCCATAGTTGGTACAGTATCCGCACGGGCATGACTGCTCGCCACTGACATGATGGCGATATGAAGAGTTTTTACTCCTGCAATTGCATTGAGGATTCAGCGGCTAAAACACTTCCATTGGGCAGATGTTAGAACACCATAGAGTGGTCAAGTTTGCTACGGGGGATCTTTGGTCTGACCCGTAGTGGTTGGCTAGACAGCCCACGGGAGTTGGGTGCTCGCGAACGCAGAGTAGTGATGGGGAGTAACTGGCAGCATATCAAACCTACTTCAATATATGCGAGTTCTCCTCTACTCTGGCAATCAACTACCTCTCGAGATTAGGACTTAATTGAATAAAGCAGTGGCTTAAGGATATTAAGTTTTACCGTTTATTTTTTCAACTCTAACTGTTGATTATCTTTGTCTTTAGTTCTGAAAGAATACTTCGGTGCGGTCACAACCTCGGGATCCATCTTCCGAGAGGGAGCCCCCATTACAGTATATCATTAAGCAAAGACCTCCCTTAACTCTCCCTACTCTTGAGATTTGTTGGTATTGACCTCGTTGTATTGACATAGTTTGAGTACGAGTCACTGGCCTGGTACCACAAGCATCGGGTGGAAATTACTATGTCGAACCAAGCCGGTCACTTCGATCCTGCCGTGGCGGCTGCCCACTAATGGCATATGCGGCGAGAAGCATTCACGGATGCCAAAGGCCTTGGTTGGGAACCCATCGAACTTGTCCTTAATGCTACCAATATCGACCTTCCCAATGATGCCGAGGAAATTCTGGTCGAAGATCCTGCGAGTTGATTCGAATCGTTTACACCGCAAAAGCTGGCGATTCCGGTAGTGCCAGAAAGGCAAGGTCAAGGGTTTAGTCTTGCGGATTTTACTATGGAAGTCATAGAACCCTACATCCTTCTTGAAGTTACAAAACAGATGAAGGAAGCTCAAAGCCAGATGCATTACTAGAATGAGCAGGCGCAGACCAAGTTTAAAATGGAGATGGTTACGGCGGCTACGGAGTGGATGCGGAAACAACAGAAGTTGTTCATACGGCAAATTAGTGACACACGTGCACGAGCCAAGATGATAGCACCGTTGGAAGAGGCTGCCCATAGAGGGCATCAGATCGAATCGTGATAATGATACGATCATGACAGTGGCACCTCCGATGGAGAAGCGTCCCGCGGTCAACTTTGCGGAAACCCTAACCGCTATGTTGACCAATACCTGATATCAGGCATACTTGACTATATTGGGAGTACAGATAGCGGGTCAACAGCCACGAGCTCTAGTCTCTCCTCGTCGTTCCCCCTTCCACGAGCAGCTCGAAGAAGCACTCGCCCCGGTATCTCAATGGAGAAATCGACGGACTCCTAGCCCTGCTACGGGATCTCGTCAGCGCGATAGTGGTCGTAGGGTGGATAAGTCCAGAGTCCCTCCGGCAGCTCCGCAACCTGGTCAGGATCAGGTAGACTTGACAGGAGTTACTGATACCCCGACACCCTCTACCAATGTCCCAGTGCCAGACCGACCTTACCAGGCGGCTGTTAATACACCTCTCCCAAAGCCAGGACAAGCTCCGGTTATCGTTGAACCTGCTCCCCTACCTCCCATGGCTAAGTTACCTGGTACGCCCAGGAAACCTACTGATACAAATGAGTTTTTTTGAGAAACTTAGGCAAGGACAATATAACAAGCCTGGAGGTGAATGGGGTATGTGGGATGCTCAGGAGAAAGCACGGGTCCGAAGGCCTTTGTCGCCGGGGGTTACGGCCTTCTGTTACGCTGGTTGTACGGTCGTGGGAGGACCTCACTTTCCAAAGGCTGTACATTGTCACAGATGTGACAGGTAGCTTAGGATTTTGCACATGACTCGATTATGAGTCATGGGTTTTGCGCATATGACTCGCTTGAGTCATATGATTTGTTTATGTTATGATTTGTTATGTTTCGCACATGACTCGATTATGAGTCATGGGTTTTGCGCATATGACTCAGTCGAGTCATATGACCTTGGTAAGGCTTTTCGCGAGGCTCACACTTGTGAGTCATCAGGGTTAGGGTTGAGTGAAGAGCACTATATAAGGAGGCCGATACGGCCGAGGAAGATAGCAACGACCGTCTCCGCTACACCTCCGGTGATTGAAATCTCAACACCAAGGAATTCTCACGACTTTTCGCATCTGGTCCTCCCCCTATGGGGAGGACTAGGCCATCATCTTTTATCCTTTTGCAACGGCAAAACTTCTCTCCTGCTTTCTCTCTTGAGGTCTACCCTCATGAGACCCCTCCTTACTCCCTCCTGGCGTCCTCGTCGCTGGGTTCCTCTCCTTCCCCGCTTTTGCTCTAGCCTCGCTTAGCATCAGCACGGTCGGGTTCCTCCTTTTTCCCTACAACAAACAGCTGGAAATACGGTTTGCGGTACGCGATTACAATTGATTCCTTCTTCTTTCCTCCGATCGGTTTGGGTCAGTCCCTCTGCTGGACCCGGGTTTTGTCCCGCTGGTGGGTATGGGTTAGTCCCACGGTCGGGGGTTGGTGGTTGGTTTTTCTCAACAGGCTACGGTCGAAATCGCCTCTCTCTTCCTCTATGCCCTTTACGGTCGCTTTGTCTACTGTGGGCACTGGGGATTAATGGAGACCGCCTAGTTAAGACACGAACACGTTTCCGATAGTTGTTTCGGCATCTGGGTCTACCCCTCCCTATTCCTCCCTCGGCTCGTTCGGCTGGTATCCTACTGCCACCCTCCTCGGCTGGCATCCTACTGCAACCCCCCCCCTTTTCGGCTGGCACCCTACTGCTCTCCCAGCTGGCACCTTACTGCCTCCCGGCTGGTATCCTACTACCACCTCTCCGGCCGGCACCCTACTGCCACCTGGCTAGCACCCTACTGCTCCCTTGAGCTTGCACCTTACTGCTACCTCTCTCTGGGAGGCTCCAGCCCTGGCCTCCTTCCTTCCGGCTGGTATTGCACTGTCTCCTGCCGGTCGGGTCCTCTCCTCGTCAAGATTTCCCCCACGGTGGGGGTTGCGCCATGAATCGGTGCACCTGGTCCTTCTTTGGGCCCAATCTAGGGTTAGCTTTTTAGTGGCCGGCCGCGCTATGGGCGTGGTCTGGTGGGTATGAGTTTGGTTTCTTTTTTGTAGCAAGATATCCGGGGGGATTTTTCCTTGGGCTTCCTGCTTTTCCTGTTTTGGGTTTTTCTTAGGGCTGAGTTCGTCTGGGTTGTAAGGGGGGCTTGATTCGGGGCGAGATCGTGCGGTTGGCTCCATACCAGAGGGGCTTGGGGTTCTTGGTTTTTGCCTCAGACGGAGGAGGGATGCGTGGATTTAGGTTTTATTTCCGCCATAGCTAGCGCTGCATGCGAGTTCTTGTACCTTAATAACGAATATATGATATAAAAAAAAACAAAAAAAAAAAAAACGACCGAGGAAGATACCACGCTTCGTCGCCCCTATTTTCCTCCCACATAATTTTACGACACCCAGTCAAACTATCGTGACCCTCCTCTCTCCTCTGCCCCCATGATGGCTTTTTTGCCTAGGGGTACGGTTAACATCTCTATCCTCTCCTGCCTCGGCTTCGCTTGCCTCTTGTCTGCTTGATGGGGGAGTTATCTGGGCTCGCCCAGTAGTCCTGTCTTGCTAATAGGGGCTCGCTTAACTTTGGCACGGTCGGCTTCTCCTTTTCACTTCCGGTCGGCGCTGGCTGTGGTGGAGGTTTTTCTCCCCACTTGCACGATCCCCGCTGGGGAACGCTACGGCTAGTAACTTCGGGGTCTGTCTCGCGGTGAGCTATGACCATACCCTCCTAGTCGCTCGGTTCAAATTGATGTCGCCTTCCCACCCTCCCCCCTCCTGCTCCTCACGACCGCCGGTGGGATCCTCTCCACTTAGTGACGCTATCTCTCGGAGAACAAAGGACTACATGAGAGACGCGGTAATATGGCAACACTTTGGTTTTTTCGGTCGGGCTTTCCGGGGACCTGGTCCCCACCTCCACTTTCCACTTCGACTGCGTCGGCTCGCATCCTACTGCTCTCCTTCCTTAGGCTGGTACCCTACTACCAACTCCACTCCTTGGGCCCCGCACCGAGGCCTCGAATCTCGATTGGCATGTCATGGTATTGCACTACATCCGTGGCTCAGCTGGTTGGGGGCATTCAGCTTTCGGGCTCTTTGCCGGCCTCCTACTTCGGCTGCTTTTTTCCGTCGCTGTTCGAGGGTTTTGTTATTTACATTCGGCACTCTGGCGGTTCGGTAGGCAGGCGTTACTTTCGTTTTGTTTGTAGTTTATGGGAGGAGTTTTTCCTTATGCTTTCCTGCCTAGCTTGTTGGGCTTTCTTTCTGTTGGCTACGTGTAGTAAGTAGGAGGGGGGTTTTTCGGGCGAGGAATCCCGGGGTGGACTGGCTTCGAGGCGAGACCCCTATCGCGTTCAAGTCGCGGAGTCTGAGGACTGGGCACCTGAGTTGGCTTGCCTTAGGGTGTGTGCGGTTGGGCCCATACTAGAGGGTCTTGGGGGTACGGGTTTTCTCTTGGTCCGGGTTGGGATGCGTGGATTTTGGTTTTGTTTCCGCCATAGCTAGCGCTGCATGCGAGTTCTTGCACCTTAACAATTAATATATGATATAAAAAAAAAAAAAAAAAAAAAAAAAAAAAAAAAGACCGAGGAAGATAGGCTCTTCACGCTTTGTTCTAAGTAATTTCCTTACTTATTATTTTACGAATAAAACATCTTTAAGCTCTTTATCATATCCGACACATTTCTCACGAGCCTAGGTGAGGAGAAGATATCTTACTTAGGATTAGACAGGCGTTATCCGACGATAGGTGATAACGTAGATCAACGGATCTAAGAACTGTCATATCCGATAAGATAGAAATTAAGGAGAGAAGTATCGTTGCCCGTCGCTATCAGTTAACTACTAGCTAGGAACGTTACATTACAAAGGGTTACCAAAGCGACTCTCAACGATATCAACACGGCGGATATAAACCCTCCACCCGAGGGACAAGACCACGAAGGAGACATTGATCTCACGGAAAACGAAGGAGGATTAGGAAATTTCGAAGAATTTAACAACGCACTTGAAAATGCTTCTCAAGTACCATCAAGAACAGCAAGCCCTGTTACACCCGAACAAGGAACGCCTGAAAGAAGGTCTTCACCAGAAGACTCACCAGAAGGAACACCAAGACCGAGAAGAATGTCAGGAGCACCACCTGTAGTGCCTCCGGCACAAGGGGAGATAGGATTATCTCCAGCTCAAATACAAGGGATCGTGGCTGCGGCAGTAACAGCCATGGGACATGCGAACCCGGCAGCACAAGTAGCTCCAGGAAGAACAATGCAACAACCGAAGGTCAAGGCTCCACCGAGATATGGAGGAGAAAGAAACCGCCTGCGCAACTTCATGGTCCAATTGGACAACTACTTCGAAGCAGTAGGATGGACAGAAGGACACGACCGTGAAAAGATCTTATACACTAGTACGTTATTCGAAGGAACGGCCTTGGCATGGATTCGGCCCTATACCGAAGGTACTATCGAAAGACCATGGGTGAACTGGGATGAATTCCGCAACGAGTTCACCATGCAATTCGATGACCTCAACAGGAAACAAGAAGCATGAAACAAACTCGAAATTATCGAACAGGGAAATCGCGACGTAACTGAGTACTGGTACGAATTCTGACTGCTGAAGCAAGATGCCAACGTCGACGACACAACGGCAGGGCGATGGTTCACGAGAGGACTCAAGAAAATCTATCGCGACGCAATGATACATATAACCGGAAGGCCGACCTCAGCAACTGAGTTAGCAGTCTGGGCGATAGACAAGGAAAATTGGATCAACCACTGCCAGCAGGTCGAAAGGAACCACCACCCTACGAATACAGACCAGAAACCCTACAGGACTCCGAGAAACCAAGACAGGACTTGGAAAAGACAAGAGCAAGACGATAGAGGAGAACCCATGGAACTAGACGGAACTAGAAAGAAAGGGCGTCTCGACCTTCCCCAAGGGGAATACGATCGAAGAAAGAAGGATAACCTGTGTTTCAACTGCGGAACCAAAGGACACGGAATCAAGGACTGCAGAAAGCCGAGATCGAACGGAAGCGGAACACAGAGGAAGAAACCTTTCACCACACAAAGTTTCCAACAATTTCCGAAAAGAACGAACCTGAGGGAGATATCTACGGATGAAGGAGACGACCAATCAGAAAAAGACGACGGTCCCCAGCAATAGATGGTCTGAGGGACAAGAATCGACCGAAACCTATCAGGTTATCGAATACATACGCGGCACTACAAACGGAATCAATGTAAACACACGGAGACCAGTTAATGGTCAAAACAAAGCTACATGTCAGCCAACATGGTACGATTGAGCTATACGCGATGATAGACTCAGGAGCGACCGAGGATTTCATCGACAAAGGAATCTGTGACAAGCACAGGATCAAAACAAAGAACACGAATAAGAAAAGGATGATTTACTTGGCGGATGGAAATCCAAGTGCAATGGGCGCTATCACCCATATTGCACAAGTACCTATGGAGATTGGAAATCATAGGGAAATGGCCACCTTCCAAGTGGCAAATCTCAAGAATCACGAGATAGTGCTAGGAATGCCCTGGCTCAAGAAACACAACCCAGACATGGATTGGGCACAAAATAAGGTCACCTTCGCAAGCGGATTATGCGAGAAGGAATGTCTACAAGACCCGCCAGTCGTGTATGGAACTCCAGAAGTCGAAGTCGAATACGAAAGCCTCAAAGCAAGATACGAAGAGGCCAACATGCCTGTCAAGGAACAAAAAAAGAAGGAGAACAAGAATCAGAGAATTCTTGTCAAGAGGATCGACCCGGAGGCTCGGATACCTCTTAGAGGGTCAACAAAGGCTGCAGGACATGACCTGTACGCATTCGAAGATACCACGACACCAGCAAGAGAACAAACCACGATACGAACAGGAATAGCCATTGGACTACCGGACGGCACCTATGGAAGAATCGCACCTCGGAGTGGGCTATCAGTTAGACACAAACTGATGGTCAATGCCGGGGTAATCGATGCCGACTATACTGGTGAGATTAAGGTGGTCTTGGCCAACCTGAATGACAAAGAGTATAAAATCTCAAAAGGAGATCGAATTGCTCAGTTGATCATCGAAAAGATCAACAACGAAGAACTGCGGGAAGTTAACAACCTCGACGATACGCAAAGAGGAAACAAAGGTTTTGGGTCAACGGACCAACACGAGGCTACCGAGGGCCAACAAAACAAGATTCAGATATGCGAAATAACGGCGGAAGAATTCCGCGAAGACTATAAGGAAGGAGCATACACCGGCATGCTCAGATGGAACTTCACCACGAAAGATCTAGAATGGGCCAAGATCAACATCAGCACGGAACTGGCCATACGAGACAAACAACAACGAAAGCAACAAGACTGGAGGGATAGTATACCTAAACAATATCACAAGTTCCGCGATTTGTTCAAAGAGGACAACGCGACAGAACTACCCCCTCATCGACATGGGGTAGACCTGGCGATCGATCTCGAATTAGACAAAGACGGAAAACGAACACAACATATACCATGGAAAAAGGTATACGCACTCAGCGAACAAGAATTGGAAGAACTAAGACAATACATCGAAACCAACTTGGACCGAGGATGGATTCGAGAAACAAAAGGAGCATGGGGATCACCCATAATGTTTGTCAAAAAGAAAGATGGAAAATTGAGGCTATGCGTGGATTACCGAGCACTCAATTCGCTTACGAAAAAGGACCGATATCCGCTTCCCCTGATAGGAGAAGCCTTGGATCGACTAAGAACCGCACAATACTTCACCAAACTTGACATCAAGGATGCATACCATAATGTCAGGATCAAAAAAGAAGATGAATGGAAGACAACTTTTGCATCCAAGTACGGAATGTACGAATACCTAGTTATGCCCTTCGGGCTAACCAATGCACCTGCGGCGTTTCAACGTTGGATCAACCAAGTGTTGAGCCGGTTCCTCAACAAATGCTGCATTGTCTACCTAGACGATGTACTCGTCTACTCCAACAACCTGGAACAACACATCAGAGACGTCAGCGAGGTAATGGAAAGCATCCAAGAGTCCGGAATGAAGATCAAACCAACAAAATGCGAATTCCATAAAGAAGAAACGGAATACCTGGGATTCATCATCAACAGACAAGGAGTCAAAGTGGACCCAGTCAAAACGAACGCCATATGGAAATGGAAACCACCAGGAACGAGAAAAGATGTTCAATGCTTCATTGGATTCTGCAACTTCTATCGAAGGTTTATAGAAGGGTTCAGCAGGATTGCTAAACCCCTCTATAACCTAATGAAGAAAGAAGCCAAATGGAGATGGAAAGAACATGAACAAAAAGCATTCGACGGTATCAGAAAGCAACTCACGAGTGCCCCATTACTAGATCACTACGACCCCGATAAAGAACTAGTAATCGAAACCGACGCCTCGAAATACGTCTGTTCCGGGATACTCTCACAGAAATCTGAAGACGGAAGGTGGAGACCCGTCGCCTACCGGTCAAAGAAAATGACACTCGCCGAATGCAACTATGATGTCCACGACAAAGAATTATTGGCAATAGTTCCAGCAATGAAGGAATGGCGACGATACATTTGCGACACAAAAGGTGTCGTGAAAGTACTATCGGACCACAAAAATCTAGTACCATTCATGAAAGACAAGATACTGAACGATCGACAACTACGATGGATGGAACAACTGAGTCAGTTCAAATTCAAAATCAAATACCGACCCGGCAAGGAAGGGGGCAAACCAGATGCCCTTACCAGAATATCGAGCGATAGACCACAAGACGATAACGACGAAAGGATTACCCGAAAAATCCAAACGTTATTGCCAGTTGACCAATATTTCAATCAAGACAAAATCGAAACAATGGAGATGGTTGAAATTAGGACAGAACACGAAGAGAAAATACAGAAAGCAAGCAAAAAAGATGGAACTATCAAGGCGGTAAAGGAAGCGTTGGAAGATGGAAAAAGGGAGATGAAGGGGATAGCACTGGGTTTATGCCAGTGGAAAGAAAATCAACTATGGTACGACGGAAGGCAATGGGTCCCGGAAAAGAAGAGATAAGAACGGAAATCATACGACAACATCACGATTCATGAATATCGGGACACGGAGGAACGGCTAAAACAACCGAACTTATCACGAGGTCATTCTATTGGCCAGGACTACGCGAAGACGTCAAGAGATACGTCAAGAATTGCGATATATGTCAAAGAACAAAAACAGCTAAGCATGCACCATATGGATTACTAAAATCGAACGAAGTCCCGGAACGACCATGGGAAACGATCACCATGGATTGTATTACCGACCTTCCGAGCTCGGAAGGATGGAACGCCATTTTGGTTGTGGTAGATCGCCTGACCAAAATGAGTCACTTTGTCCCGGTTAAAAAGAATATGACAATGGCAACCTTCATACGAACGATTTTCCATGAAATCTTTAGATTACATGGACTACCAAAAAATATCATCACGGATCGAGGATCCTTATTCACATCCAGCGCATGGACAAAAGCGACAGGAGAAATGGGAATATGGAACAGGCTGAGCACAGCCTTCCACCCTCAAACCGACGGACAAACGGAACGGGTAAACAGCATATTGGAACAATATCTTCGCGCATACATCAATTATCAACAAGATAATTGGCGGGAATTGCTTCCGATGGCGGAGTTTGCATACAACAACAGCAAGCAAGAAACGATAGGAACGACACCATTCTTTGCGAATTATGGACAACATCCGAGGAATCAGACCACAAATCATACGATAAGTGGAATGATAACGGATAAGACGGAAATGAGTCAACTACACGAAACATTACGGAGCGAGATGGAATATGCACAACAACGACAAAAAGAACAATACGATAAGCACCGAAGACCCGATCCGAACCTACAGAAAGGAGATATGGTGTGGTTGCTACCACGCAATATCAAGACCACGAGACCATCCAAGAAATTGGACTACAAGAAAATCGGGCCGTTTCGGATACAGAAAAGGATAGGAAGTCGAGCATATAAACTCGATCTTCCTCCCTCGATGAAGATTCACAACACATTCCACATCTCACTCCTCGAACTCTATAACGATAACAAGTTTCCCTCACAAACGATTACACCTCCTCCACCGCTAGAAATAGACGGTGAATCCGAATACGAACTCGACGAGATAATCGATTCCCGCTTGCGCTACGGGAAACTCCAATACCGTGCCAAGTGGACCGGTTACTCTCCCGAACACGATAAGACTTGGTACCCCGCTACCAACTTCACGAACTCACAAGATGCCATCGAACTCTTCCACCGAAGCTATCCCGACAAGCCCCACCGGGATAACGATCACCATCAACCCCAAGAACGAGGAAGGCGCTAAGTCTCCGAGGAAGCCCCACGAGGGATGGGATGATCCGCCACGGCGGATCACCCCAATGAGTCCCAAATATTCATGGATGGGGCCAACCGATGAAGAACTCGCTAAGCGCGAAAAAGAAGCTAGACAGAATGCGCACAAGGCCATGAGTTGGACGGTGTGCTATGACGACGGATGTCCCACTCACTATGGGGACAAAGAGGGATCAGGATGGTTCCCGAGGGAATACAAGAAAGGAGGTCCTCGTCCGGACCACGCCCTCAAAGACTGGACACAGTGCTACAGAAAGCACTGTGCGATGCACAAACCAGCAAAGATAAGGGCAGGGTACTACCAGCAAAAGGACGGGAGCAGGGCACCGCTCCAAAGAAAGGATGCCTGGAAACACAAGAGGACCTCGAGGACGAGGCCTGAGGAAGGGGGGGCCGAAAACTCCTCTGCGGAAACAGAACCCGATTTCGAAAGCCTACAAAGGCAAATCTCGGGACTACGAAACCAACTGGGTACCGCCGAAGCCACAATTTCGGCACACGCGCAAACGATCACCCAACAACAAAGGACGATTGAAACCGCCAACCTCACACTTGAGATAGTGAGGATCAGGGCTAGGGATTGGGAATCGAAGTACCATAGACTTCGAAGATCCGTTCGCGCATACGGACGGGAGCTGGTGAAGATGGGGGACAGCAGATAGAGCCTGATGGGACTCAGGCTTAAGGAGGGGGGAGCTAATGTCACGGATGTGACAGGTAGCTCAGGATTTCGCACATGACTCGATTATGAGTCATGGGTTTTGCGCATATGACTCGCTTGAGTCATATGACTTGTTTATGTTATGATTTGTTATGTTTCGCACATGACTCGATTATGAGTCATGGGTTTTGCGCATATGACTCATTCGAGTCATATGACCTATATAAGGCTTTTCGCGAGGCTCACACTTGTGAGTCATCAGGGTTAGGGTTGAGTGAAGAGCACTATATAAGGAGGCCGAAGCGGCCGAGGAAGATAGGCTCTTCACGCTTTGTTCTAAGTACTTTCCTTACTTATTACTTTTACGAATAAAACATCTTTACGCTCTTTATCATATCCGACACATTTCTCACGAGCCTACGTGAGGAGAAGATATCTTACTTAGGATTCGACAGGCGTTATCCAAAGATTGGTGATAACGTAGATCAACGGATCTAAAAACTGTCATATCTGATAAGATAGAAATTAAGGAGAGAAGTATCGTTGCCCGTCACTATCAGTTAACTACTAGCTAGGAACGTTACACACATGCGCTCAACTGTCCTAACAGTGGTTCGAGTCAAGTCTACCGGAAGCCGGAGGAAGTAGGTTCGAAGATGAAAAAGCCCAAATGTTCTTATTGTGGTTCACGGTTGCACGTGGGACCTCCGGCAATGCCGGAAAGCTGTCTGGAATTCCAGCAGTTTGTTCAGGGTCGGTATGGGGTAACTCCAAGTGCTTCTGGAGCTATTCCATTACCTGACCCACCTCCAATGCCTTTGTCTCGTCAGGGGGTGGTTCCCTAAGAGGACAGACAACAGGAGAGGGAGGACTCCTTTGATGGGTATGATAGACCCTCTGGAGGCCCTGGCAGAAATGCTGGTGGTGGCGGAGATCAACTCCCGCCTGGCGGAAATGTTGGTGCTGGTGGGGACCTGGGTGATTCCAGTTCCTCCAGTAGCAGTGATGATAATGATGCCAACTCCCTACCCGATTTCTCAAACTTTCTAGGAAGGCGAAAGCCACAGTAGAGTGAGAAAAAGAAGAAGCGCTATGACCGACATGCACGCAGATTGCTAAGAGCTTTTTTGCAAATGAGTGGGATATCTGGGGCTAGTCTGCCAACTGGTGATACAGGCTCTGCAAGAGATAGACCTAAGAAACCCGAAAAATTAGGTGATGTAACTCCATTCAAGGGAGATACAACCAACACTGAACGGTTCATTAGTGATGTGGAAATCAAGTTCGAGTACTTCCGAGAATCGGTCACGGAAGATATGGACAAAATCAGCTTGGTTATCCCTCTTCTTCAGGGCACTGCCAAAACTTGGTATATGGGCCTACACCGGTACGTCAGTGAAGACGGTGCACGCAGGGTGGGTATGCCGTTTGACCCCAACCATGACCTTTGCACATGGGAAGGATTTAGGAAACGGCTAATAGCAAGTTTCGGTGCCCATGTTGATCGGGACCGCCCTCTAAGCAAGTGGACGAAGCTGCAGATGAAGGCTGGTCAGGTTGACCAGTACTTAGACTCGGTAATGGATCTGATTGTCCAGTTGGGCTATACGGACTCTACGATGATCAAAGACAAGATTCGGATGACAATGACATTCCAACTACTGAATGTCTGGGCACAAAAGACACCCCATCCTACCGATGTGTCCGAGTACATGGACCTTCTGCGGAAGACGGGCCACGCCCTCCAAGACAATATCCCTTTCAGCGAGACCATTACAAAAAGCCGAAGTGATAACCAGGCCAAGAGCGAGGAGAGGTTGCCAACCTCAAGGAAACAACCGAGGCGGAAGGAAAAGGGTTCGGGCAAGCCCAACCCTAGGCGCTGCGTATCTTCTGCGGGTTCGTCCCAGAAGCAAGGGAATTCTGAGCATGCTAATACCCAAAAGAATATCCCATCTACGCTTATCGATAAGCGAAAGAAGGAGTCGCAGTGTACACGATGTGGAAAACCGGGTCATTTTTGGCGGAAATATTTCTCCACCGACCCTGTTGTTAGTTCAGCCAAAGGGGTTAAAGCAATTACCAAACAGAGAAAGGCTGAAGATGCCGAAGTCAACGAAGCATCAAACAACAAGGTTCTTCGCATCAAAGCACCACCTTCAAAGAAGTTGTTGGAAATCCGAAAATCATCACCCGAGATTATGGAGGTTGAGACGGATGCTGAGGAATAGGTAAGTTCCTTTCCTTGCACCGAGATAACAAGACACTGACATAACTCTGAAAGATTATGTGAAGGGTTCCGAGAGTAAGCATACCCAAAGAAATCCTGCAGTCGATATAGACTGACCAGGCCTCTTAGATGTTCTGGGCTGCAGCGGTCTGCGAAGGAACGAGGCAGGTGGAGGATTTGGGTCAGCATGGGAATTCTCTGTGGGTGTTTGTCTTGGTTTATTTCTCTTTTGTATTCTTGTTATGTTACTGCGGGAATATGTCATTTCCTTACTTCGATGGATTATTTCCTTAGTATTGGAAGCGAAATTGTTTTCTTTTGTTAAATTAGTTCCTCTCACATCAAGCAGGCCTTGATTCGAGCAAATGAGATTTTGTTATCAAGTTTACTTAAGGAGGGTTCAGTACCCGAAATCATGCCGGCGTGAAAGTAAACACCCTAGCTATTGATATACCGTGATTTGAAACCTTAACATCTTTGACCTGTTGTGGCCACTCTTGTGTCGAAAGGCAAGAGACTCCGTTAACATCCTTATAAAAGAAAACTCAAGAAAGAAAGCGCGGCTTACAGGCCCCCCAAAACATATTAAGTCTATCCGAGTTAGAGTTAGACTAGAATGGCGTTATGGCGCGAGAGACAGTGCAGCCGAGGCTGTATTATTGTTGGATAGTGGCGCTACTGGCGCAGTGCTTAGAACAAGATGAGCTAAGGAAACACAAGTTCCTTGTGTCCGGAGAAAGGTTGCTGCTCCTATTAAGGATGCTAGTGGGAACAACATTGCCAACTCAGGGCTTCATTACACTAAGACCCTGCAGATGGGTATTGGTGATCATGTCAATGACATGAGATTTAAACTAGTGGACATGTTCGATAAGAAGATTGATGGTTATCTTCCGATGTCATGGCTCCATGAACATAATCCCGACATAGACTGGGAATCACGCAGCTTCACATGGAGATCTGTGTTGTGTAAGGCTAGATGCCTTGGGGGCCAAAGAAGGTTGGAATTCATAACCGAAGAAGAGCTATTGGCAGAAGACCAAGCTCAGGTATACCTTCTTGGATATGCCCAGTTCATGGGAGAAGACGGGAAAGATATTGCCCTAAGTCTCCTCCCCGAATATAAGGACTGTGGCGATATATTTAGCCAGCAAAGGATAGATGCGTTACCAGAACACTCAGAGTCTGATCATAAGATCGAGTTAATGCCTGAGACAGCACCTCCCGTTGGTCCTATATATCCATTATCTGAAAACGAGCACAAGATTCTGAGAGAGTATCTCAATGAGATGCTGGCAACGGGAAAGATACGGAGATCCAGTTACCCTGCCACAGCCCCAATCCTCTTTGTACCCAAACCTGATGGTTCATTGAGACTATGTATTGATTACCGAGAGCTTAACAAGATTACGGTGAAGAATAAATATCCTTTACCAATGATGAATGAGTTGCGTGACAGACTAGGAAAAGCCACTGTCTTCACAAAGTTAGATTTGAAGAATGGCTATTATCTCCTCCGAATGGCAGAAGGAGAAGAATGGAAGACAGCTTTCCGCTGTCGTTATGGGTTGTATGAATATACGGTAATGCCGTTTGGGTTATGTAAGGGCCCATCTACTTTCTAGAGTATGATAAATAAAATCTTTCCTGATTTATTAGACGAAGGAGTCATCACCTATATAGATGACATCCTAATATACTCAGAGACCATCGAGGAACATGTCTCACTCGTTAGGCGAGTTATGGAAAGGCTGCGCAAGGCCAGGCTTTGCGTGAGCATTAAGAAATCTACATTTCATCAAAGAGAGGTAGAATTCTTAGGATACCGTATATCTGACCGTGGCATTATGATGACCACGGAAAAGGTGAAGTCAATTGAACTTTGGACTCCACCGAAGACAGTTGTTCATGTTCAAAGCTTTTTGGGATTTGCAAACTTCTACCGTCGGTTTATAGAAGGCTTTAGTAAGATAACAAAGCCGTTAACTGACTTAACGAAGAAAGATACCAACTGGGAATGGGGTGCAAGGCATGATGAAGCCTTTAGTCATCTGAAAGCGATGTTTATCGCGAGCCCCGTTCTAGCTCACTTTGATCTGGAATGGTTAATCAAGTTGGAAACCGATGCTAGTGATTTTACATTAGGTGCTATGCTGTCGCAGTTATGCGAAGATGGTAGAGGGCATTGTATAGCCTACCATAGTCGGAAGTTCTCACCAGCAGAGATAAATTATGATCTGCATGATAAAGAGATGTCAGCAATTTTGCTGCCTTTAAGGAATGGGATCATCTCTTTGCTCTCAGTATCCGATCAGATAACTATTTACACTGATCATAAGAATTTGGAGTACTTTAATAGTACTAAGATACTGAATCGCCGACAACATCGCTGGGCGGAATTCCTTCAACTATTTAATTTCAAGGTTGTCTACCATGAAGGGCGCCTTAATGGGAAGGCTGATGCATTATCGAGGCGTTCGGAGTACCGCCCTGAAGGGGGGAGTAATTCTGCGAAATTGGGTCAAGGACAGTATTTAGATAGTCAGGAGCGGGACATCTTGCGACCACACTTGTTGCAACTGTGCCAAGGCTTTCGGTTAAAGTCCGGAATGCTTGATGACATGAAGGTCGCAATAGCAAAGGATAATACTTACCAAAGTATTTACAAGTCTATTGTCCAAAAGGACAATAAGGTTGACCCTAATTTCTCAATAGAGAAGGACTTCCTCTTATACAAGGGGCGTTGGTACATACCAGAGGATCAAGGGCTAAAGGAACGGATCATGCAAGCGGAACATGATTCCCGTCTAGCCGGACACTTCGGGACTTATAAGACAATAGGGAAGGTTAAAGCCAACTTCTACTGGCCTAAGATGGAGGCCTATATCGAGGACTACGTTCAGTCTTGCGATACCTGTCAAAGGGTAAGGACAGTCAGACATAAGAAGTTTGGGCTATTAGAACCTATTGATGTTCCTATGAGGCCATGGATCGCAATATCAAGGGACTTCATTGTTGTTAGGCGGAGACAACCGGTACAGACTTATGTTTGTCTAGGCCAATCGGGATTCTTTCGTATGGATGGAGATTTGTCTAGGAAGGCTCGGAAGCAACTCGTTTCGTTTATGACTACTAAGAGTGCAAGAAAGTATAATAGAATCGTAAAAACAATATTATATTGTTAATGTCTCTTCTCCGTTGCTAGATAATGTCTAAAGCTTGGGAGGCACTTTGATATTTATATCCCGCGTCTGTGTGTTCGCGGACTACATCTATCTAACATACAAAATATGTACCTCTTTGATTTTAACTCGCAACGTCGAGTTCTCCCCAAAGGTGCGAACACCGGAAGACCCTGAAAACCATCACACCCACTTCGGTAATTACTATTTCTAACTGATGGAATTCGCTCCAATGGCTTTCTCTTAATAGAGGGGAGGTCATTCTATGGAACACTATCGTAATTCCTCGGTCGGCAACTCCTAGTTGTTCTATGTAGAGGGGGTGGACCTTCGTGTTGTGTTGTTCATAAATCCCGCACCGGCGGTACACCCCTTATCATAGTTGCAACACTCCCCAAAGCTCGTTGGCTTCGTTGATAGTATTCCCAGGAGCTCTAGACTCTTCTAATTATCGGGGGGTGTGTGTGAATGCGTTGGTTTGTTGTTCCAAACCTCCTGACATTCATATCATGACCTTGTGCAAAAACATCCCGTTACTTACGGCCCATACCAAAGATGTCATATCTTTGAAGCCTTGTAACTCCCTGAGTAGATGACGGATTGACTTCGTTCCACTTCCCAGGTCTAGCCATTTTTTTTTTTTTTTTTTTTATATCATATATTCATTGTTTGGTTAAGGTACAAGAACGTGCATGCAGCGCTAGCTATGGCAGAAACAAAACCCAAAATCAATCAACTAACAAACGAAAAACCCAAACCAGATCCTCCTATGGCGTCCAATAACCGACGCATTGCCTACACAGGACTTATAAAGGAAAATTACTAACTAACTAGCATCATAACGGAAACAAATCAAAACCCAACGTATTGAAATCAAACAGGAGACCTCCCACCACTTAGACCACTTGGCGACCCAGCCAACGACAACCGAGGCGAGGCAGGAAGGGAGGGGGAGGGGGAGAGAGAAGGCTGGCGGGGGGCATAGTGTGCATACATATCGGGGGGGAAACCAGTCCTGGTGGCGGTGAGGTAACGACCGAGGCCCAAAAGCATCGGAATTGAGGTCCACAGAGAAGAGTCAGGTCCAATATCCGTGACCCCCTGGAGGTAGCGATCACGTGGTGCAGACTTGACAGGACAGAAAAGGAGGGCATGTTCGAATGTCTCGTCCCCTTCCTCACACCAGGGGCAGAGGGGAGAGGGGTCGGTGTCGTGCCATGAGGGATGGGCGGCTAGGTAGCTCTTGCCAGCACGCATCTGGTGGAGCCGGCCGGAGAGGAAACGCCCCAGGCCCATAAAAGGGTGCGGGCGCAGGGTGGGGCCAAAGAGGTAGTAAGGCGGGGGAGGAGAGAGGAGGCGCCACGAGGTGAGGAGTTCCTCACGGCAACAGGCTTTGAGAGAAGCGTAGAGGGCTGGAGCCCCGAGCGGGGCCACCTGCAATGGAGGCAAGAGGAGGGGGTTCGCCGGAGGGAGGGGGTCACTGCGGCTGCCGATAATGGGGTGAATGCGGTGGGCGACCGCATCGACTGGGAGGTGGCGCCGGTTGGGCGGGGAGGGTGGTTTGGTGAACCATCTGAGGGGGCGGTAGTTGGGGCCGGCCCATGGATGCCGGCCTCTGACAGACCCAGGGAGGCGGAGGGAGTCGGGGGCTCTAAAGGGGGACGTGGTTGGGACCGAGTGGTCCAGGCGGGCCGTTGCCGGGTTGATCTCAGGCGGCAGGCAGACCAGGCGGACCGCTGCTAGGCGTTGAAGGTGTTTGATCAGTAGGTCAATGGGAGGGAGTGATGACTCACAGGGAAGGATGGCCGTGTTGGTGGAGGCGAAGCAGTTCGTAACCCACCTCTGCACCCGGTGCCAGAACGCCCTCATCTTGTCGAGCATCCTGGAGTTGGGGGAGAGAAGGTCGCTGCCGTAGAGAAGGATGGGGTGGACCAAGGAGGAGGCGAGACGATGACACAGGTGTGGTGCGAGACCCTTGCCTGGCCGGGACAGGCGATCTATTGTAGCGAGGGCAGCTTCGGCCAGGGCAAGGCGCCTGGTGAAGTGAGGTGTGGTGGCTCGGTCCAACGAAGGAGTGGCGGGTTCCAGCCAGTAGCCCAACCACCGTAGTACTTGGGCCGGTTTGTAGGGGACGGAGTCCACTGAGACGGGGAGGAGGCATGGGGGCCCCCTCTGTTGGGGCGTCCTCCAGTGCATCAGTTCTGTTTTGGGGAGGGAGAACGCAACGCCTATGCGTCTTCCCCTTGACGTGAGAGAGGAAGCGACTGCTTGAAGTTTCTGGACGTTACGCCTGTAGGAGGGCGAGGAGACAGTTATAGCGAAGTCGTCAACATAGGAGAGGATTATGCCGTTAGGGACTGGAAAGTGGAGGGAGGAAACGTAGATCAAGAAAAGAAGAGGGGAGACGGGCGAGCCTTGGGGGGTGCCGACCTGGACTGGCGAGAGGACCTTAGGGGAACCCTGGTATAGGAGGCGGCAATGCCTGCCGTGCAGGAAGGATCGGACCCACGAGACAAGGTAGGGTTGAACGCCCCTTTCCCGTAGCTTGCCGCACATGGCAGCGGAGTCGACATTGTCAAAGCCTCCCTTGATGTCAAGGAAGAGTGTGGAGGAGCAGAGGCCCATGCAGTGTGAAAGACGGACCTCATGTGAGAGTGTGGCAAGGGCATCAAAGGTACCCATGCCCGATAGTGAGCCACATTGGTTGGGGTGGACTAGGCCAAGGGCCCGAGCAACTGCGGCTAGCCTTACAGCTACCACACGCTCCAGGATCTTGGATAGGGTTTGGAGGAGGACGATGATGCGGAAGGAGGCCGGGGTGTCGTAGGAGGCCTTGCCAGGTTTGTCAAGGACAATACCATTGGCTTGTTTGAGGGAGGACGGGTGAAAGCCATAGAGTAGGAGGGGGCGCAGGAGGGACGTGAGGATTTTTGGGTTGGTGCCGTGGACTCTTTTCCAGACTGAGTACGGGATATGGTCGGGGCCGGGGGCGGACGAGCTTGAGCTGGATGCCAGAGCCTTAGAGATCTCTTCTCTTGTGAGGACATCGAGATCCCGGAACGGGCGTAGGATAGTAGGAGGGGAGGAGGATTCCCTAGGAGGAAAAAAGTGGGACAGGAGGGCGGTGTTGACAGCAAGCGGGGTGTCGGCTTCCGGGAAAGACGGGAACCGGTCTGGGGGGCGACCTATCGCGAAGCGTTTGGCTGTCCATACAGTCTTAGGGGTTGCAGAGGAGAGGAACTCGTCCCAGTGCCTTCGTTTGGCCTGTTTTATGGCCTTGAAGTAGGCGTTGCGGGACCCCCGGGCCTCATCCAGGGAGTCCACACAAGGGGACCTGCGGGCACGGCGAGCAGCGGCGTGAAACGAGATTCTGAGGGAGGAGAGGAGGGGCGACCACCAAGGTTTGGAATGAGTCGACATACGGTTGAGGGGGGTGTGTAGGAGGAGGGTAGTGCGGAGGCGGTTGACGTTGCTGTCAAACCAGGCCGAGGCAGAGGACAAGGTCGGGAGAGCGGGAGGCGGAGAGACAACAAACAATTTGAGGGCGTCACCAAGGGCAGACCAGTCTGTCTTGGCCCAGGCTGGTGTGGGGGCAGGGGGGCGCAGTAAGGGCGTAGAAAGTAAGATGCAAATAGGGATGTGGTCAGAGCCAGTAGACGGGAGGGTGGTGGTCCACTCAGCAAAGAGCTGGGCCGCTTCCCCGTTGGCAAAGGAGAGATCAAGAACAGAGGGCCTGTCCTGGGGGGTAAAGGAAAAATAAGTAAACACACCAGGGGTGTTAAGAAGGGAAAAACCATGTAACGAAGCCAATTGAAAGTAAGGAACTGACGTCCTAAGTTCGGTGGATGAAATGGCCCTCAGCGGGTCAGAAAGAGGGTGGTGGATGTTAAAGTCCCCCAAAACAAAAACAGGAAAACTCAAGTCAGGAAAACACAGCTCGGGAGAGACAATGCGCGTGTGGGTTGAGGTGCCCTTGGTGTTGTACACATTGTACACCCTAAGGCGAGTCTGTGAGGAGGAGCAGAAGCCCACATTGGAGAACAAGTCAAGCGCCATCACGTTGGCAGACTGGTCCACCCATACGGGCAAAAGGGAAACAACTTCAAGAAAGGACAAAAGAGCGTAGCAAGCCACGCGGGGCTTGCCAAAGGTGGGGGGTGGGGAAAAACATTTATAGCCAGGAAAGGAAGGTAAGCGTGCCCTCCACACAGGGGGGTCCTGTATGGCCACAATCGCCGGCAAGGAAGACAAAGCAGAAAAACTCTGAAATAAAGAAAGAAAAACATCCCAGCTACCCAAGCTGTTATGTTGAACGAAGGAAAGGTTCAAAAGGCCAGGATCCCTGCCAGAGGGCCTGGGGAGAGGAGAGTCGGGAGAAAGCATTTACCCGGACAAGCCGGAGGGATTTTCTGCGGTACGGGCCGGGTCGTAGTCCCCGTGGGTGGGGGGGACGTTGGCCCTGGAGGAGGAACGAGTAGCTGTCTGTGGGGTCTCGGGCGGGACGCGAGGGCGGGGGCGGCGGGGGGTCGCAAAAGGCGGGGCAAGAGTCTGTCTCGGGGTGGAGGGGCCAGCACCGGCGTCGGCACCATCAGGGCCGACATCCATGCCGTCCTCATCACTTTGGCCTAGTGGTTGTGAGGCGGAGGGGTCTTTGGGGGTTGGGGCGGGTCGCTCCGGGCAGTCCCTGTCAGTGGCCGCGTGCGGCTCCTTACAGTTGGGGCAGGAAGCAGTAGAGGAGGGGCAGCAGTTGAGGACCGCCTTGGTGTTACCCGCCTTAGGGCAGGTGGGATTCTGGCAGCGGTGCGCCGAACGTGTGTGCGGGAGGGAGCAGATTGGACAAACCGGGTGATCCAGCTTACATCGAGGGGCCTGGTGGCCGAACTTCCAACAGTTGCGGCACTGTGTGAAGCGGTTGGAAGAGAAGGCGCGTTCAACCCGGCGTCTTCTAGAGAAGAGGGGGATAGAGGTTCCCATGGCATTGATGTCCTCGGGAGCGATGGTGACGACGACAGAGGTAGCGGACTTGGACATCCTGGAGTCCAGGTCTCGATTGAGGTAGCGGGCCGAGAAGATGGTGACGCCCGCGGCGTTACGGACGGACTCCTGGAGGAGGGAGAGGAGGTCTTCTTGGTCTTCTGGGAGGTAGGCGAGGGGGAGGGAGTGGATGGCGAGTTGGACCTCGTTGGGGGCAGGCCTGAAGGGCAGGTAGGCATTGTCGCCTACCGGGGAGAGTTGGTTGAGGCGGTTGGCGAGAGCTTGATAGTATGGGGCGTAGGAGGTGGCGGGAGTGTAGGGGTCGAGGACGGTGAGAGTAACGGAGCCTCTGTCGTTAACGCGGGCAGAAAGGGAAAGTGGTAGGGAGCAGTTGGCCTCACGGAGAACCGAGGCAGCTATGTCAGGGAGGGTCGCGGAAATTCTATCAGCTTCGGGGTGGGGAGCAGGAGAGGAGCGAGGAGCGAAGAAACGACGTTGTGCTGCTGGCAGGGCAGGAGTCTCCTTAACAGGAGACGTCGAGGTGCCGGATGCGACTTGCGCAGCTGAGGGTGGCTTCGACTTAGGCCCCTTGGACTTCTTCTTGCCCCCGTCAGCAGCAGCCAGGGCGAATGAGCGAGGAGGGCGCAGGTAGGTAGGATCCATGTTGCCAGGGGTCCACTCAGAGAGGGGGGGGTATTTGCCGTCACGGAAGGTCCGGGCTTCCCATGAGTTGGGGTACTTGACCGCGTAGGCCTCGGGGTTGCCGTAGTTCTTGCCCAAAGCGGTGTCATATCTGGGGGTGTCTAGGTCGAACCCATTCACAATCGCCCCGACCTGGTAAAGGGGGGCGCGGGAGGGGGCCTGACTGGGGTGTGGGGCGGCAGGGAGTTGTGCCGTGTTGGTATGGGGGGGCTGAGCTGAGGGAGGAAGTTCCTTCCCTTTCCGGGTAGGGGGTGGGGCCAGAGGCGCCGGGGCTTGCTGACGTGGGGGCGGTGGTTGGGAGAGCCTTTGTGACAGGTCACGCAGGGCTGACTCGATAGGGGCTAGGGACGAGAGCGAGGGGGTCTGAGCGGCGGAAACACCTTCAGCCAGCCCTTGAACTCTGGCGGTGAGGAGGTCGATTCGTTCGTTGGTGGTGGCGAGTCCATTGAGGGTAGCAACCAGGAGGGGGATGAGGATGGCCTCGCCTTCACTGAGCTCGCGAAGGTCCGACGAGATGAGAGGGGGGACAGAGGAGAAAGCATCACCAAGGACTGGCTGCAAAGACTGTAGGAGGGCCGGGATCGCGAAGACCGCGGGGTGGATGGGCTGAGCAGAGCTCGCCCTAGACTGGTTGGCGGAACCAATGTCGGACATTGGATCGCAAAGCAGAGACTTGAAGCCTAAGCAAGAGGGGGAAAAGCGTGCAGAAGTGAGGAGTCACACCAGATGCGATGGTGTTGAGGGTGTGTAAGAAAGTTATGGTCAGGAAAATAGGGGGCGCGGAGCATGTTCCCAGGTCTAGCCAGATGTCCTCCCTTATATATCCTGCGAACAGGTTTCGGTCGGACTGACGGCAGCGACGTATATGGTGTTATTCTGACACCATCAATTCTGTGACCATATAGTCACAGGACGCAACTAGGGTTGATGTGTATGATGACACCCGGGCCCCGTAAGGGGGCCGGAGGGGGGTATTGGAGACAAAGATTCTCAAACTCGGGTAAGGTTACCCTACTTAGGGTACTCCTGGGCTATCGGAATCATGTACTCCTAACAATTGTGGCGTTACCAGAATCCGAGGGTTATACGAAGATCTGGGTCATTGTTGATAGGTTTTCAAAAATGGCACATTTCATCCCCCTCGCTACGGAGGTACCTATCAAGGAACTTGCTCTTATATTTCTCAAAGAGATCTGGAGACTGCATGGACTCCCAGAATCAATTATCTCCGACCGAGATACTCGATTCACTTCAAAATTTTGGGTTAGCTTAATGGGACTACTTGAGGTAAAACTCAATGTCTCTACCGCGTTCCATCCTGAGACTGATGGTCAGACGGAGCGGGTGAACCAGACATTGGAACAATATCTGCGAAGTTATTGTACATACCAACAGGATGATTGGGTATCGCTACTACCATTAGTGGAGTATGCCTACAACACATCTGCCTCCAAGTCAACCAGGTTATCTCCTTTTGAGATCAACTATTGATTCTCGCCGAGGACTAACTGGTCTGGAATTGTTCCTGACAATAAGGGAATTCACCCAAGTACTGAGCTGTTGGTAAAGGACTGGGAAGGTACATGGCAAGATATACGGGAAACACTACAAGGTACTCAAGAAAGGCAACGGAAATGGCATGACAAGAAACGATTACCATCTCCAGAATATGCCACATTACAAGATGTCGCAGAAGGCAGAGCAATCAAGGCTGATCGGGTAATGCTGAACCGCAAGAATATCCGAACCAGAAGGCCTATGGAGAAACTAGACCACCGAATGTTTGGCCCTTTCGTTGTCAAACGGCGTGTTGGTTCTAGGGCATATGAACTCCAGTTACCTGCCCGTTGGTCTATCCATCCGGTATTCAATGTGGGACTGTTAGAACCCTACCGTGAGGATCAGACTGGAAGAAGCATGAAAGATATTCCCATCCCTGACATAGTGGAGGATGAGCCAAGTTATGTTATCTCGGGAGTGTTAGACAGCCGGTGGTATGGAGGAGTCAAACACAAGTTCCCTTATCGGTTTGTCCAGTACCAAATATCGTGGGAAGGCTAAGGACCTGAAGAAAATTCTTGGGAGCCGTTCAAGATGTTGGAAGGAACCGGCATGCAGGCCTTAAGCGATTTCCACAAAAAGGTATTCTTCTAAACCTAGCGACTGTAGGGTTATAGAAGTACCGAGTAGCGGAAATAAGAGACGTCGTTAGATCGGCTTGGGTCGAGCCTTATAGAAGAGGGGAGTGATGTAACGAGACTCCCAACGACAGTCTCCGCTACACCTCCGGTGATTGAAATCTCAACACCTGGGAATTCTCACCACTTTACGCGTCTGGTCCTCCCCCTCTAGGGGGGACTAGGCCATCATCTTTTATCCTTTTGCAACGGCAAAGCTTCTCTCCTGCTTTCTCTCTAGAGGTCTACCCTCATGAGACCCCTCCTTACTTCTTCCTGGTGTTCTCATCGCTGGGTTGCTCTCCTTCCCCGCTTTTGCTTTGGACTCACTTAGCATCAGCACGGTCGGGTTCCTCCTTTTTCCCTACAACAGACGGCTGGGAATACGGTTTGCGGTACACGATTATGATGGATTCCTTTCCCTTTCTTCTGGTCTGTTCCGGTCAGTCACTCTGCAGGGTCCGGGTTTTGTCCCGCTGGTGGGTACGGGTTAGTCCCACGGTCGGGAGTTGGTGGTTGGTTTTCTCAATAGGCTACGGTCGAATTCGCCTCTCTCCACCTCTGTGCCCTTTATGGTGGTTTCGTCTACAGTGGGCACTGGGGATTAATGGAGACCGCCTAGTTAAGACACGAACACGTTTACCGATTGTTGTTTCGGCATCTGGGTCTACCCCTCCCGCTCCCTCCTTCGGCTCGTTCGGCTGGTACCCTACTACCTCCTCCCCGTGCCTGGCTGGCACCCTACTGCTTCTATCTTAAGCTAGCACCTTACTGCTCCCCTAGCAGGCACCTTACTGCCAACCGTTTTCTCATGGGGACCCCAGCCCTGATCTCCCGCCTCCGGTCGGTATTGCACTGTCTCAGGCCGGTCAACACCATCCCTTCATCTTTGGCTACCGCGGCTTGGCAGGGGCATCCCGTTGCCAGAGTTCCTGGCCCCGGGGTGTCCGGCTCCTCTTTTGTTGGGCTCTTTGGGTTAGCCTCTGGGCGGCCAGGTCTGCTATGGGCGTTCCTGGTGGGTATGAGTTGGTCTTTCTTTTATGCCTTCGGGCCGAGATTTCCGGTGGGATTTTTCCTTGGGCTTCCTGCTTTTCCTGTTATGGGTTTCTTTTAGGGCTTAGTTTGTCTGGGCTGTAGGAGGGGTTTGACCCCGGGCGAGATGTGCGGTTGGCTCCATACCAGAGTGGCTTGGGGTTCTTGGTTTTTGCGTCAGACGGAGGAGGGACGTGCGTGTTTACGGTTTTGTTTCCGCCATAGCTAGCGCTGTATGCGAGTTCCTGTACCTTAACAATGAATATATGATGTAAAAAAAAAAAAAGAAAAAAAAAATGTAAGGACACTCCACTGAGTACTATTACAAGTAGCCAAACCTATACCCATACTGGTGTCAAGAGACTATCGTGGTAGGGATGGCGGTAGGCTTACGACTACTGCGCGGAGGTACCGGTGGTTAGGTACCTCAGTCCGGCATACTAGACCATACCAAAGGTACATAGGTACTAGTAAGGATTGGTAGTTACCCTACTCTGTAGGGTAACCTAAGTAGTCAATTTGGTAGTTACCCTGAATTACTCGACTGAGACTCCAGGTAGAGTTACCCTATCTTCGGACTCGGGTTACCCTGCCTTGGGCCATGGGTTACCCTGGTATGGAGTCAAGTTACCCTACCTTGAAAGTAACTTGTTACGCAGGACCTCGGGGAAAGTTACTAGATTGTTTGTCACGCGATACTACATAGGCTGTTCGATTCTCAGGTTGTGCGGATCATTCCTGCACAACCAGTTGAGCTCCGAACACGCTGTAACTTGGAGGTGTGGTTGCTAACACCCCCCGCCGGCCCCGTTATAAGTCCCTAGTGTCATGGGCTACAGCCTGAGGAGTTGCTGTAAGTGTAGCAAAGGTCTCCAAGTGGAGATGTTGCCGTAACTCCGTATGCGCTCACGCCGTCGGTCCGACCGGAGGCTCTCCGCAGGATATATGAGGGGGAGAGGGAGAACCTGGAGAATAGCCTCCAGGTGGTTTCGTGTAAAACGGACCAAAACTAACGGAGTAATACTACTTTGAAGTCAAGAGTAGTATGTGAGGTTACCGGTGGCCTGTAGGCGAGGTAACGGAAGCCCGTTGCCCCGAAAGAGTAATAGTATTGGAGAATCGTTAAGGACTCTGAGATACTAGTCGGAGGTCACGATAAGACGTACTTCTAGGAGGGTTGACTGGGGGTAGCGCCTATTGGTCGTCAGCCTCCGGAGTGGTCTATCGAGGGAGATACGCGACTATCTTCCGGAGTGATATAGAAATAAGTAGAACCGGATAGATGTTCAGGGGCTCCGAATGCTTGCAGAATACTAAGTGTACATGGGTAGAGAGTTTCATAGTTGGTACAGTATCCGCACGGGCATGAAAGCTCGCCACTGGCATGACCCCGATATGAAGAGTTTTTACTCCTGCAGTTGCATTGAAGATGCAGCCACTAAAACACTTCTATCGGGCAGATGTTAGAACACCACAGAGTGGTCTAGTTTGCTACGGGGGATCTTTCGTCCGACCTGTAGAGGTTGGCTAGACAGCCCACGGAGGTTGGGTGCTCTCGAATGCAGAGTAGTGATGGGGAGTAACTGGTAGCATACCAAACCTATTTAAGTATATGCGAGTTCTCCTCTACTCTCGCAATCAACTACCTCTCGAGATCAGGACTTAATTGAGTAAAGCTGTGGCTTAACGATATTAAGTTTTACCATTTATTTTTTCAACTCTAACTTTTGATTATCTTTGTCTTTACTTCTGAAAGAATACTTCGGTGCGGTCGCAACCTCGGGATCCTTCTTCCCACAGGGAGCCCCCGTTACAGAGGCCTGTGCAGTCAAAAATCCTAACTCATCGGAGGCTCGCACCTTTTGTGATGGCAAATACCCCCCTCTTTTGGAGTAGATCCCTGGCAACATCGATCCAACCTTTCTACACCCCCCTTCTCGCTCATTCGCCTAGGCCATAGCTGCCGAGGTCTGGAAGATGGTCCCTGGTTACAAGACAACGCCTCCCACGGCTGCACAAGTCACATCAGGTATGACGGCTCCTCCTGTTTAAGAGACCTCCATCCGGCGCGCAGCTCAGTGTCATTTTTTGGCCACTCGTTCCTCTCCTCCGCTGCACCCTAAAGCCGATAGGATATCCGTGACTCTATCGGACCTTGCTACAGCAGTCCTCCGTGAAGCCAACTTCCCACTCCCCGCTTCTTTCTCAGCCTGGGTTAATGACTGAGGTTCTGTCACCCTAACCATCCTCGACTCCTACACTCCTGTCACCTCCTACACCCCATACTACGAAGTACTCACTAATCGCCTCAACTAACTTTGTCTAATCGGCGACAATGCCTACCTGCATTTCCGACCTGCGCCTAACGAGACTCAACTCACCATCCACTCCCTCCATCTCGCCTACCTCCTGGAGGACCAGGATGACATCCTCTCCCTCCTCCAGGAATCTGTCCGTAAGGCTGCAGGTGTCACCATCTTCTCTGCCCACTACCTCAACTACGACCTGGAGTCCAGGATATCCAAGTCCGCTACCTCCGTCATTGTCACTATCGCCCCCAAAGACCTTAATGCCATGGGAACCTCTATCCACCTCTTCTTCCAGAGATGACATGTCGAATATGCCTTCTCATCTAGCCTCTTCACCCATTGCCGTAACTGCTGGAAGTTCGGCAATCAGGCACCTCGATGTAAGCTGGATCACCCAGTATGTCCAATCTGTTCCCTCTCGCACTCCCCTTCAGCGCACCGCTGTCACAATCCCACCTGCCCTAAAGCGGGCAACACCAAAGCGGTTGTCAACTGCTACCCCTCCTCGACTGCTTCCTGCCCCAACTGTAAGGAACTGCACTCAGCTACTGACCGGGACTACCCAGAACGACTCGCCCCAATCACCAGTGATCCCCTGGCCCCTCCCACTAGCCAGAGAATCTGAGGACGACATGGATGTCAGCGCTGATGAGGATTATGCAAGTCCTGGTCCTGTGACCCCAAGATGGACACTCGCCTCACCCTTTGCCAATCCACGCCGCCCCGACCCTCCAGTCCCACCAGAGACCCTACACACAGCTACGCATTCCTCCGGAAGGGCCAGCCTTCCCCCAGCCTAAGGGGTTGATGGCCCTGCACGCACCTTTTTCAACCCTTCCGGCCTGTCCAGGTTGATGCCGATCTCTGACAATGTCATTAGCAGGCCCCCTAAAGGCGGCCCTTAACTTTTTAATTTATCTTTTGTTCAACATCACAGCCTGAGTAGCCGGGATGTTTTTCTTTCTTGGTTTCAAAGTTTTTCTTCTTTGCCCTCTATGCCTGCTGTTATGGCCATTCAAGATCCTCCCGTATGGTGTGCACGGCTTTCTTCCTGTCCAGGTTCCAAGTGACTTTCCCCCCCACCTTCCTTCCGCAAGCTATGTGTGGCTTCCTATGCACTGTTGTCTTTCCTTGTAGTGGTTTCCCTCTTGTCTGTGTGGCAAGGATAGTCCCCCAACATCATAGTGGTGGATCTGTTCTCTGATTCAGGTTTCTGCTCGTCCTCACAAATCCGCTTTAGAGTGTACAATGTTTACAATACTCTGGGCACCTCCCTTCACACTCATATTGTTTCTCATACCTTATGTTTTCCGGACTTAGATTATCTTGTTTTTGTGGTAAGGGACTTTAACCTTCACCACCCCCTGGCTGACGCATTGAGGGTCTTTTCTTCTACCAAACTTGGCATATTGTCTCCTTATTTTCAGTTGGCTTCATTGCGTGGTTTTTCCCTTTTGAACACTTTTGGTGTGTTTATGTATATTCCCTTTGCCTCTCTAGGCAGGCACTCAGTTCTTGACCTCACTTTCGCGAATGGTGCGGCAGCCCAACCCTTTTCTGAATGGACCATACCGCTTCTATCAACTGGTTCTGACCATGTTCCTGCTTGTCTTTTACTTTCCACTCCTTTGTTATGCCCCCCCGCTCCCTCTCCTGCATGTGCCAAGACCGACTGGTTGGCCCTGGACAAAGCCCGCAGGTTATTGGTTGTTTCTCCTCCGCCGCCCCTCCCAACCTTGTCCTCCGCCTCAGCCTGGTTGGACAGGAAGTTGATTGCCTCTGAACCATTCTCCTCCTCCACACCCCCCTCCATCGCCTTTCCGCCCTCTCTAAACCTTGGTGGTCACCTCTCCTCTCCTCTTTAAGGACATCCTTTTACTCTTCTATAACACGCGCCCGCAAGCCCACAACTGAACCCGCTAGAGCTGAAGCTCGAGATGCCGGCAACTCCTACTTCAAGGCTATCAAACCGACCTAGCCCAGGTACTAGGACGACTTCCTCTCCTGAGCTACACTTAAGACCGTGTGAATTGCTAAAGGCTTTGCCATAGGCTGTCCCCCTGACAGCTTCCCATCATTTCCTGATGCTGACACACGGTCAGCTGTCAACACCGCACTCCTGTCCCATTTTTTCCCCCCCAGGGCCTCTGCCCACCCTTCTACCATCCTGCGCCCCCTGAAGGACCTTGCATTACTCACAAAAGATGAGATCACCAAAGTACTGACCTCCTGTTCTAGCTCATCTGGCCCTGACCTGACCACGTCTCCTACTCGGTTTGGAATACGGTTCACACCACCAACCTGTGAATGCTTGCATCCCTCTTTGGGACCCTCCTTCTACATGGCTTTCATCCGCCCTCCCTCAAGCAAGCCAATGGCATTGTACTTGATAAGCCAGGCAAGGCCTCATATCACATGCCAGCCTGCTTCCGAATCCTCATCCTCCTCCAAATCCTGTCCGAGATGCTGGAGCATGTGGTACCTGTGAGGCTAGCCACAGTCACTCAGGCCCTTGGCCTCGTCCACCCTAATCAATGTGGCTTACTCCGTGGAATTGGTACCTTGGACGCCCTTGCAATCCTCTCCCTCGAGGTCTGCCTTGCACATGGCATGGGCATCTGTTCATCCACTCTGTTCCTTGATGTGACAGGAGGCTTTGACAATAATGACTCAGCTTCTCTCTGTGGTAGGCTAAGAGAACGAGGAGTTCAGCCTTACCTTATCTGCTGGGTTCGCTCTTTCCTCCACCGTCGCTAATGTCGCCTCCTCTACCAGGACTCCCTCAGTGTTCTTGCTCAGGTGCAGGTGGGCACACATCACGGGTTGCCTGTTTCCCCCGTTCTCTTCCTCATCTATGTTTGGTCCATCCACTTCCCATTCCCGAACAGATTGATTCTCTTGTATGTCGATAACTTTACCATCACTGTGGCTTCACCCTCCTATCGACACAATGTCCAAAAGCTCTAAGCGGGTACAATCTCCGTCACCTCGCGCAGTCGTCATATTGGCGTCACCTTCTCTCTCCCCAAAACCGAACTGATACACTGGAGAACCCTTCAGCAAAGGGGGCCTCACTCTCCTCTCCCCGTTTCGGTGGACTCGGTCCCCTACAAATCCACCCAGGTACTTTGGTGGCTGGGCTACTGGCTCGAACCTGCTGCCCGGCTGTTGGATAGGGCCACCTCCTCTCACTTCACTCGGCGTTTGGCCCTGGCAGAAGCTACCTTGACCAGGATTAATCAGCTCTCACACTCGAGTAAAGGCCTCACCCCTCACCTCTACCACAGGCTAGGTTCCTTGCTAGTTTGGCCCATCCTCCTTTATTGGTGTGACCTGCGCTCCTCCACTATCGAAATGCTCGACAAGCTCAGGGCTTTCTGGCATAGGGTCCACAGGTGGGTAACAAATTGTTTCTTCTCTACAAACACAGCTATCCTCCCCTGTGAGGCCTCCCTCCCCACCATTGACCTCCTAATCAATTACCTGCAATGCATGGTAGTGGTACGCCTGGTCTGCCTCCCACCTAAAATCAACCCCGCGATGGCCCACCTCAACTAAGCGGTCCATACAATATCCCCCTTCCAGGCTCCGGACTCCCTCCGGCACCCCAGCCTAGTTCCCGGACATCACCTCTGAGCTGGCCAGAACTATACTCCTCTCAGATGATTCACCACACAACCCTCCTCTCCAAACCACCGCCACCTCCCTGTGGACGCAGATGCCCACCGGATCCATGGCATAATTGGTTACTGTGATGATCCCCTTCTCCCTACTCACTTCTCTCTCCTCCCTCCTCTCTAGGTGGCCCCAGTCAGGCCTCCTGCTCTGTATGCCCCCTCAAGGCCAAGTGCCATGAAGAACTACTCACCTCCTGGCGCCTCGTATCACCACTTGCTCCGTACTACCTGTTCAGTCCCGCTACTCGACCGCACCCTTTTATGGGTCTCGCGCGTTTCCTCTTTGGCCAGCTCTACCAGATGCCCTCCGGCACGAGCTACTTAGCTGACCATCCATCATGGTTTGATAATGACCCTTCCTCCCTTTGCCCTTGGTGCGAAGAGGGAGATAAGACCTTGGAACACGCCATTCTCCTCTACCCAGCCAAGTCTGCTGCCCATTATCACCACTTCCAGGGCATCCCAGATATAGGACCTGACTCTTCCCTTTGGAACTCCGTCCCGGTCCTAGTGGCCCTCAGTCGCTACCTCACTGCCACCAGAACTCGTTTTCCCCCCGAGATGTATGCACACTGTGCCCCCAGCCTGACCATACTTTCCACCTCCCCTTCCCTTCCTGCCTCACCTCAGTTGTCGTTGGCTGGGTCACCAAATAGTCTACATGGTCAAAGGTCTCCTGTTTAGTTTCTTTACTTCTTTTACGTGATGAGTTTTGGGGTTTTTTTATTACGATACTAGTTAGTTAGTAGTTTTTCTTTATATGTCCTTTGTAGGCTCTGCATTGGTTATTGGACGCTATAGGAGGAACCGGTTTTGATTTTTCTTTTGTTAGTTATTTTGGTTTTTGCGTTTTGTTTCTGCCATCGCTAGCACTGCACACACGTTCTTGTACCTAACATAAACAATGAATATATGATAGAAAAAAAAAAAAAAAAAAAAAAAGTGCGAGTTGGTTAGTTCTTCATGCAACCATCTAAGTTATTTTCCTACTTATTGTTTTAAGAACGAATTTACTTTATTCTATCTACCTCACGATCGTTACACAAACTTAGTAGAACAAGAACGCCTCTACGACTACTAAGTGTAATAAGAAGAAGTAAGAGTGTGAACGCACACTATTAAGAAAAGACAATAGTACGAACAAGTACTATAAAGAGTGAAATATAGTATCGATAAATACTATAAGAGAAGTATCGTTGCCTGTCGCACGTATTGATATAGGAACAGGGCCTCTTAACACCTCCCCTCTGCCCCTCGATAGTTTCTCCCTTCGGGCACAGTTAACTCTACTATACTCTCCCATCTTTGCCTTGCTTGTCACTTGTCCAGTTAGTGGGTGAGTTATCTGGGCTCGCTTAGTAGTCCTTTCTTGCTCATAGGGGCTCACTTATCTTTGGTACAGTCAGCCATTCTTCTTCACTTCCAGTCTATACTGGCAGTGGTGGACGTATTTCTCTCCACTTGCATGATCTCCATTGGGGACTACCTCAGCTAGTAACTTTGGGATCTGTCTCGCATTGAGATTTGACCATACCGTCCTAGTTGCTGAGTTCACGTTGATTTGGGCTTCACATCCTCTGCCCTTCTACTATCCTATGACTGCCGGTGGGATCCCTTCCACTAAGTGATACTATCTCTCAGAGAACAAGGAACTACATGCGAGACGCGGTAAGATGGCAACAGTTTGGTTTTCATGGTCGCGTTTTTCTGAGGGCTTTGGCCCTCCCTCTGCCTTCCACTTCCATTGCGTCAGCTCGCACTCTACTGTCTCTCCTGCTTTGGCTAGTAACCTACTAACTCCCTTCACCATGTGGTATTCCTGGGTTTCAGCCTGTTGCCTACCCGCAGTCTCTCTTTGCCTGGTACTCTACTGCTGGACGGCATCCCCTCCACTGAGTATCCACTCCTTGGGCCCCACTGAGGCTCCATTTCTCAATTGGCAGGTCATGGTAATGCACTACATCAGTGGCTCAGCTGGTTGGAGGCATTAACCTTCAGGCATCTTACTGGCGACCCACATTCGGAGCAGATTTTAACCTACAGCACTTTGGCGGATTCAGTGAGTAAGATGTACTTTCTTTTGTGGTTTTTGCAGTATGCGGCTGGAGTTTTTCCTTATGCTTTCCTACCTAGTTCGTTTGTATTTCGTTCAGTTGGCTATGTGTAGTTAGTTGGAGGAGGCCTGTTCAGGAGAGGAATCTTCCAGAGCATGCGGTTGGCTTCTAGGCGAGACCCCTTTCGCGTTCAAGTCGTGATGTAACGAGACTCCACTGAGTACTATTACAAGTAGCCAAACCTATACCCATACCGGTATCAAGAGAGTACCGTGGTAGGGATGGCGGTGGACTTAGGTCTACCGAGCGGAGGTACTGGTGGTTAGGTACCTCAGTCGGGCATACTGGACCATACCAAGGGTACATAGGTACTAGTAAAGGTTGGGGGTTACCCTACTCTGTAGGGTAACCCAAGTAGTCAATTTAGGAGTTACCCTGAATTGCTTAACGGTGAGTCCAGGTAGAGTTACCCTACCTTTGGACTAGAGTTACCCTGCCATGGGCTAAGGGTTACCCTGCTATGGAGCCAAGTTACCCTACCTTGAAAGTAACTTGTTACGCAGGACTTCGGGGGAAGTGACTAGATTGTTTGTCACGCGAAACTACATAGGGTGTTCGAATCTCAGGTTGTGCGGATCACTCTCGCACAACCTGTTGAGCTCCGAACAGGCTGTAACTTGGAGGTGTGGTTGCTAACACCCCCCTCCGGCCCCGTTATAAGTCCCTAGCGTCATGGGCTACAGCCTGAAGAGTTGCTGTAAGTCTAGCAAAGGTCTCCAAGTGGAGATGTTGCCGTAACTCCGTATGCGCTCACGCCGTCCGTCCGACCGGAAGCTGTCCGCAGGATATATGAGGGGGAAGGGGAGAACCTGGAGAATAGCCTCCAGGTCGTTTCGTGTAAAACGGACCAAGTCTGACGGAGTAATACTACTTTGAAGTCAAGGGTAGTATGTGAGGTTACCGGAGGCCAGTAGGCGAGGTAACCGAAGTCCGTTGCCCCGAAAGAGTAATAGTATTGGAGAATCGTTAAGGACTCTAAGACACTAGTCTGAGGCCACGATATGACCTACTTCCAGGAGGGTTGACTGTGGGTAGCGCCTATTGGTAGTCAACCTCCGGGGTGGTCTATCGGGGGAGCTACGTGGCTATCTTCTGGAATGATATGGATTTGAGTAGAACCGGATAGATGTTCAGGAGCCGCGAATGCTTGCAGAGGGCTAAGTGTATATAGGTAGAGAGTTCCATAGTTGGTAAAGTATCCGCACGGGCATGACAGCTCGCTACTGGCATGACCGCGATATGAAGAGTTTTTCCTCCTGCGGTTGCATTGGAGATGCAGCGGCTAAAACACTTCTATCGGGCAGATGTTAGAACAGCACTGAGTGGTCTAGTTCACTACGGGGGATCGTTGGTCCGACCCGTAGAGGTTGGCTAGACAGCCCATGGGAGTTGGGTGCTCGCGAGCGCATAGTAGTGATGGGGAGTAACTGGCAGCATACCAAACCTACTTAAAGTATACGCGAGTTCTCCTCTACTCTGGCAATCAACTACCTCTCGAGATCAGGACTTAATTGAGTAAAGCTGTAGCTTAACGATATTAAGTTTTACCGTTTATTTTTTCAACTCTACTGTTGATTATCTTTATCTTTACTTCTGAAAGAATACTTCGGTGCGGTCGCAACCTCGGGATCCATCTTCCCAGAGGGAGCCCCCGTTACAGTATATCGTTAAGCAAAGACCTCGCTTAACTCTCCCTACTCTTGAGATTGTTGGTATTGACCTCCTTGAATTGACATAGTTTGAGTACGAGTCGCTGGTCTGGTACCAGAAGTATCGGGTGGAAATTACTATGTCGAACCAAGCCGGTCACTTCGATCCTCCCGCTGCGGCAGCCTACCAATGGCATATGCAGCGTGAAGCATTTGCGGACGCCAAAGGCCTTGGTTGGGAACCCATTGAACTTGTCCTTAATGCTACCAATATCGACCTTCCCGACGATGCCGAGGAAATTGTGGTCGAAGATCCTGCGAGATTATTCGAATCGTTTACCCAGCAAAAGCTGGCGATTCCAGTAGTGCCAGAAAGGCAAGGTCAAGGGTTTAGTCTTGCGGATTTTACTAGGGAAGTCATGGAACCCTATATCCTTCTTGAAGTCACAAAGCAGATGAAGGAAGCTCAAAGCCAGATGCAGTACTGGAACGAGCAGGCGCAGACTAAGTTTAAAATAGAGATGGTTACGGCGGCTACGGAGTGGATGCGGAAACAACAGAAGTTGTTCATCCGGCAAATTTGTGACACACGTGTACTAGCCAAAAGGATAGCGGCGTTGGAAGAGGCTGCCCGTACAGGGCATCAGATCGATCATGACAATGATACGATCATGACAGTGGCACCTCCAATGGACAAGCGTCCCGCGGTCAACTTTGCGGAGACCCTAACCGCTATGTTGATCAACCCCTCATATCAGGCATACTTGACTGAATTAGGAGTACAGATAGCGGGTCAACAGCCACGAGCTCTAGTCTCTCCACGTCGTTCCCCCTTTCACGAGCAGCTCGAAGAAGCACTTGTCCCGGTATCTCAAAGGAGAAACCGCCGGACACCTAGCCCTGCTACGGGATCTCGTCCGGGTGACAGTGGTCATAGGGTGGATAAGTCCAGAGTCCCTCCTCCACCTCCGCAACCTAGTCGGGATCAGGTAGACTTGACAGGAGTCACTGATACCCCGACACCCTCTGCCAATGTCCCAGTGCCAGACCGACCTTACCAGGCGGCCGTGAATACACCTCTCCCAAAGCCAGGACAAGCTCCTGTTATTATTGAACCTGCTCCCCTGCCTCCCATGCCTAAGTTACCTAAGTTACGTGGTGCACCCAGGAAACCTACTGATACAAATGAGTTTTTTGACAAACTTAGGCAAGGACAATATAACAAGTCCGGAGGCGAATGGGGTATGTGGGATGCTCCGGAGAAAGAACGGGTCCGAAGGCCTTTGTCGCCAGGGGTTACGGCCTTCTGTTACACTGGTTGTACGGTCGTGGGAGGACCTCACTTTCCAATGGCCGCACATGCACTCAACTGTCCTAACAGTCGTTCGAGTCAAGTGTACCGGAAGCCGGAGGAGGAGGGTCCGAAGATGAAAAAACCCAAATGTTCTTATTGAGGTTCACGTTTGCACGTGGGACCTCCGGCAATGCCGGATAGCTGTCTGGAATTGCAGCAGTTTGTTCAGGGTCGGTATGGGGTTACTCCGAGTTCTACGGCAGCTGTCCCATTACCAGACCCACCTCCAATGCCTTTGTCTCATTCGGGGGTGGTTCCCCAAGAGGACAGACAACGGGAAAGGGAGGACTCCTTTGACGGGTATGATAGACCCTCTGGAGGCCCTGGCAGAAATGCTTGTAGCGGCGGAGATGAACTCCCGCCTGGCGGAAACGTTGGTGCTGGTGGAAACCCGGGTGATTCCTGTTCCTCTAGTAGCAGTGATGACGATGATGCCGACTCCATACCCGATTTCTCTGAGTTTCTGGGGAGGCGGAAGCCAAACTGGAGCGAGAAAAAGAAGAGACGCTATGACCGTGGAGCACGAAGGTTGCTACGAGCTTTCTTGCAGATGAGTGGGGCAGCTGGAGCTAGTCAGCCAGCCGGTAACTCCACTCCTGCAGTGGGTAAGCCCAGAAAGCCCGCAAAATTAGGTAATGTAACTCCATTCAAGGGAGATACAACCGACACTCAGCGGTTCATCAGTGATGTGGAAATCAAGTTCGACTACTTCCGGTAGTCAGTCGCGGAAGATATGGATAAAATCAGCTTGGTTATCGCTCTTCTTCAAGGCACTGCCAAAACTTGGTACATGGGCCTACACCGGTACATCAGTGAGGATGGTGCACGCCGGGTAGGTATGCCGTTTGATCCCAACCTTGAGTTTCGTACGTGGGAAGGATTTCGGAAACGGCGAATGGCAAGTTTCGGTGCCCACGTTGATCGGAACCGCGCTCTAAGCGAGTGGACGAAGCTGCAGATGTAGGCTGGTCAGTTTGACCAGTACTTAGACTCGGTAATGGATCTGATTGTCCAATTGGGTTATACGGACCCTACGATGATCAAAGACAAGATCCGGATGACAATGACATCCCAACTACGGAATGTCTGGGCACAAAAGACACCTCATCCTACCGATGTGTCCGAGTATATGGACCTTCTGCGAAAGACAGGCCACGCCCTGCAGGACAATATCACTTTCGGTGAGACCATTACCAAAAGCCGAAGTGAGACTCAGGGAAAGAGCGAGGAGAGGTTATCAACCTCAAGGAAACAACCGAAATAGAAGGAAAAGGGTTCGGGTAAGCCCAACCCGAAGCACTCCTTATCTTCTGCTGGTCCATCACAGAAGCAAGGGAATTCTGAGCATGCTAACGCTCATAAGAATATCCCATCTACGCTTATCGATAAGCGAAAAAAGGTGTCGCAGTGCACACGTTGTGGCAAGCCGGGTCACTTTTGGCGGAAATGTTTCTCCACCGACCCTGTTGTTAGTACAGCCAAAGGGGTTAAAGCGATAACCAAGAAAAGGAAGGCTGAAGATGCAGAAGTCAGTGAAGCATCAAACAACAAAGTCCGTCGCATCGAAGCACCACCTTCAAAGAAGTTGTCGGAAATCCGAAAGTCATCTCCCGAGATTATGGAGGTTGATACGGATGCTGAGGAATAGGTAAGTTCCTTTCCTTGCAGCGAAATAACAAGACACTGACATAACTCTAGGAAGTTATGTGAAGGGCTCCGAGAGTAAGCATACCCTGAGAAATCCTGCAGTCGATATAGACTGACCAGGCCTCTTAGATGTTCTGGGCCGCGGCGGTCTGCGAAGGAACGAGGCAGGTGGAGGATTTATTTCAGTTGGGAATTCTCTTTGGGTGTTTGTCTTGGTTTATTTCTCTTTTATATTCTTGTTATGTTACTGCGGGAATATGTTGTTTCCTTACTTCGATGGATCATTTCCTTAGTATTGGGAGCGAAATTGTTTTCTTTTGTCAGATTAGTTCTTTTCACATCAAGCAGGCCTTGATTCGAGCAATGAAATTTGTTATCAAGTTTACCTGAGGAGGGTTTAGTACCCGAAATCATGCTGGCGTGATAGTAAACACCCTAGCTATTGATATACCGTGATTTGAAACCTTAACATCTTTGACCCGTTGTGGCCACTCTTGTGTCGAAAGGCAAGAGACTTCCGTTACCATGTTTACAAAAGAAACCCCAAGAAAGAAGGCGAGGCTTTCAGGCCCCCCGAAGCATATAAAGTCTATCCGAGTTCGAGTTAGACTGGAATGGCGTTGTGGCGCACGCGATAGTGTAGCCGAGGCTGTGTTATTATTGGATAGTGGCGCTACTGGCGCGGTGCTAAGCACAAGGTGGGCAAAGGAAACACAAGTTCCTTGTGTCCGAAGAAAGGTTGCAGCTCCTATTAAGGATGCTAGCGGGAATAATATTCCCAACTCAGGGCTTCATTATACTAAGACCCTGAATATGCGTATTGGTGATCATGTCAATGACATGCGATTTGAACTGGCAGATATGTCCGATAAGAAGATTGATGGTTATCTTCCGATGTCGTGGCTCTACGAACACAACCCAGACATAGACTGGGAAACACGCAGCTTCACTTGGAGATCTGTATTGTGTAAGGCTAGATGCCTTGTGGGCCAGAGGCGGTTAGAATTTATAACCGAAGAAGAGCTATTGGCAGAAGACCAAGCTCAGGTATACTTTCTTGGATATGCCCAGTTCACCGGGGAAGACGGGAAAGATATTGCCCTAAGTCTACTCCTCGAATATAAGGACTATGGCGATATATTTAGCCAACAAAGGATAGATGCGTTACCAGAGCACTCAGAGTATGATCATAAGATCGAGTTAATGCCTGAAACAGCACCTCCCTTTGGTCCTATATATCCATTGTCCGAAAATGAGCTCAAGATTCTGAGAGAGTATCTCAATGAGATGCTAGCAACAGGAAAGATACGGAGATCCAGTTCCCCTGCCGCAGCCCCAATCCTCTTTGTACTCAAACCTAATGGTTCATTGAGACTATGTATTGATTACCGAGGGCTTAACAAGATTACGGTGAAGAATAAATATCCTTTACCACTGATGAATGAGCTGCTCGACAGACTGGGAAAAGCCACGGTCTTCACTAAGTTGGATTTGAAGAATGGCTATTATCTCCTCCGAATGGCAGAAGGAGAAGAATGGAAGACAGCTTTCCGCTGTCGTTATGGACTGTATGAATATACGGTAATGCCGTTTGGGCTATGTAATGCCCCATCTACTTTCCAGAGTATGATAAACAAGATCTTTCACGATCTATTAGATGAGGGAGTCATCGCCTATATCGACGACATCCTAATATACTCAGAGACTATTGAAGAACATGTCTCACTCGTTAGGCGAGTTATGGAAAGACTACGTAAGGCAAGGCTTTGCGTGAGCATTAAGAAATATACATTCCATCAAAGAGAGGTAGAATTCTTAGGATACCGTATATCCGACCGTGGTATCATGATGACCACGGAGAAGGTGAAGTCAATCGAAGTTTGGACTCCACCGAAAACAGTTGTTGACGTTCAAAGCTTTTTGGGATTTGCAAACTTCTACCGTCGGTTTATAGAGGGCTTTAGTAAGATAACAAAGCAGTTAACTGACTTAACGAAGAAGGATACCAAATGGGAATGGGGCCTAAGGCATGATGAAGCCTTTAGTCGCCTGATAGCAATGTTTATTGCAAGCCCCATCCTAGCCCACTTTGATCCGGAACGGTTAACCAAGTTGGAAACCGATGCTAGTGATTTTGCATTGGGTGCTATGCTGTCGCAGTTATGCGAAGATGGTAGATGGCATTGAATAGCCTACCATAGTCGGAAATTCTCGCCAGCTGAGATAAATTATGATGTGCATGATAAAGAGATGTCCGCAATTGTTGCAGCATTCAAAGAATGGGATCATCTCTTGCGCTCAGTATCGGATCAGATAACTATTTATACTGATCATAAGAATTTGGAGTACTTTAATAGTACTAAGATACTGAATCGTAGGCAGCATCGCTGGGCGGAATTCCTACAACCATTTAATTTTAAGGTTGTCTATCGGGAAGGTCGCCTTAATGGAAAGGCTGATGCGTTATCGAGGCGTTCGGAGTACCGCCCTGAAGGGGGGAGTAATTCTGCGAAATTGGGTCAAGAACAGATGTTTTTCCGTCCAGGACAGTATTTGGATAGTCAGGAGTGGGACATCTTGCGACCACAGTTGTTGCAACTGTGCCAAGGCTTCCGGTTTAAGTCCGGAATGCTTGATGACATGAAGGTCGCTATAGCAAAGGACAATACTTACCAAAGTATTTACAAGTCCATTGTCCAAAAGGACAATAAGGTTGACCCTAATTTCTCAATAGAGAAGGACTTCCTCCTTTACAAGAGGCGTTGGTACATACCGGAGGATCAAGGGCTGAAGGAACGGATCATGCAAGCGGAACATGATTCCCGTCTAGCCGGACACTTCGGGACTTATAAGACAATAGGGAAGGTTAAAGCCAACTTCTACTGGCCTAAGATGGAGGCCTACATCGAAGACTATGTTCGGTCATGCGATGTCTGTCAAAGGGTAAAGACAGTTAGACATAAGAAGTTTGGGCTCTTAGAACCTATAGATGTTCCTATGAGGCCATGGAACGCAATATCAATGGACTTCATTGTGGCGTTACCAGAATCCGAGGGTTATACGAAGATCTGGGTCATTGTTGATAGGTTTTCAAAAATGGCACATTTCATCCCCCTCGCTACGGAGGTACCTATCAAGGAACTTGCTCTTATATTTCTCAAAGAGATCTGGAGACTGCATGGACTCCCAGAATCAATTATCTCTGACCGAGATACTCGATTCACCTCAAAATTTTGGGTTAGCTTAATGGGACTACTTGAGGTAAAACTCAATGTCTCTACCGCGTTCCACCCTGAGACTGATGGTCAGACGGAGCGGGTGAACCAGACATTGGAACAATATCTGCGAAGTTATTGTACCTACCAGCAGGATGATTGGGTATCGCTACTACCATTAGCAGAGTATGCCTACAATACATCCACCTCGGAATCTACTAGGTTGTCACCTTTTGAGATTAACTATGGTTTTTCACCGAGGACAAATTGGTCTGGAATTGTTCCTGACAATAAAGGAATTCACCCGAGTACTGAGCTGTTGGTAAAGGACTGGGAAGGTACATGGCAAGACATACGGGAAACATTACAAGGTGCTCAAGAGAGGCAACGGAAATGGCATGACAAAAAACGATTACCATCTCCAGAATATGCCACACTAGAAGATGTCAAAGAGGGCAGAGCTATAAAGGCTGATCGGGTAATGCTGAATCGCAAGAATATCCTTACAAAGAGGCCTATGGAGAAACGAGACCACCGAATGTTTGGTCCCTTTGTGGTCAAGCGGCGTGTTGGTACTAGGGCATATGAACTCCAGTTGCCTGCGTGTTGGTCTATCCACCCGGTATTCAACGTTGGGTTATTAGAGCCCTACCGAGAGGATCAGACTGGGAGAAGGGTTAAAGATATCCCTATCCCTGACATAGTGGAAGACGAGCCAAGTTATGTTATCTCGGGCGTGTTAGACAGCCGGTGGTATGGAGGAGTCAAACAGAAGTTCCCTCATCGGTTTGTCCAGTACCTAATATCGTGGGAAGGCTATGGGCCTGAAGAAAATTCTTGGGAGCCGTTCGAGATGCTGGAAGGAACCGGCATACAAGCCTTAAGCGATTTCCACAAAATGTATCCATCTAAACCTAGGGACCATAGGGTTGTAGATGTACCGAGTAGCGGAAATAAGAGACGTCATTAAGATCGGGTCGGGTCGAGCCTTATAGAAGAGGGGAGTGATGTAATGAGACTCCACTGAGTACTATTACAAGTAGCCAAACCTATACCCATACCGGTATCAAGAGAGTACCGTGGTAGGGATGGCGGTGGACTTAGGTCTACCGAGCGGAGGTACTGGTGGTTAGGTACCTCAGTCGGGCATACTAGACCATACCAAGGGTACATAGGTACTAATAAGGGTTGGTGGTTACCCTACACAGTAGGGTAACCCAAGTAGTCAATTTGGGAGTTACCCTGAATTGCTTGACGGTGAGTCCAGGTAGAGTTACCCTACTCTGTAGGGTAACTCGGGGTGCAGTTACCCTACCTTTGGACTAGAGTTACCCTGCCATGGGCTAAGGGTTACCCTGCTATGGAGCCAAGTTACCCTACCTTGAAAGTAACTTGTTACGCAGGACTTCGGGGGAAGTGACTAGATTGTTTGTCACGCGAAACTACATAGGGTGTTCGAATCTCAGGTTGTGCGGATCACTCCGGCACAACCAGTTGAGCTCCGAACAAGCTGTAACTTGGAGGTGTGGTGGCTAACACCCCCCTCCGGCCCTGTTATAAGTCCCTGGCGTCATGGGCTACAGCCTGAAGAGTTGCTGTAAGTCTAGCAAAGGTCTCCCGGTGGAGATGTTGCCGTAACTCCGTATGCGCTCACGCCGTCCGTCCGACCGGAGGCTGTCCGCAGGATATATGAGGGGGAAGAGGGGAACCTGGGGAATAGCCTCCAGGTGGTTTCGTGTAAAACGGACCAAAGCCGACGGAGTAATACTACTTTGAAGTCAAGGGTAGTATGTGAGGTTACCGGAGGCCAGTAGGCGAGGTAACCGAAGTCCGTTGCCCCGAAAGAGTAATAGTATTGGAGAATCGTTAAGGACTCTAAGACACTTGTCTGAGGCCACGATATGACCTACTTCCAGGAGGGTTGACTGTGGGTAGCGCCTATTGGTAGTCAACCTCCGGGGTGGTCTATCGGGAGAGCTACGTGGCTATCTTCCGGAATGATATGGAATTGAGTAGAACCGGATAGATGTTCAGGAGCCGCGAATGCTTGCAGAGGGCTAAGTGTATATGGGTAGAGAGTTCCATAGTTGGTAAAGTATCCGCACGGGCATGACAGCTCGCCACTGGCATGACCGCGATATGAAGAGTTTTTACTCCTGCGGTTGCATTGGAGATGCAGCGGCTAAAACACTTCTATCGGGCAGATGTTAGAACACCACTGAGTGGTCTAGTTCGCTACGGGGGATCTTTGGTCCGACCCGTAGAGGTTGGCTAGACAGCCCATGGGAGTTGGGTGCTCGCGAGCGCAGAGTAGTGATGGGGAGTAACTGGCAGCATACCAAACCTACTTAAAGTATATGCGAGTTCTCCTCTACTCTGGCAATCAACTACCTCTCGAGATCAGGACTTAATTGAGTAAAGCTGTGGCTTAACGATATTGAGTTTTACCGTTTATTTTTTCAATTCTAGTGTTGATTATCTTTATCTTTACTTCTGAAAGAATACTTCGGTGCGGTCGCAACCTCGGGATCCATCTTCCCAGAGGGAGCCCCCGTTACACGTGAAGTCTGCAGACTAGGCACCTGAGTGGATCATCCTTGGAGTGTGTGTGGTTAAGCCCATACCAGAGGGTCTTGAGGGTTCGGGTTTTCTCTTAGTCTGGGATGGGATTGGTTTTATTTATGCCATAGCTAGCACTGAACGCAATGTACTTGTACCTTAAAACAAAGAACATGTAACGTATTTGCTAGGTGCTAATTATTTTCCGATAGATGTACGATAGTTGACAAGTAGTGTGCTCTTCTAGAGTGTAAGCGAGAGCTGTAAGAACTAAAGGAGGCTTCGGAGGTCTACTGTAGAAACTAACGAGTAACCGGTCCACCAATTATGTTGAAATACTGTCTGTCAAAGTCTGTCCTTTCCATCATGGAATAGGACAGTCTTTAAATATACAAATTTGTTCATGTCTAGCATGAATGAAACTAATCAAAGGTATCAAGTGATACACTTTTGTAAAACAATTTAAGTATCCAAAATAATACTTAAAACAATACTTAAAACAAACTTAGTATCAAATCGATGCTTCAAACAAAACATAAAACAGGCTAAGTATCGAATCGATGCTTCAAACAAACCATGTATCAAAGCGATACTTAAAATAAAACGTAAAACAAAATCCCTAGCTGAGTACTAGTACCGATTACAGAATACTATCACAATAAAAAAAAAAAAAAAAAGCACATGCTATCTCCTGGACCGGAGAGACATTGAACATTTCGTATCATGACTAAAGATTTTTGGAAGACCAGTTGGGAAGCAGCTTTTATTTAAGGACTGAAATTTCACTGATGCGTAGACCTCAGGTTGTATGGAGTATAGTTAGTTCCACAGACAAAGAGTGCAGCAATCCAGGCTTGTGGAACAAACAAAAACATACAAGCTACACTTCTGTAATGATTCTCAGGTACATGATTACATCTACGCAGTTTCGCTGGGAAATAGTACTAAGGTTGTTACACAGGAAGTCCTTTAAAGAGGTGGTAAATAATGTAAAACTAGAGAGCACAAAACCTACATAAGCCTCTTCATACACATACAGGGTCTTTATTTCAAAATTTAATAACCGACTGGTAGTACCTCCAATATGAGATACAAATGAGACTGCATGGATTAAAACTTAACTATGAGGCCTCAATTACAAAAAAAAGTATTTTTGCTTAACTATATAACTAGTTATGTAAAGTAAGGGTACAGTAGCTCAGAAAATATTTTGAATATCTGAATGACCTACCTGTATAACATGTTTTATATTCACAAAACAGAAACATTTACAAATATACTTTTTACTATCTAAAATAACTTGTCCTTTTAGTAAATAAGTAGAATGAGAAATCATAGGCAATAAAGGGGTTATTATTTTAATGATAAAGTACAAAGTGAAGTAAAAGATATCAATAAAGCAATTTGGATAATCTATATGGAATATAAATTTTATATATATAGCTTATTTTAGATGGCAGAGTAAAAATTAAGTAGAAATAAAGAAGTAAACTTTTTCATTGTTGATTACTGTAACGGGGGCTCCCTCTGGGAAGATGGATGCCGAGGTTGCGACCGCACCGAAGTATTCTTGCAGAAGTAAAGATAAAGATAATCAATAGTAGAGTTGAAAAAATAAACGGTAAAACTTAGTATCGTTAAGCCACAGCTTTACACAATTAAGTCCTGATCTCGAGAGGTAGTTGATTGCCAGAGTAGAGGAGAACTCGCGTATACTTAAGTAGGTTTGGTATACTGCCAGTTACTCCCCATCACTACTCCGCGTTGTCGAGTACCCAACTCCGATGGGCTATCCAGTTAACCTCTATGGGTCGGACCAAAGATCCCCCGTAGTAAACTAGACTACTCAGTGGTATTCTAACATCTGCCCGATAGAAGTGTTTTAGCTGCTGCATTTCCATTGCAACCGCAGGAGTAAAAACTCTTCATATCGCGGTCATGCGAGTGGCGAGCTTTCATGCCCGTGCAGATACTCTACCAACTATGGAACTGTAACGGGGGATCCCTCTGGGAAGATGGATCCCGAGGTTGCGACCGCACCGAAGTATTCTTTCAGAAGTAAAGATAAAGATAATCAACAGTAGAGTTGAAAAAATAAACGGTAAAACTTAATATCGTTAAGCCACAGCTTTACTCAATTATGTCCTGATCTCGAGAGGTAGTTGATTGCCAGAGTAGAGGAGAACTCGCATATACTTTAAGTAGGTTTGGTATGCTGCCAGTTACTCCCCATCACTACTCAGCGCTCGCGAGCACCCAACTCCCATGGGCTGTCTAGCCAACCTCTACGGGGCGGACCAAAGATCCCCCGTAGCGAACTAGACCACTCAGTGGTGTTCTAACATCTGCCCGATAGAAGTGTTTTAGCCGCTGTATCTCCAATGCAACCGCAGGAGTAAAAACTCTTCATATCGCGGTCATGCCAGTGGCGAGCTGTCATGCCCGTGCGGATACTTTACCAACTGTGGAACTCTCTACCCATATACACTTAGCCCGCTGCAAGCATTCGCGGCTCCTGAACATCTATCTGGTTCTACTCAATTCCATATCATTCCAGAAGATAGCCACGTAGCTCCCCCGATAGACCACCCCGGAGGTTGACTACCACTAGGCGCTACCCACAGTCAACCCTCCTAGAAGTGAGTCTTATCGTGACCTTAGACTAGTGTCTTAGAGTCCTTAACGATTCTCCAATACTATTACACTTTCGGGGCAACGGACTTCGGTTACCTCGCCTGTTGGCCTCCGGTAACCTCACATACTACCCTTGACGTCAAAGTAGTATTACTCCGTCAGTTTTGGTCCGTTTTACACGAAACCACCTGGAGGCTATTCTCCAGGTTCTCCTCCTCTCCCCCATATATCCTGCGGACCGCTTCCGGTCGGACGGACGGCGTGAGCGCATACGGAGTTACGGCAACATCTCCACGTGGAGACCTTTGCTAGACTTACAGCAACTCTTCAGGCTGTAGCCCATGACGCTAGGGACTTATAACGGGGCCGGAGGGGGGTGTTAGCAACCACACCTCCAAGTTACAGCATGTTAGGAGCTCAACTGGTTGTGCGGGAGTGATCCGCACAACCTGAGAATCGAACACCCTAAGTAGTTTCCCGTGACAAACAATCTAGTAACTTCCACCGAAGTCCTGCGTAACAAGTTACTTTCAAGGTAGGGTAACTTGACTCCATAGCAGGGTAACCCGTGGCCCAAGGCAGGGTAACCCGAGTCCAAAGGTAGGGTAACTCTACCTGGACTCTCCGTCGAGTAATTCAGGGTAACTCTTAAATTGACTACTTGGGTTACCCTACAGAGTAGGGTAACCCCCAACCTTTACTAGTACCTATGTACCCTTGGTATGGTCTAGTATGCCCGACTGAGGTACCTAACCACCAGTACCTCTGGTCGCTAGACCTAAGTCCACCGCCATCCCTACCACGGTACTCTCTTGATACCGGTATGGGTATAGGTTTGGCTACTTGTAATAGTACTCAGTGGAGTCTCGTTACAGGAACTCTCTACCCATATACACTTAGTCTTCTGCAAGCATTTGCGGCTCCTGAACATCTATCCAGTTCTACTCATTTCCATATCATTCCGGAAGATAGCCATGTAGCTACCCCGATAGACCACTACGGAGGTTGACTACCAATAGTCGCTACCCACAGTCAACCCTCCTAACAGTAGGTCTTATCGTGACCTTGGACTCGTATCTTAGAGTCCTTAACGATTCTCCAATACTAATACTCTTTCGGGGCAACGGATTTTAGTTACCTCGCCTATAGGTCTCCGGTAACCTCACATACTACTCCTGACTTCAAAGTAGTATTACTCCGTCAGTTTTGGTCCATTTTACACGACACTACCTGGAGGCTATTCTCACGGTTCTCCTCCTCCCTCACTTATACCCTGCGGACCGCTTCCGGTCCGACGGACGGCGTGATCGCATACGGAGTTACCGCAACATCTCCACTTGGAGACCTTTGCTAGACTTACAGTAACTCTCCAGACTGTAGCCCATAACGCTAGGGACTTGTCACGGGGCCGGAGGGGGGTGTTAGCAACCATACCTCCAAGTTACAGCTTGTTCGGAGCTTAACTGGCTTTGCAGGAGTGATCCGTACAACCCGAGAATCGAACACCCGATGTAGCTTCGCATGACAAACAATCTGGTAACTTCCGCCGAAGTCCTGCGTAACAAGTTACTTTCAATGTAGGGTCACTTGACTCCATAGCAGGGTAACCCATGGTACAAGGCAGCGTAACCCAAGTCCGAAGGTAGGATAACTCTATCCGGACTCTCCGTTGAGTAATTCAGGGTAACTCCCAAATTGACTACTTGGGTTACCCTACCAAGTAGGGTAACCCCCAACCTTTACTAGTACCTATGTACCTTTGGTATGGTCTAGTATGCTCGACTGAGGTACCTAACTACTGGTACCTCCACTCGGTAGACCTAAGTCTACCGCCATACCTATCACAGTATTCTCTTGATACCGGTATCTGTATAAGTTTGGCTACTGTTAGGCGGAGACAACCGGTATAGACTTAGGGTTGTCTAGGCCAATCGAGATTCGTTTTATAGACGGAGATTTGTTTAGGAAGGCTCGGAAGCGACTTGTTTTGTTTATGACCACTAAGAGTGCAAGAAAGTAGAATAGACTCGTAAGAACAATATTATATTGTGAAGGTTTCTTCTCCGTTGCTTGATAATGTCTAAAGCTTGGGAGGCCCTTCAATATTTATATTGCGCGACTGAGTGTTTGCGGACTACATCTATTTAGTATACAAAATATGTAGCTCTTAAAATTTAGTGCGCAACGTCGAATTTTCCGCAAAGGTGCGAATACCGGGAGACCCTGAAAACCATCACACCCTCTTCGGTAATTACTAGCTCTTGTCTGGGAGACATACTTGTTACCAGTAGTAATTATCCGATCCTCAGAGTCTTTAAACCTGTAGCCGAGTTCTCAAGTGGAACTATGTTGGCTCCAATAGTCCCTTTCGTCATCAAGATGATCAGTCTTGATACGAAGTTGCCTTTGCATATATGCCGGAGTCAATGACTTCTAGTTGTGATAACTCAACAACTAACCAATAGAATTTGTGTAACGGGGGCTCCCTCTGGGAAGATGGATCCCGAGGTTGCGACCGCACCGAAGTATTCTTTCAGAAGTAAGATAAAGATAATCAACAGTAGAGTTGAAAAAATAAACGGTAAAACTTAATATCGTTAAGCCACAGCTTTACTCAATTAAGTCCTGATCTCGAGAGGTAGTTGATTGCCAGAGTAGAGGAGAACTCGCATATACTTAAGTAGGTTTGGTATGCTGCCAGTTACTCCCCATCACTACTCTGCGTTCGCGAGCACCCAACTCCCGTGGGCTGTCTAGCCAACCTCTACGGGTCGGACCAACGATCCTCCGTAGCGAACTAGACCACTCGATGGTGTTCTAACATCTGCCCGATAGAAGTGTTTTAGCCGCTGCATCTCCAATGCAACCGCAGGAGTAAAAACTCTTCATATCGTGGTCATGCCAGTGGCGAGCTGTCATGCCCGTGCGGATACTATACCAACTATTGAACTCTCTACCCATATACACTTAGTCTTCTGCAAGCATTCGCGGCTCCTGAACATCTATCCGGTTCTACTCATTTCCATATCACTCCGGAAGATAGCCACGTAGCTCCCCCGATAGACCACTCCGGAGGTTGACTACCAATAGGCGCTACCCACAGTCAACCCTCCTAGAAGTAGGTCATATCGTGGCCCCAGACTAGTGTCTTAGAGTCCTTAACGATTCTCCAATACTATTACTCTTTCGGGGCAACGGACTTCGGTTACCTCGCCTGTTGGCCTCCGGTAACCTCACATACTACTCTTTACTTCAAAGTGGTATTACTCCGTCAGTTCTGGTCCGTTTTACACGAAACCACCTGGAGGCTATTCTCCAGGTTCTCCTCTGTCCCCTCATATATCCTGCGGACAGCTTCCGGTCGGACGGACGGCAGTGACGTATACGGTGTTATGGAAGCATCTCCACCGGGAGACTTTTGCTAGACTTACAGCAACTCTTCAGGCTGTAGCCCATGACGCCAGGGACTTATAACGGGGCCGGAGGGGGGTGTTAGCCACCACACCTCCAAGTTACAGCTTGTTCGGAGCTCAACTGGTTGTGCCGGAGTGATCCGCACAACCTGAGATTCGAACACCCTATGTAGTTTCGCGTGACAAACAATCTAGTCACTTCCCCCGAAGTCCTGCGTAACAAGTTACTTCCAAGGTAGGGTAACTTGGCTCCATAGCAGGGTAACCCTTAGCCCATGGCAGGGTAACTCTAGTCCAAAGGTAGGGTAACTGCACCCCGAGTTACCCTACAGAGTAGGGTAACTCTACCTGGACTCACCGTCAAGCAATTCAGGGTAACTCCCAAATTGACTACTTGGGTTACCCTACTGTGTAGGGTAACCACCACCACTCATAGGTACCTATGTACCTTTGGTATGGCCTAGCATGCCCGACTGAGGTACCTAACCACCGGTACCTCCACCCGGTAGACCTAAGTCTACCGCCAGCCCTACCGCGGTAGTCTCTTGACTCCGGTATGGGTGTAGGTTTGGCTACTTGTAATAGTACTCAGTGGAGTCTCGTTACATCACTCCCCTCTTCTATAAGGCTCGACCCGAGCCGATCTAACGACGTCTTTATTTCCGCTACTCGGTATATCTACAACCCTATGGTCCCTAGGTTTAGATGGATACCTTTTGTGGAAATCGCTTAAGGCTTGTATACCGGTTCCTTCCAGCATCTCAAACGGCTCCCAAGAATTTTCTTCAGGTCCATAGCCATCCCACGATATCAGGTACTGGACAAACCGATGAGGGAACTTCTGTTTAACTCCTCCATACCACCGGCTGTCTAACACTCCCGAGATAACATAACTTGGCTCGTCTTCCACTATGTCAGGGATAGGGATATCTTTAACCCTTCTCCCGGTCTGATCCTCTCGGTAGGGCTCTAATAACCCAACGTTGAATACCGGGTGGATAGACCAACGCGCAGGCAACTGGAGTTCATATGCCCTAGTACCAACACGTCGCTTGACCACAAAGGGACCAAACATTCGGTGGTCTAGTTTCTCCATAGGCCTCTTTGTACGGATATTCTTGCGATTCAGCATTACCCGATCAGCCTTTATAGCTCTGCCCTCTTCGACATCTTCTAGTGTGGCATATTCTGGAGATGGTAATCGTTTCTTGTCATGCCATTTCCGTTGCCTCTCTTGAGCACTTTGTAATGTTTCCCGTATGTCTTGCCATGTACCCTCCCAATCCTTTACTAACAGCTCCGTACTTGGATGAATCCCCTTATTGTCAGGAACAATTCCAGACCAGTTTGTCCTCGGAGAAAATCCATAGTTAATCTCAAAAGGAGATAACCTGGTTGACTCGGAGGTGGATGTATTATAGGCATACTCCGCTAACGGTAGTAGCGAAACCCAATCATCCTGCTGGTAGGTACAATAACTCCTTAGGTATTGTTCCAGTGTCTGGTTCACCCGCTCCGTCTGACCATCAGTCTCAGGATGGAACGCGGTAGAGACATTGAGTTTCACCTCAAGTAGTCCCATTAAGCTAACCCAAAACTTTGAAGTGAATCGAGTATCTCGGTCAGAGATAATTGATTCTGGGAGTCCATGCAGTCTCCAGATCTCTTTGAGAAATATAAGAGCAAGTTCCTTGATAGGTACCTCCGTAGCGAGGGGGATGAAATGTGCCATTTTTGAAAACCTATCAACAATGACCCAGATCTTCGTATAACCCTCGGATTCTGGTAACGCCACAATGAAGTCCATTGATATTGCGTTCCATGGCCTCATAGGAACATCTATAGGTTCTAAGAGCCCAAACTTCTTATGTCTAACTGTCTTTACCCTTTGACAGACATCGCATGACCGAACATAGTCTTCGATGTAGGCCTCCATCTTAGGCCAGTAGAAGTTGGCTTTAACCTTCCCTATTGTCTTATAAGTCCCGAAGTGTCCGGCTAGACGGGAATCATGTTCCGCTTGCATGATCCGTTCCTTTAGCCCTTGATCCTCCGGTATGTACCAACGCTTCTTATAAAGTAGGAAGTCCTTCTCTATTGAGAAATTAGGGTCAACCTTATTGTCCTTTTGGACAATGGACTTGTAAATACTTTGATAAGTATTGTCCTTTGCTATAGCGACCTTCATGTCATCAAGCATTCCGGACTTCAACCGGAAGCCTTGGCACAGTTGCAACAACTGTGGTCGCAAGATGTCCCGCTCCTGACTATCCAAATACTGTCCCGGACGGAAAAACATCTGTTCCTGACCCAATTTCGCAGAATTACTCCCCCCTTCAGGGCGGTACTCCGAACGCCTCGATAACGCATCAGCCTTTCCATTAAGGCGCCCTTCCCGATAGACAACCTTAAAATTAAATGGTTGTAGGAATTCCGCCCAGCGATGCTGCCTACGATTCAGTATCTTAGTACTATTAAAGTACTCCAAATTCTTATGATCAGTATAAATAGTTATCTGATCCGATACTGAGCGCAAGAGATGATCCCATTCTTTGAATGCTGCAACAATTGCGGACATCTCTTTATCATGCACATCATAATTTATCTCAGCTGGCGAGAATTTCCGACTATGGTAGGCTATTGGATGCCATCTACCATCTTCACATAACTGTGAGAGTATGGCTCCTAATGCAAAATCACTTGCGTCGGTTTCCAACTTGGTCAACCGTTCTGGATCAAAATGAGCTAGAATGGGGCTTGCCATGAACATCGCTTTAAGGCGACTAAAGGCTTCATCATGTCTAGGACCCCATCCCCATTTGGAATCTTTCTTCGTTAAGTCAGTTAACGGCTTTGTTATCTTACTGAAGCCTTCAATAAACCGACGGTAGAAGTTTGCAAAACCCAAAAAGCTTTGAACGTCAACAACTGTCTTTGGTGGAGTCCAAACTTCAATAGACTTCACCTTTTCCGTGGTCATCATAATACCACGATCAGATATGCGGTAACCTAGAAATTCTACTTCCCTTTGATGGAATGTAGATTTCTTAATGCTTACACAAAGCCTAGCCTTGCGCAGTCTTTCCATAACTCGCCTAACGAGTGAGACATGTTCTTCGATGGTCTCTGAGTATATTAGGATGTCATCTATATAGGCGATGACTCCTTCGTCTAATAAATCATGAAAGATTTTATTTATCATACTCTGGAAAGTAGATGGGGCGTTACATAGCCCAAACGGCATTACCGTATATTCATACAACCCATAACGACAGCGGAAAGCTGTCTTCCATTCTTCTCCTTCTGCCATTCGGAGGAGATAATAGCCATTCTTCAAGTCCAACTTAGTGAAGACAGTGGCTTTTCCAAGTCTATCACGCAGCTCATTCATCAGTGGTAAAGGATATTTATTCTTCACCGTAATCTTGTTAAGCCCTCGGTAATCAATACATAACCTCAATGACCCATCAGGTTTGGGTACAAAGAGAATTGGGGCTGCGGCAGGGGAACTAGATCTCCGTATCTTTCCCGTTGCCAGCATCTCATTGAGATACTCCCTCAGAATCTTGAGCTCGTTTTCAGACAATGGATATATAGGACCAAAGGGAGGTGCTGTCTCAGGCATTAACTCGATCTTGTGATCATACTCTGAGTGCTCTGGTAACGCATCTATCCTTTGTTGGCTAAATATATCGCCATAGTCCTTATATTCGGGGAGGAGACTTAGGGCAATGTCTTTCCCGTCTTCTCCTGTGAACTGGGCATATCCAAGAAGATATACCTGAGCTTGGTCTTCTGCCAATAGCTCTTCTTCGGTTATAAATTCTAACCGTCTCTGGCCCACAAGGCATCTAGCCTTACACAATACAGACCTCCAAGTGAAGCTGCGTGTTTCCCAGTCTATGTCGGGATTATGTTCATGGAGCCATGACATTGGAAGATAACCATCAATCTTCTTATCGGACATGTCCGCCAGTTCAAATCTCATGTCATTGACATGATCGCCAATACGCATCTTCAGGGTCTTAGTGTAATGAAGCCCTGAGTTAGGAATGTCATTCCCGCTAGCATCCTTTATTGGAGCAGCAACCTTTCTCCGCACACAAGGAACTTGTGTTTCCTTAGCCCATCGTGTGCTAAGCACTGCGCCAGTAGCGCCACTATCCAACAATAACACAGCCTCGGCTGCACTGTCTCTCGCGCCACAACGCCATTCTAGTCTAACTCGAACTCGGATAGACTTTATATGTTTTGGGGGGCCTGAAAGCCGCGCCTTCTTTCTTGAGTTTTCTTTTAGAAGCATGTTTAACGGAGTCTCTTGCCTTTCGACACAAGAGTGGCCACAACGGGTCAAAATGTTAAGGTTTCAAATCACGGTATATCAATAGCTAGGGTGTTTACTATCACGCCAGCATGATTTCGGGTACTGAACCCTCCTCAGGTAAACTTGATAACAAAATTTCATTGCTCGAATCAAGGCCTGCTTGATGTGAAAAGAACTAGTCTAACAAAAGAAAACAATTTCGCTTCCAATACTAAGGAAATAATCCATCGAAGTAAGGAAATGATATATTCCCGCAGTAACATAACAAGAATACAAAGGAGAAATAAACCAAGACAAACACCCAAAGAGAATTCCCGTGCTGACCCAAATCCTCCACCTGCCTCGTTCCTTCGCAGACCGCTGCGGCCCAGAACATCTAAGAGGCCTGGTCAGTCTATGTATTGACTGCAGGATTTCTCGGGGCATGCTTACTCTCGGAGCCCTTCACATAACTTCCTAGAGTTATGTCAGTGTCTTGTTATTTCGCTGCAAGGAAAGGAACTTACCTATTCCTCAGCATCCGTATCAACCTCCATAATCTCGGGAGATGACTTTCGGATTTCCAATAACTTCTTTGAAGGTGGTGCTTCGATGCGACGGACTTTGTTGTTTGATGCTTCATTGACTTCTGCATCTTCAGCCTTCCTCTTTTTGGTTATCGCTTTAACCCCTTTGGCTGAACTAACAACAGGGTCGGTGGAGAAACATTTCCGCCAAAAGTGACCCGGTTTTCCACATCGTGTGCACTGCGACTCCTTCTTGCGCTTATCGATAAGCGTAGACGGGATATTCTTATGGGCATTAGCATGCTCAGAATTCCCTTGCTTCTGGGATGTACCCGCAGAAGATAAGGAGCGCCTAGGGTTGGGCTTACCCGAACCCTTTTCCTTCCGTTTCGGTTGTTTCCTCGAGGTTGACAACCTCTCCTCGCTCTTGCCCTGGTTATCACTTCGGCTTTTCGTAACTGTCTCGCTGAAAGTGATATTGTCTTGGAGGGCGTGGCCCGTCTTCCGCAGAAGGTCCATGTACTCGGACACATCGGTAGGATGAGGTGTCTTTTGTGCCCAGACATTCCGTAGTTGGGATGTCATTGTCATCCGGATCTTGTCTTTGATCATTGTAGGGTCCGTATAACCCAATTGGACAATGAGATCCATTACCGAGTCTAAGTACTGGTCAACCTGACCAGGCTTCATCTGCAGCTTCGTCCACTCGCTAAGAGCGCGGTCCCGATCAACATGGGCACCGAAACTTGCCATTAGCCGTTTCCTAAATCCTTCCCATGTACGAAACTCATGGTTGGGGTCAAACGGCATACCCACCCGGCGTGCACCGTCCTCGCTGACGTACCGGTGTAGGCCCATGTACCAAGTTTTGGCAGTGCCTTGAAGAAGAGGGATAACCAAGCTGATTTTGTCCATATCTTCCGTGACTGATTCTCGGAAGTATTCGAACTTGATTTCCACATCGCTAATGAACCGCTGGGTATCGGTTGTATCTCCTTTGAAGGGAGTTACATCACCTAACTTCGCGGGCTTTCTTGGCTTTCCCCCTGAAGGAGTGGAGTTACCGGCTGGCTGACTAGCTCCAGCTGCCCCACTCATCTGCAAGAAAGCTCGTAGCAACCTTCGTGCTCCGCGGTCATAGCGTCTCTTCTTTTTCTCGCTCCAGTTTGGCTTCCGCCTCCCCAGAAACTCAGAGAAATCGGGTATGGAGTCGGCATCATCGTCATCACTGCTACTGGAGGAACTGGAATCACCCGGGTTTCCGCCAGCACCAACGTTTCCGCCAGGCGGGAGTTGATCTCCGCCGCCACCGGCATTCCTGCCAGGGCCTCCAGAGGGTCTATCATACCCGTCAAAGGAGTCCTCCCTTTCCTGTTGTCTGTCCTCTTGGGGAACCACCCCCTGACGAGACAAAGGCATTGGAGGTGGGTCAGGTAATGGAATAGCTCCAGAAGCACTCGGAGTTACCCCATACCGACCCTGAACAAACTGCTGGAATTCCAGACAGCTTTCCGGCATTGCCGGAGGTCCCACGTGCAACCGTGAACCACAATAAGAACATTTGGGCTTTTTCATCTTCGAACCCACTTCCTCAGGCTTCCGGTACACTTGACTCGAACGACTGTTAGGACAGTTGAGTGCATGTGTAGCCTTTGGAAAGTGAGGTCCTCCCACGACCGTACAACCAGTGTAACAGAAGGCCGTAACCCCCGGCGACAAAGGCCTTCGGACCCGTTCTTTCTCCGGAGCACCCCACATACCCCATTCACCCCCGGACTTGTTATATTGTCCTTGCCTAAGTTTGTCAAAAAACTCATTTGCATCAGTAGGTTTCCTGGGCGCACCAGGTAACTTAGGCATGGAAGGCATGGGAGGCAGGGGAGCAGGTTCAATGATAACAGGAGCTTGTCCTGGCTTTGGGAGAGGTGTATTCACAGCCGCCTGGTAAGGTCGGTCTGGCACAGGGACATTGGTAGAGGGTGTCGGGGTATCAGTGACTCCTGTCAAGTCTACCTGATCCCGACCAGGTTGCGGAGGTGGAGGAGGGACTCTGGACTTATCCACCCTATGACCACTATCGCCCGGACGAGAGCCTGTAGCAGGGCTAGGAGTCCGTCGGTTTCTCCTTTGAGATACCGGGGCGAGTGCTTCTTCGAGCTGTTCGTGGAAGGGGGAACGACGAGGAGAGACTAGAGCTCGTGGCTGTTGACCCGCTATCTGTACTCCTAATTCAGTCAAGTATGCCTGATATGAGGGATTGGTCAACATAGCGGTTAGGGTCTCCGCAAAGTTGACCGCGGGACGCTTCTCCATCGGAGGTGCCACTGTCATGATCGTATCATTGTCATGATCAATCTGATGCCCTGTACGGGCAGCCTCTTCCAACGCCGCTATCCTCTTGGCTAGCGCACGTGTGTCACTAATTTGCCGTATGAACAACTTCTGTTGTTTCCGCATCCACTCCGTAGCCGCCGTAACCATCTCTATTTTAAACTTAGTCTGCGCCTGCTCATTCCAGTATTGCATCTGGCTTTGAGCTTCCTTCATCTGTTTTGTAACTTCAAGAAGGATGTAGGGTTCCATGACTTCCCTAGTAAAATCCGCAAGACTAAACCCTTGACCTTGCCTTTCTGGCACTACCGGAATCGCAAGCTTCTGCTGTGTAAACGATTCGAATAACCGCGCAGGGTCTTCGACCACAATTTCCTCGGCATCGTCGGGAAGGTCGATATTGGTAGCATTAAGGACAAGTTCAATGGGTTCCCAACCAAGGCCTTTGGCATCCGCAAATGCTTCACGCCGCATATGCCATTGGTGGGCTGCCGCCGCGGCAGGATCGAAGTGACCGGCTTGGTTCGACATAGTAATTTCCACCCGATGCTTCTGGTACCAGACCAGCGACTCGTACTCAAACTATGTCAATTCAAGGAGGTCAATACCAACAAATCTCAAGAGTAGGAAGAGTTAAGCGAGGTCTTCGCTTAACGATATACTATGTAACGGGGGCTCCCTCTGGGAAGATGGATCCCGAGGTTGCGACCGCACCGAAGTATTCTTTCAGAAGTAAGATAAAGATAATCAACAGTAGAGTTGAAAAAATAAACGGTAAAACTTAATATCGTTAAGCCACAGCTTTACTCAATTAAGTCCTGATCTCGAGAGGTAGTTGATTGCCAGAGTAGAGGAGAACTCGCATATACTTAAGTAGGTTTGGTATGCTGCCAGTTACTCCCCATCACTACTCTGCGTTCGCGAGCACCCAACTCCCGTGGGCTGTCTAGCCAACCTCTACGGGTCGGACCAACGATCCTCCGTAGCGAACTAGACCACTCGGTGGTGTTCTAACATCTGCCCGATAGAAGTGTTTTAGCCGCTGCATCTCCAATGCAACCGCAGGAGTAAAAACTCTTCATATCGTGGTCATGCCAGTGGCGAGCTGTCATGCCCGTGCGGATACTATACCAACTATGGAACTCTCTACCCATATACACTTAGTCTTCTGCAAGCATTCGCGGCTCCTGAACATCTATCCGGTTCTACTCATTTCCATATCATTCCGGAAGATAGCCACGTAGCTCCCCCGATAGACCACTCCGGAGGTTGACTACCAATAGGCGCTACCCACAGTCAACCCTCCTAGAAGTAGGTCATATCGTGGCCCCAGACTAGTGTCTTAGAGTCCTTAACGATTCTCCAATACTATTACTCTTTCGGGGCAACGGACTTCGGTTACCTCGCCTACTGGCCTCCGGTAACCTCACATACTACTCTTGACTTCAAAGCAGTATTACTCCGTCAGTTTTGGTCCGTTTTACACGAAACCACCTGGAGGCTATTCTCCAGGTTCTCCTCTTCCCCCTCATATATCCTGCGGACAGCTTCCGGTCGGACGGACGGCGTGAACGTATACGGTGTTATGGAAGCATCTCCACCGGGAGACTTTTGCTAGACTTACAGCAACTCTTCAGGCTGTAGCCCATGACGCCAGGGACTTATAACGGGGCCGGAGGGGGGTGTTAGCCACCACACCTCCAAGTTACAGCTTGTTCGGAGCTCAACTGGTTGTGCCGGAGTGATCCGCACAACCTGAGATTCGAACACCCTATGTAGTTTCGCGTGACAAACAATCTAGTCACTTCCCCCGAAGTCCTGCGTAACAAGTTACTTCCAAGGTAGGGTAACTTGGCTCCATAGCAGGGTAACCCTTAGCCCATGGCAGGGTAACTCTAGTCCAAAGGTAGGGTAACTGCACCCCGAGTTACCCTACAGAGTAGGGTAACTCTACCTGGACTCACCGTCAAGCAATTCAGGGTAACTCCCAAATTGACTACTTGGGTTACCCTACTGAGTAGGGTAACCACCACCACTCATAGGTACCTATGTACCTTTGGTATGGCCTAGCATGCCCGACTGAGGTACCTAACCACCGGTACCTCCACCCGGTAGACCTAAGTCTACCGCCAGCCCTACCGCGGTAGTCTCTTGACTCCGGTATGGGTGTAGGTTTGGCTACTTGTAATAGTACTCAGTGGAGTCTCGTTACAA